>CP136054.1:39958262-40310762 GCA_032464435.1 Aegilops umbellulata
AAAATAGTTTATAAACCATAGAGAAGTTGGAATACAGTAGGTTTAACAAAAATATAAATAAAGAATGAGTTCATTACAGTACCTTGAAGTGGTGTTTGTTTTCTTTCGCTAAAGGAGCTCACGAGTTTTCTGCTAAGTTTTGTGTTGTGAAGTTTTCAAGTTTTGGGTAAGGATTCGATGGACTATAGAATAAGGAGTGGCAAGAGCCTAAGCTTGGGGATGCCCAAGGCACCCCAAGGTAATATTCAAGGATAACCAAGCGTCTAAGCTTGGGGATGCCCCGGAAGGCATCCCCTCTTTCATCTTCGTTCATCGATAACTTTACTTGGAGCTATATTTTTATTCACCACATGATATGTGTTTTGCTTGGAGCGTCATTTTATTTTCTTTAGCTTTGCTTGCTGTTTGAATAAAGTTTCAAGATCTGAAATTCTTAAATGTTAGAGAGTCTTCACATAGTTGCATAATTATTTAACTACTCATTGATCTTCACTTATATCTTTTTGGAGTAGTTTGTCTTTTACTCGTGTGCTTCACTTACACCCTATGAGTAAATGGTTGAATGATTTGAATGTCATAAATCTGAAATTATACAAGTTTCATATACTTACCCCATGGGGAGTAATGACTTTACATATAAGAAGTAGAGGTGGTAAATTTATTGAAGGTTAGCAAACATTGTATTGGTCACTTGAACAATTCATGAAAGAATATTGAAGGAAGGGAGGCTTCACATATAAATACACTATCATGGACTTCTTTTGTAATTGTGAGAACTCATTAAAATATGACATGATAAAAGGTTGATGTTGGACAAGGAAGACAATGTAATGGGTTATGTTTTCTTATATCAGAAATAAAGTATATTGTCATGGATCGCCTAACACGTTGAGCTTGCCTTTCCCCCTCATGCTAGCCAAATTCCTTGCACCAAGTAGAGATACTACTTGTGCATCCAAATCCCTTGAACCAAGTTTCTTCCATGAGTGTCCACCATACCTACCTATATGCGGTATTTACCTGCCGTTCCAAGTAAATTTGCATGTGCCAAACTCTAAACCTTCAAATAATAATCTGTTTTGTATGCCCGAATCGCTCATGTAGCGACTACGGGTTAGCAGTATCTTCCATACTAGGTGGGTTATTCTCACGATGAGTGGACTCCACTCATCATTCACGAGAAAATGGCTGGTAACCGGGATGCCCAGTCCCATGATCAAAAAGATCAAAATCAAATCAAAATTAATTGCAAACAAAACTCCCCCGGGTTTGATGTTAGTTGGAGGCACCCGTTGTTTCGGGCGAGCCATGGATTGATGCTTGTTGGTGGAGGGGGAGTAAAAATCTTTACCTTTCTGTTTGGAAACCGCCTATAATGTATGTAGTATGGAAGATCTTGGGAGCTCTTGGCCGTTATGTTGACAATGAAAGCATACCTCTCAAAATTATTTTCATCTCTGTTTTTGCTTCGAGCTCTGGCACCTCTGGAAATCCATGCTTCCCTCTGCGAAGGGCCTATCTTTTACTTTTATGCAAGAGTCATGGTGATCTTTAACTTTCCCTTTTTCATTCTATCCTTTGGCAAGCACCTCGTTTTGGAAAGATTCTGATATATATATATATATATATATATATATATATATATATATATATATATATATATATATATATATATCCGATTGGATGTAAGGCATCATGAACTATTATTGGTGACATTACCCTTGAGGTAAAAGGTTGGGAGGCGAATCTATAAGCCCCTATCTTTCTCTGTGTCTGATTAAAACTTTGAACCCATAAATATCGCGTGAGTGTTAGCAATTGTGAAAGACTAAATGATAGTTGAGTATGTGGAGTTTGCTAAATTAAAGCTCTGACATAGACTCTTCCTGAAAATAAGATGAATTGCAATTGTTTGATGACTGAGAACTGTTTGTTAGTCTTCAAGAAAGTTTATGATCTATACTTTAACATGTGAATAGCTTGTTACTTGTTCATGAAAAGTTTTATGATTTGAGCTACTGTTATGACATATAATGATGCTAGAAAAGGTGATGGAAATTATCATTGATCACACTTATGCACCTGCTAGCATTCCACATGAAAAATTATCTTTTTTTATCATTTACCTACTCGAGGACGAGCAAGAATTAAGCTTGGGGATGCTTGATACGTCTCCAACGTATCTATAATTTTTGATTGATCCATGCTATATTCTACTGTTTTAGGCAATATTGGGCTTTATTATCTACTTTTATATTATTTTTGAGACTAACCTATTAACCGGAGGCCCAGCCCAGATTTGCTGTTTTATGCCTATTTCAGTGTTTCGAGGAAAAGGAATATCAGACGGAGTCGAAACGGAACGAAATCAACTGGAGAAGTTATTGTTGGAAGGAAAGCCACCGGATAGACTTGGACTCTATGTCGGAAGAGACGGGAGCTGGCCACGAGGGTGGGGGGCGCGCCCCCTGCCTCGTGGGCCCCCCGCAGCTCCACCGACGTACCCCTTGCACCCATATATACCTACGTATCCTAAACCTTCCAGAACAGAGATTAGATCTGGAGTTCCGCCGCCGCAAGCCTCTGTAGCCACCAAAAACCAATCGGGACCCTGTTCCGGCACCCTGCCGGAGGGGGGACCCTAACCGGTGGCCATCTTCAGTCCTAGATTAGGGGGTGTTCGGGTAGCCGGACTATACCTTCGCCGGACTCCAGGACTATGAAGATACAAGATTGAAGACTTCGTCCCGTGTCCGGATGGGACTTTCCTTGGCGTCGAAGGCAAGCTAGGCGATGCGGATATTCAAGATCTCCTACTTATGTAACCGACTCTATGTAACCCTAACCCTATCCGGTGTCTATATAAACCGGAGGGTTGTAGTCCGTAGGACATCCATCATCATACACAATCATACCATAGGCTAGCTTCTAGGGTTTAGCCTCCTTGATCTCGTGGTAGATCTACTCTTGTACTACCCATATCATCAATATTAATCAAGCAGGAGTAGGATATTACCTCCATCGAGAGGGCCCGAACCTGGGTAAAAACATTGTGTCCCTTGTCTCCTGTTACCATCCGGCCTTGACGCACAGTTCGGGACCCCCTACCCGAGATCCGCCGGTTTTGACACCGACATTGGTGCTTTCATTGAGAGTTCCTCTGTGCCGTCACAATCAGGAAGGATGCCTCTTCCCGTCTTTAAAGACGGCGCAATTACTAAGGGAACCTTGGCTGTCGGTCAAACCCTCCGGCTTGGTGGTTTTCTCACGACCGCCTGTTCGGCCGTTGCGCCGACGGTGACCTCTCGGGTCATCAAAAGCAACCTTTACGTCAACTCAGAACTCGCCGAGCAGCTGGATCCGATGGAGCTCTCTTCCGTAAACGAGCTCTTGGATCGCATCGCCGCACTGGGGGTCGCTACAAATTACGACCAGGTTGGGCTTAAACCCGATCTAAGAGAAATTAACTCTCCCCAAGTCACCCACCACGTTGCCGTGGTAGAGGCGCAGTGCGGCGACCCTTCATCTATTCTAAGGACTAACTACGTCCGAATTCCCGAACCCTCCAGGCCGGATACCCGCGGAGGGTAGGATACAATCCAAGACCTGAGCTTAGAATCAGGCAACGGGCTAGATTCATTGGACAACATCCAAGACTCCGGACTTCAGAGTTCGGAAGCTCTTCGGCCTCCGAATCTTAAATGCGGTGAGGTCTCAGATCCAACGCCACCCGCCCGCCCGAACATAAGCGATCTTTCCCAAATCAGGCAAATGCCCGAGGAAACAGTACATCACTACTGGGCCGGATTCCTCCTGGTTATGAACAGGACAAAGGACTGCCGCGAGGGAGACGCAATTTCAATCTTTTGTAGTAACTGCATGGACGAGGGAATACTTAACGCCATAAGTCATCATGATATTACACGCTTCGCTGACTTAACGCTCGCTGACTTGGCGTCCATAGTACAAAAGTACTGTGCGATGGAAAGCGCTTGGAAAACCGAAATAAAATTTTGGGATAATCCGGCCTTGAATAGCAATCCCGTCCGAACTAAGAGGGTGCACCACAGTAAGACACCCGGATTAAATATCGAAAAGCCAAAACCCTCTACAGGGCATGGAACCGTACTAGAAAGGTGGCTTGATGGACCCTGTAGAATTCACAGTACAGAGGACGCCACGCCAACTCACAGCCTTAGAGCATGTTGGATACTCCGGCGGGTGGCCAAAATTGGCGAGGACCTCCTAATTTCAGAGGCCGAAGAAAGCCAGCCCGAGGACACCTGTACCGTTCTCACAGCCTTCGAGACTTTCGCATCAAATAATATGCGAAAAAGAACACTCCGCAGCCTCACCGAAGTCTATCAAGTAGCAACAATAAACCCATGGAGCGACATTGCTATCACCTTCAACGCGTGTGACAAACCTAAATTCCGAACAGCCCGAGCACCAGCCGCATTGGTCCTCAGTCCCATAGTGGACGGCTCTCGCCTCTCAAAGGTACTCATGGATGGAGGCAGCGGATTGAACCTCATTTATGAGGAAACCCTCCAAAAGATGGAAATAGACTGGAACCGCATCGAGCGAAGCAGCACAACCTTTAGAGGAATAATCCCCAGTCAGGAAGCGCGCTGCACAGGAAAGATCACACTAGATGTGGTGTTCGGCACGCCGGATAATTACAGGTCCGAAGAACTCACGTTCCAGGTGGCCCCGTTCAATAGTGGATACCATGCTATATTAGGACGGGAGGCATTCACAGTCTTCCAAGCCATACACCATTACGGGTACATGAAGCTCAAGATGCCTGGGCCAAACGGAATTATCACTCTCGCTAGTGATCCGGACATAGCACTCCGCGCCGAAAACAAGACAGTCGCATTGGCCCTTGAGGCACTATCCGAAGCCTTAGCGGCCGAGGAACTGGCTGCGCTGTGCTCCATGGTTAATAGGGATGATGTGATACTCGGCAAGAGATCCAAATCCACATCCTTCAAACCAGCGCACGAAATAGTCAAATTCCAGGTCCATCCAACGGACCCCAATAAAACAGCTTCCATCGAGGCACGACTGAACCCTGATGTAGACGCCGCACTGCGAGAGTTCCTACGAGAGAACTGGGACATTTTTTCCTGGCACCCTTCAGACATGCCAGGAATCCCACGTAGGCTGGCCGAACACAGGTTAAATATCCAGAAAGGATTCAAACCTGTCAAAGAAGCCCTTCGGCGCTTTTCCTAACCGAAGAGACAGGCTATGGGAGAGGAGCTAGCCAAGTTATTGGAGGCCGGATTCATTAGAGATATAAAACATCCGGACTGGCTAGCAAACCTAGTGATGGTACCAAAGAAGGACAAATCCTGGCGCCTGTGTGTCGATTTTAAAGACCTTAACAAGGCCTGCCCAAAGGATCCCTTCCCCCTCCCTCGTATCGATCAAATTATCGATGCCACTGCAGGACACGATTCATTGTGTTTCCTCGACGCATACTCCAGTTACCATCAAATCAAGATGGCAGAATCAGACCAAGCCGCAACGGCATTCATCACACCATACGGCCCATTCTGCTTCAACACAATGCCCTTCGGGCTAAAAAACGCCGGCGCAACATATCAGCGCATGATCCAAACATGTCTGGCAAACCAGATCGGCAAAACAGTGGAGGCGTACATGGATGATGTGGTCGTCAAATCAAGACATGTCGAATCTCTAGTAGACGACTTGAGGCTTACATTCGATAGCCTCCGAAAATACGACATCAAGCTCAATCCGGAAAAATGTGTTTTCGGCGTTCCAGCCGGAAAGCTCTTGGGCTTCACTGTATCCGGTAGAGGAATCGAAGCAAATCCAGCCAAGATCCAAGCTTTGTCACAATTGGATGTCCCAAAAGACCTCAAACAAATACAGAAATTAACCGGATGCGTGGCGGCTCTAAGCCGCATCATCTCCCGCCTGGGAGAAAAGGCGCTGCCCCTTTATCGCCTCCTACGGCGCACCGAACACTTCGAGTGGACGGATGCCGCCACGGCCGGACTCGATGAAATAAAAGCCATATTGGCAACAAACCCAGTCCTGGCCGCGCCAAACACCGGCGAGCCAATGCTATTGTACATCGCGACAACCCATCAAGTTGTCAGCGCAGTGCTCGTCGTCGAGCGGGAAACGGACGGACACAAATTTCCCCTCCAAAGGCCGGTCTACTACGTGTCCACTGTCCTCACTCCATGCAAATCACGGTACCCGCACTATCAGAAAATTGCATACGCGGTATTCATGGCATCCCGGAAGCTACGACACTACTTCAAGAGTATTCGATTACAGTAGACTTGGAAGTACCACTCAATGACATTATCAATAACCGCGAGGCAACGGGCCGGATCGCAAAATGGGCCATTGAGCTCCTCCCGTTCGACATAACCTACAAGACATGATGAGCTATCAAATCACAAGTGTTGTCCGACTTCGTCGCAGAATGGACGGAGGCCGAACTCCCTAATGAGTACGGCACATACTCAAACTGGATCATGCATTTTGACGGCTCCAAAATGTTGGCCGGACTAGGGGCTGGCTTCGTTTTGACGTCCCCCACAGGAGACATAGTCCAATATGTACTCCAAATTATGTACACGGACTCCAACAATGCAGCCGAATATGAGGCCCTCCTACATGGTCTCCGGATGGCAGTATCCATGGGCATTCAACGCCTAGAGGTACACGGGGATTCGAACCTCGCGATCTCCCAAATAAATGGCAACTTCGATGCCAAGGATCAAAAAATGGCAGCTTACCGCAATGCCGTCCTAAAAATGTCAGCTCGGTTCGAAGGGCTGGAGTTTCACCATATAGCCCGCGAAAATAATCAAGCAGCGGACGTCCTGGCACGCATCAGAGCAAAACGCGATGCAGTCCCCCCCCCAACATCTTGTTTGAAAGATTGTTCAAGCCATCCGTAACATGGGAGGGGGAACCCGCAATTAACAGCCCGGACGCAGCCGCACCACTCGACGCCGAACAACCTGACATAATTAGAGGCCCTGCCAACGAAAGTACACCTTCAGTCCACGTAATAATGGCGGTTATCGCCCCGTGGACAGAACCATTCCTAGCCTACCTTACTAGGCAGGAACTCCCAGAGGACCAAAACGAGGCCCGCTGCATAGTACGGCGATCTAAAGCCTACAAAGTCCACGAGGGGGAGCTTTATAAGAAAAGCACTACCGGAGTCCTTCAAAGGTGCATCTCCGAAGAGGAAGGGCGGAATCTTCTGGCCTAAATTCACGCCGGACTTGGTGGTCATCACGCTGCTGCTCGGTCCCTTGTTACCAAGGCTTTCCGTACTGGCTTTTATTGGCGACGGCCCGGGCAGACGCTCAGGACCTAGTCCAACGATGCGTTGGTTGCCAACTTTTTGCCAACCAAAGCCATATGCCACCCACCGCACTCCAAACTATACCCATCACCTGGCCCTTTGCGGCTGGGGGCTTGACATGGTCGAACCCCTTAAAGGTGGAACCCATAAGAAAAAAATACTTACTGGTCATGGTGGATAAGTTCACCAAATGGATAGAAGCCAAGCCTGTTAAAACGGTTGAATCCGGACTTGTGATAGACTTCATATCCGGGGTTGTACACCGTTATGGCGTCCCCCACAGCATCATAACTGATAACGGTACAAACTTTACAGCCGACGAGGTAAAACTCTGGTGCAAAAACACGGGCATCAAGCTCGATTATGCTTCAGTCTATCACCCACAAACCAATGGCCATGTCGAACATGCAAACGGTCTTATCATGAGCGGCACCAAACCCAGACTAGTGCGGTCCCTCAAGGAATCTAACACGCACTGGGTAGAGGAGCTCGACTCCGTACTCTGGGGGCTGCGGACCACGCCAAATCGCACCACCGGATACACACCATTATTTATGGTGTACGGCGCAGAGGCAGTTCTGCCCTGTGACATAATTCATGACTCACCTAGAGTGCGCATGTACGAAGAAAGAGAAGCCGAGCTCGATCGGCAGGACAGCCTGGACGTCTTGGAGGAGGAGCGTGACGTGGCGAAAGCCTGTTCCGCATTTTATCAACAACAGGCTCGAAGATACCAAAGCAGAGAAGTACAGGCCAAAAATTACAATGTTGGCGAACTAGTTCTACGCCTGCCGGATAAGAAAAAGGACAAACTCAAGCCCAAATGGGAAGGCCCATTTATAATCGACCAAGTCCTGGCTGGTGGGGCATACCGCCTGCGAGATGCGTCGGATAACTGACTCGAGCCGAACCCGTGGAACGCCACACGTCTCTGAAGATTCTATGCCTAGCGCCGGACTCCGTGTTCGTCTCCCTCCCCTGTCCATTTTTTACATTTTTCTGTCTTATATTTCTCTCCTTCCCTTCTTTTTCCTTTATAGCCCTTAAAAGGCTCACTACATGACGCGCCACTTGCGCTCATTTAACCTGGGGGCTTCTTTAACAGAAGCTTATTTATACGGGCTTCATGCCCCACACATGTGTCAAACTTCCGCCGGTACCTTTTTCTTCACCATTATATGCATCGATATGACTTAAGTTTTAGCCAAGCTGGGTTGCCTGGCTCCTGTGCTTACCCCTACGTTCCCAATTGTTCGGCTAGGTGGTAAAGGGAGCACCTCTGCGATTGTTACTGTCGGGTCAGCCGGATGTGTACCTCAGACTGGGTGAAGCCGAAAGCTAGCGTTCTTAAGGGAATATTCGGTCGGTGAAATAAAAGATGATCTTTTTATTAGTTTTCATGCGCCCCCAGATGCTTTTTCTGCGTCTTTTTTACACAGTTCGGACATGCACTTTAGGGCATGCCTCCCCAGCGAAAGGAACCCTTAACGGAACTATTCTCTCTAGAAGATGTTTCTTACTAACCATGTAATATAACATAACTAGTTGGGCACTTGTCTGATAAAGCACTAATGACCCCTACGCTTGGTCTCCACGCATACCACGGTTCTTGTATAACCGATATGGTATTCGGACACACTCCGGACCGTCAGGTCCCGAGGTTGAAGCGAAAAGGTCGGCCACGACAAACGATCTACAATCCAGCTAGAAGGCATTACATATGTTAATTCAAAAGTACATAGTCATTTCGACTGATTGTATTCCTCCTCTATACCATCTAACAGGCTGTCTAATTTACAGTCCTGTTGGGAATACTTTGCGTCCAATTCTACTTGGCCGTACACTAAGCTTACAGGGATCTCCTTCCCGTCAGGCCCCACCGGTCCGACCTCGGCCATGTGGTTTGGGTCAGACTTCGTAAAACGGGTCTTCACCATGGCCCAGGCCTCCCTAGCGCATTGTCGGCAGGCTGATATCTTCCACAACCGGAAGCGCCGCCGAGCTCCCTTCAGCTTCTCCGCAAGCTCTCCAAGGCCCTCGGGCGTGGAGTGGGCAGGCCATAAGGCTTGGGCAACGCCTTGCATCGCCTGCCGAATTAGCTCGTGCAGTTGTAGGAGTTCGGGAAGAAGGTCACCCGTAGAACTGGGCATCTCCTCTGCAGGATGACCTGTGAGCATACCTATAGACAATACTCTGTTATTCGACTTCCTCGCCGAACTCATTTTTCAAAGTTCGTTCAAGCACTTACTAAATATGCCGCGTCGAAGCCGCTGATTCTCCTTCGTGGAGTCCGACAGCTGGCCACGAACGTCCTTAAGTTCAACGTCCAGCTTGGTGTTGGCATCCTGATGATCATTCTTCTCCCCCTCACCTTTGTCAACGTACTCTCACCGGCCTTTAACCGGCGTAAGAGTTGTTGCTTCTCCGGATCAAGTCCGGCGCCATCTGCAACATGAATTGTCAGATATGTACCCAAACCGCACAATACTAATCTTTCGAAGTGTATCTTACCTGAGGGGGTCCCTTTGGGCTCCCCTTCTACGGCTAGTGCGGCCTCTAGTTGGGCCTTGCACTTTTCCAGCTCCTGGGACAGCATGGTGTTCTTCTCTGTAAGAACCTGCATGTTATATGATCCTTAAATCAGTTACTTTAACTGTTTCAAGTCTCGGGGGCTACCGGTATATATATATATATATATATATATATATATATATATATATATATATATATATATATATATATATATATATATATATATATATATAACCAAAATTTTCTTACCCGTATGTCTTTCACATACTGCTCCGTGGCTCTAGCTAAACCATCTTGAGCGGCATGGAGGTACGCATCTCCCGAATTAAAGGCATCTAAAGCCTCTTGGGAGAAACAAGCGTCGCGTAAAACTGTCCGGCGACGCCTGTGGTTCATGGCACTCTCCACTTCAGAATTTGTGGTAGACAGCCTGTACGCATCCTCTATCGGAGGAGCGCTCGGTGCACGCCTTTTGCTCGTCTCCGCTTCCTGGCCGGTCACTGGAACCTGGCTGGTGGAGGCGCGATTGGCAGCCTCTCCGGATATAGTCTGGCGAGGTCTCTTCGTCCTGAAGAAAGCACGAACGTTAATATGCCCTGACGGAATAACACCGCGGAAACGGAGGGTGCGTAATACCTTTGCGCCGGCATCTCGGTCCGGACTACATTTCTTTTTTCCCCATGGGGCCCTGCGGCCCCTCGCTGGCTAGCCGTCGCAGGTTCGGCTTCCCGCCTCGGAAATCTCCCTTGTGAAACACGGTTGTTGTTAGAAACGCCGGAATACGTGAAAATGGAATCCCCCTCAAGGGAATAAAAACTCCGGTTTCTGTCACCTGGGAGGCCGGGACTAACCCGGGATAATCAGCCACAATAGCGACCAAGGTGTTGTCCTTGCTTAGCTGATGAAACACCCCGTCGATAAGCTCCACCGGTATGTCCGGATCTTCTTCAGAGTCCGGATCAAGGGACCGTTCTGGGTCCTCAGGTTGTGGAGGGTGGCTGCTTATATCTTTCACTTCCTGTCGCAGTTCCTGCATTAAAATCGTCAGACTACGTATCTGACGATGGAAGTATAAAATAAATGGGCAAGCGCAATTGTTCTCTTACCCAACTTGGAGGTTCATACTTAGTGAATCTGGCGCGTGGGTTGACGCGGAGAAACTCCTACTTCTCTCCCTTGTACAAAGAGGACAAAATCTTTATTAGGGCGGCAGCCGAGGCCGGCCCCTTACGACCGTAACGCGTGGCGTCATCCTCCCCATTGAAATCCCACATGGGGTGGCCTCTGTATTGAAGCGGCTGCACCCCTCGCATGATGCATGTGGCCATGACTCCGATCATGGTTAGTCCGGAATGAGCCAACAGTCTTATCCGACCCATCAGGTAAAGGACGTCTCTGTCGCTTTCTCTCTGAGAGCTCCGCGGATGCTAGCTCAAGCGTTTCTTCAATGGAGCACTATTGAACTCAGGGAGACCGGCCCGGATCGGGTCCGACAGCATGACGTCATCTATGTAAAACCATTTCGAAGGCCAGTCCTCGGACGCCTTCTTCGGGGTTCCGGATAGGTATCCGGTCCCGGCGATGCGCCATACTTCGGCTCCGCCCACTTGGTATATAGACCCCTCTTGAGAACGGGGCACCAGGCAGAATATCTTCTTCCACAGCGCGAAATGAGCCTCGATGCCTAAAAACAGCTCGCAAAGGGCAACGAAGCCCGCAATATGTAACACGGAGTCGGGCGTGATATTGTGCAGCTGGAGGCCATAGAACTCCAGAAGCCCACGGAGAAATGGATGAATTGGAAATCCCAGTCCCCTTATTAGATAGGGAACAAGGCACACCCGTTCTCCTTTAGAAGGATTAGGGGTGCTCTCCGCTTGTTTTCCACCATTGTAGGTGGCGAGACCGGCTCGGACCGGGACCATGTATGCCTGAGGGAGAAATACCTTGGCCTGAAGCGACACTAACTCGCTATGCGGAATGGTGCAACTCTCCCAGTCCCTGGTCTTAGGACCGAAGGGGCGAGGGGAGGAGCTGCGACGACTGGCCATGTTGGAATGGACTTTAGCTAGGAAAGCTCCGATGATAACTCGCGGAGAGGAAAAGATGCGGTTTGGATCTAAATCCTCATCCCGTTAAATAGGCGGCTCGTTTATATGGCTAGGGGTGTGGATGTAAAAACGCCCCAGGCCTTTTGCATTCGTTCAATATGTGGAAGACAGCCATTATTGGGCGCAGAAGCCGAGGAGCGCTACATTACAAAAATCGGACATTATTCGTACAGGTACACAGAATTTGGGAAAGAACCCGCCTTGCAATGCCGAAGACAATTTGCGCGCCGGACTCGTCGTCATTGAAGCCTGGTTCGGGGGCTACTGAGGGAGTCCTGGATTAGGGGGTGTTCGGGTAGCCGGACTATACCTTCGCCGGACTCCAGGACTATGAAGATACAAGATAGAAGACTTCGTCCCGTGTCCGGATGGGACTTTCCTTGGCGTGGAAGGCAAGCTAGGCGATGCGGATATTCAAGATCTCCTACTTATGTAACCGACTCTGTGTAACCCTAACCCTATCCAGTGTCTATATAAACCGGAGGGTTGTAGTCTGTAGGACATCCATCATCATACACAATCATACCATAGGCTAGCTTCTAGGGTTTAGCCTCCTTGATCTCGTGGTAGATCTACTCTTGTACTACCCAAATCATCAATATTAATCAAGCAGGAGTAGGGTATTACCTCCTTCGAGAGGGCCCGAACCTGGGTAAAAACATCGTGTCCCTTGTCTCCTGTTACCATCCGGCCTTGACGCACAGTTCGGGACCCCCTACCCGAGATCCGCCAGTTTTGACACCGACATTCATCATCCCGGCGTTCTCCATCACGAGGAGGGAGTAGTTCACACTCGGGGCTGAGGGTATGTACCAGTATCCATGTGTTTGTTCTCTCTCTCTCTCTCTCTCTCTCTCTCTCTCTCTCTCTATCATGTTCTTGATTTGGCACGATCTTGATGTATCGCGAGCTTTGCTGTTATAGTTAGATCTTATGTTTCTTCTCCCCCCTCTTCTCTCTTGTGATGGATTGAGTTTTCCCTTTGAAGTTATCTTATCGGATTGAGTCTTTAAAGATTTGAGAAAACTTGATGTATGTCTTGCCGTGCGTATCTGTGGTGACAATGGGATATCACGTGCCACTTGATGTATGTTTTGGTGATCAACTTGCGGGTTCCGCCCATGAACCTATGCATAGGGGTTGGCACACGTTTTCGTCGTGATTCTCCGGTAGAAACTTTGCGCACTCTTTGAGGTACTTTGTGTTGGATCGAGTAGATGAATTGAGATTGTGTGATGCTTATCGTATAATCATGCCCATGGATACTTGAGGTGACATTGGAGTATTTAGGTGACATTAGGGTTTTGGTTGATTTGTATCTTAAGGTGTTATTCTAGTACGAACTCTAGGGCTGTTTGTGACAATTATTGGAATAGCCCAACGGATTGATTGGAAAGAATAACTTTGAGGTGGTTTCGTACCCTACCATAATCTCTTCGTTTGTTTTCCGCTATTAGTGACTTTGGAGTGACTCTTTGTTGCATGTTGAGGGATAGTTATATGATCCGACTATGTTATTAATGTTGAGAGGACTTGCACTAGTGAAAGTATGAACCCTAGGCCTTGTTCCCTATCATTGCAATACTGTTTACGCTCACTTTTACCGCTTGCTACCTTGCTGTTTTTATATTTTCAGTTCACAAAAACCTATATCTACCATCCATATTGCACTTGTATCACCATCCCTTCGCCGAACTAGTGCACCTATACAATTTACCATTGTATTGGGTGTGTTGGGGGACACAAGAGACTCTTTGTTATTTGGTTGCAGGGTTGCTTGAGAGAGACCATCTTCATCCTACGCCTCCCACGGATTGATAAACCTTAGGTCATCCACATGAGGGAAATTTGCTACTGTCCTACAAACCTCTGCACTTGGGGGCCAAACAACGTCTACAAGAAGAAGGTTGTGTAGTAGACGTGCCAAATTACCATGTGGGCTGCCTTTTTCGTATAGAAATGAGCTCCACCGTGTACCCGCGTGGGTGTGGTTGGGAAAGAGACGGGAGTACGTGCGCCGTGCATGCACCTCTTCTCTTCATGCACGTCCCCCACCTACGTGGGGTGTGTGTGAGAGATACAAACCGCGTTCGTGAGTGTTTTTGTTTTGGGGTGGGGGTGGGGTGGGGGTTGATTTTGCGAATTATTTGTGGGAATATGTGTCGATGACATCTCAAACAAAATTTTGCATGCAATGTGTGTGAAATGGAGGCCTATCCATATCATACATAGAGGGTCGGGCAATCCACGAGAAGAGAGGGAGGGGTCATAGCTATCGATAGAGTCAAAGAGAGGATCAAGTGGGTGGGTGCGAGATCGATGAAGAGAGCCATCGAAATTGTTTGTGTGTACAAGTCAAAGATATAGGGTAACTAGCCTACCGGAACGTTAGAGGGCACACGTCAAGTTTGTGTGTGGCAGGGAGACATGACTAGAGCGCTCGATGTATCGGTGTGTGTGGGGGGAGGGGGTGGTGGGAGGGGTAGGCAGAGGCCTAACTATAGAGGTAGAACGACTCGTATATGTGTTGAGAAGGAGAGACCCAGCTATGTCTTGAGGGAGATAGGTCGACATCCATACATAACTGAAGGACGGGAAATATGATGGGACAGAGAGAGAGAGAGAGGAGGGAGAGAGGGAGGGAGAGGGAGGGAGAGGGGTAGAGTGCTGGATGGGTGATGGAGTTGCTTCTCGAAGATGGTGGGAGAGGCCTACTAGACAAACTGAGGGTAGAACTGCAATGTTATCAATAAGAGTGGGGATGTGTTTCTATGTGTGCCTGTGCGTGATAGATCTGTGGGGACGCATCCATGGATGATGAAGGGGGACCATGTGTTTGCTAAGCAAACCTAACTAGATCAGTAGATCAATTGTTGTTTGTCGGAGGAAGGGAGAGACACAACTAATGAGGTATATCGATTGACGTGTTGGTAAAAACGAGTTATAAGGACCTAGCTAGCTATATGTATAGCGAGAGATTGGTCAGTGTACGTCCATTTGTTAGAGGCAAATAAGGCCCAACGAGACGGATAGACAGAGAGAATGGAGCTAGGAGGTGGTGCGAGAGGCCCAACTACTAGCTAGATAGGGGGAGGAGTGTGCGGTTGTGAGAGCGATGAAAAGAGGGGCGAGAGTTTACACGTGTGTCTGACCGTATGAGAGACACGAGGCAAGGACACATAAAGGAGGAGATTGAAGGTGTGTTTGTATGTTGTAGGCAGGCACCGCTGGAGAGGTTTATCGATCGGTGTGTGTCGGAAAGGAGTTGTGGAGACTCTGGGAGAATGACCTAAGGAAAAAAAATGAATGTGCCAGGTGGATAGAATGCCGAGGGAGGGGGAGGGAGAGGAGGGCATGTACATGCACGAGAGAAAGTTAGTGGTAGCTACAAAGGTTAGAGGATTGTGTGGGTGTAAGAGACTAACAAAGATCATAATTTGATATGAAAGCGGATTCATATATTTGAATAGGAGATCATAGTGTTTTAAACATTGCATGCATGAATATAGCGGTGATACATGTGTTGTGCACATGTTATACCATAATGTGATAATGCATGGCGTTTGCAACTCACAGCTAAATACCGAACAATCTAAACCATACTATACATCAAACAACCTCACATTTTATTTGAATTTGTGATAATGTGTGGCGTTCGCAGCTTACAACTAAATATCAAACAATCTAAACAATACTATATATTGAACATTCTCACATTTTATTTGAATTTGTGGTAATGTGTGGTGTTTGCAACTCACATCTAAATACTTGTAGGCGTAGGGGGCGGGGCACCATACATAATGTGATAAACACATTATACATATGAGCCATGGTTTAGATTATGAAGATCTAGCTAGAGCAAGAAATGTAATGTGATTTGAAATCAAAATAAAGTGGATTCAAAAAATCTAGTTGGAGTTCATATAGGAGTACACATTGTTCATATGTAACTCGAGACTAATCATGTGGTGTGCTGTGAAGATAATACACAAACGATGGTTTAACTTGACAATAATGATGATTGTAGATCGTATTAAAATAGAGAAACGAATTCAAATGCTTTGACTTGGGACAGTACACGTTCTAATAGAGAAACGAATTCAAATTTAGTTCATATTGAAGCGGTAGTATAAACGTTTGGAATGCACTAAAACATTCATTTGAGTAGTAGGTTGCATGCATTATACACATAGCTAAATATTTTAATTGAACACAACATGAATTCAAAGTTTTGAATGACATTTGTAGGGCGCATTGATTTGGGACAGTACACGTTAGGCTTGTCCGGAAATTTCAACCCGCGCCTTGTTAGCCTGAAATATTTAAGATATATCTTTGTCTCGTTGTGCTCCGACAACTCCCTCCATGTTAACCCGCGCCTTGCTATTCCGAAATAACAACACGCGCGAAAACTCCCACCTCCTGTGAAATCCAGACACGCGAAATGCCCGTGGTACCCCTGAACCGAAAGAACCGCCTCAAATCGGTGGGGGTACTATCGTAACTTACCCCACATTTTGGACAAGCTCGTCTCTAAGCCATGGTTCCCCACTGCCATCCCATCCGCCCACCCATTCGTACACCGAGGCCGCGAAAACCCACGACGAAACCCCACAACCTCTTCCGTCCGCCACCCAGCCAGAGCATCTTCCCCGACGACGTCGTCCACAGCAACACCTCGACCTCCCTCATCTACCCTACCGGATGAGGATCCGTCGTCGATCTCATCGTCCCGCCGGTTCAGCCACCCCGTCCTCCAACTCCAAGGAGCTGCCCCGACGTTACCCTCGTCTTTCGCGCCACCTCCATTCCCACACCGCCGTCTTCACCTACACCACCGGAAGAGCATCATCATCACTGTTTCCTCGGATGAAGCTGCGGCCTAATCGGCGCCACCAAAGAGGTTGTACACTAATCGCCGCATTTTCTTCTTGATTCGATCTCACGGTGCTACCGGCGCTCGGTCCCGAGCTGACACGACGCGGCTCCATCCACGGCGGTGTCACCGGCCACTTCTTCCACGGCGTCGCTCCCTCGGTGGCGACGTCTACATCAGTAGGAACTGCTGCTGCTTTAGCTCTCGCTCGCGCTGCTGCTCTGCTCTTGCTCTCAGTCCGCTGCCTGGTCTGCTCTTTCCATTGCTCTTGCTCTTGCTGCTGCTCTTGCTCTTGCTCTTGCTTGAGATGCTGCTCCGATTTAGCTACACTTCAGTCGACTGAATCGACTTTTGGGTTAGTCGATTTTCAGGTGGTGGGGGAGGCTCGCTGGGTGAAGGAAGAACCAGCCGCAGCGGGGAGGGGGCTCGCCGGAGAGATACCCCACTATCTATCATAGGGTTCAAGATGGGGGCGGTGGTCGCCGGCAGTGGCGGGGCGTTGGCGGGGCGGTGGCGTGGGGATCGCCGGAGAAAAAGCTCGGCACAGGGTGCCCTAGAGGGATGGCTGGAGCAGTGGCGGACCGGCAGTGGGGATTGTTTTCGGGGCGGGCGGGGCGGCGCACCGCCGGCAGCGGGCGGCAGGGGGCTGCTGTTTGGCTGGCTCAGGGGGGTGGAGGTTGAAGATGAACCGCAGGCCCTTGATTTCGTATCCAATGGCTGCAAAATCGACTGACCAGAGATGAAAAAGTCAGTCAACCGACGTGTAGTCTCACCTTGCTAGTGCGTTCAGTTTCGACAGCAAAATTCAGTTTCGACAGCAAAATTCAGTTTCGACAGTTAAGTTCAGTTTCGACAATTAAGTTCAGAGATGAGCGGCTGATGTATTTTACATCTAGCACTTTGTGGTTATGTATTTTACGTCATGTATTGGAGATGCTATTAGAATTCCACTTAGGTTAAAGTTGTTCATTGTCTCTCTTGTCCTGCTTCAGCCTCGGTGTCATACAACTCACCCGAGTTGCCGCATTTTATCAACAACAGGCCCGAAGATACCAAAGCAGAGAAGTACGGGCCAAAAATTACAATGTTGGCAAACTAGTTCTACGCCTGCCGGATAAGAAAAAGGACAAACTCAAGCCCAAATGGGAAGGCCCATGTATAATCTACCAAGTCCTGGCTGGTGGGGCGTACCGCCTGCGAGATGCGTCGGATAACCGACTCGAGCCGAACCCGTGGAACGCCACACGTCTCTGAAGATTCTATGCCTAGCGCCGGACCCCGTGTTCGTCTCCCTCCCCTGTCCATTTTTTACATTTTTCTGTCTTATATTTCTCTCCCTCCCTTCTTTTTCCTTTAGAGCCCTTAAAAAGCTCACTACATGACGCGCCACTTGCGCTCATTTAACCTGGGGGCTTCTTTAACAGAAGCTTATTTATACGGGCTTCATGCCCCACACATGTGTCAAACTTCCGCCTGTACCTTTTTCTTCACCATTATATGCATCGATATGACTTAAGTTTTGGCCAAGCTGGGTTGCCTGGCTCCTGTGCTTACCCCTACGTTCCCGATTGTTCGGCTAGGCGGTAAAGGGAGCACCTCTGCGATTGTTACTGTCGGGTCAGCCGGATGTGTACCTTAGACTGGGTTAAGCCGAAAGCTAGCGTTCTTAAGGGAATATTCGGTCGGTGAAATAAAAGATGATCTTTTTATTAGTTTTCATGCGCCCCCAGATGCTTTTTCTGCGTCTTTTTTACGCAGTTCGGACATGCACTTTAGGGCATGCCTCCCCAGCGAAAGGAACCCTTAACGGAACTATTCTCTCTAGAAGATGTTTCTTACTAACCATGTAATATAACATAACTAGTTGGGCACTTGTCTGATAAAGCACTAATGACCCCTACGCTTGGTCTCCACGCATACCACGGTTCTTGTATAACCGATATGGTATTCGGACACACTCCGGACCGTCAGGTCCCGAGGTTGAAGCGAAAAGGTCGGCAACGACAAATGATCTACAATCCGGCTAGAAGGCATTACATATGTCAATTCAAAAGTACATAGTCATTTCGACTGATTGTATTCCTCCTCTATACCATCTAACAGGCTGTCTAATTTACAGTCCTGCTGGGAATACTTTGCGGCCAATTCTACTTGGCCGTACACTAAGCTTACAGGGATCTCCTTCCCGTCAGGCCCCACCGGTCCGACCTCGGCCATGTGGTTTGGGTCAGACTTCGTAAAATGGGTCTTCACCATGGCCCAGGCATCCCTAGCGCCTTGTCGGCAGGCTGATATCTTCCACAACCGGAAGCGCCGCCGAGCTCCCTTCAGCTTCTCCGCAAGCTCTCCAAGGCCCTCGGGCGTGGAGTGGGCAGGCCATAAGGCTTGGGCAACGCCTTGCATCGCCTGCCGAATTCGCTCGTGCAGTTGTCGGAGTTCGGGAAGAAGGTCACCCGTAGAACCGGGCATCTCCTCTGCAGGGTGACCTGTGAGCATACCTACAGACAATACTCTGTTATTCGACTTCCTCGCCGAACTCATTTTTCAAAGTTCGTTCAAGCACTTACTAAATATGCCGCGTTGAAGCCGCTGATTCTCCTTCGTGGAGTCCGACAGCTGGCCACGAACGTCCTTAAGTTCAACGTCCAGCTTGGTGTTGGCATCCTGAAGATCATTCTTCTCTCGCCTCACCTTTGTCAACGTACTCTCACCGGCCTTTAACCGGCGTAAGAGTTGTTGCTTCTCCGGATCAAGTCCGGCGCCATCTGCAACATGAATTGTCAGATATGCACCCAAACCGCACAATACTAATCTTTCGAAGTGTATCTTACCTGAGGGGGTCCCTTTGGGCTCCCCTTCTGCGGCTAGTGCGGCCTCTAGTTGGGCCTTGCACTTTTCCAGCTCCTGGGACAGCATGGTGTTCTTCTCTGTAAGAATCTGCATGTTATATGATCCTTAAATCAGTTACTTTAACTGTTTCAAGTCTCGGGGGCTACTGGTATATATATATATATTTAACCAAAATTTTCTTACCCGTATGTCTTTCACATACTGCTCCGTGGCTCTGGCTAAACCATCTTGAGCGGCACGGAGGTACGCATCTCCCGAATTAAAGGCATCTAAAGCCTCTTGGGAGAAACAAGCGTTGCGTAAAACTGTGCGGCGATGCCTGTGGTTCATGGCACTCTCCACTTCAGAATTTGTGGAAGATAGCCTGTCCGCATCCTCTGTTGGAGGAGCGCTCGGTGCACGCCTTTTGCTCGTCTCCGCTTCCTGGCCGGTCACTGGAACCTGGCTGGTGGAGGTGCGATTTGCAGCCTCCCCGGATATAGTCCGACGAGGTCTCTTCGTCGTGAAGAAAGCACGAACGTTAATATGCCGTGACGGAATAACACCGCGGAAACGGAGGGTGCGTAATACCTTTGCGCCGGCATCTCGGTCCGGACTACATTTCTTTTTCCCCATGGGGCCCTGCGGCCCCTCGCTGGCTAGCCGTCGCAGGTTCGGCTTCCCGCCTCGGAAATCTCACTTGTGAAACACGGTTGTTGTTAGAAACGCAGGAATACGTGAAAATGGAATCCCCCTCAAGGGAATAAAAACTCCGGTTTCTGTCACCTGGGAGGCCGGGATTAACCCGGGATAATCAGCCACAATAGCGACCAAGGTGTTGTCCTTGCTTAGCTGATGAAACACCCCGTCGATAAGCTCCACCGGTATGTCCGGATCTTCTTCAGAGTCCGGATCAAGGGACCGTTCTGGGTCCTCAGGTTGTGGAGGGTGGCTGCTTATATCTTTCACTTCCTGTCGCAGTTCCTGCATTAAAATCGTCAAACTACGTATCTGACGATGGAAGTATAAAATAAATGGGCAAGCGCAATTGTTCGCTTACCCAACTTGGAAGTTCATACTTAGTGAATCTGGCCCGTGGGTTGACGCGGAGAAACTCCTCCTTCTCTCCCTTGTACAAAGAGGACAAAATCTTTATTAGGGCGGCAGGCGAGGCCGGCCCCTTACGACCGTAACGCGTGGCGTCATCCTCCCCATTGAAATCCCACATGGGGTGGCCTCTGTATTGAAGCGGCTGCACCCCTCGCATGATGCATGTGGCCATGACTCCGATCATGGTTAGTCCGGAATTAGCCAACAGTCTTATCCGGCCCATCAGGTAAAGGACGTCTCTGTCGCTTTCTCTCTAAGAGCTCCGCGGATGCTAGCTCAAGCGTTTCTTCAATGGAGCACTATTGAACTCAGGGAGACCGGCCCGGATCGGGTCCGGCAGCATGACGTCATCTATGTAAAACCATTTCGAAGGCCAGTCCTTGGACGCCTTCTTCGGGGTTCCGGATAGGTATCCGGTCCCGGCGATGCGCCATACTTCGGCTCCGCCCACTTGGTATATAGACCCCTCTTGAGAACGGGGCACCAGGCAGAATATCTTCTTCCACAGTGCGAAATGAGCCTCGACGCCTAAAAACAGCTCGCAAAGGGCAACGAAACCCGCAATATGTAACACGGAGTCAGGCGTGAGATTGTGCAGCTGGAGGCCATAGAACTCGAGAAGCCCACGGAGAAATGGATGAATTGTAAATCCCAGTCCCCTTATTAGATAGGGAACAAGGCACACCCATTCTCCTTTAGAAGGATTAGGGGTGCTCTCCGCTTGTTTTCCACCATTGTAGGTGGCGAGACCGGCTCGGACCGGGACCATGTATGCCTGAGGGAGAAATCCCTTGGCCTGAAGCGACACTAACTCGCTATGCGGAATGGTGCAACTCTCCCAGTCCCCGGTCTTAGGACCGAAGGGGCGAGGGGAGGAGCTGCGACGGCTGGCCATGTTGGAATGGACTTTAGCTAGGAAAGCTCCGATGATAACTCGCGGAGAGGAAAAGATGCGGTTTGGATCTAAATCCTCATCCCGTTAAATAGGCGGCTCATTTATATGGCTAGGGGTGTGGATGTAAAAATGCCCCAGGCCTTTCGCATTCGTTCAATATGTGGAAGACAGCCATTATTGGGCGCAGAAGCCGAGGAGCGCTACATTACAAAAATCGGACATTATTCGTACAGGTACACAGAATTTGGGAAAGAACCCGCCTTGCAATGCCGAAGACAATTTGCGCGCCGGACTCGTCGTCATTGAAGCCTGGTTCGGGGGCTACTGAGCGAGTCCTGGATTAGGGGGTGTTCGGGTAGCCGGACTATACCTTCGCCGGACTCCAGGACTATGAAGATACAAGATTGAAGACTTCGTCCCATGTCCGGATGGGACTTTCCTTGGCGTGGAAGGCAAGCTAGGCGATGCGGATATTCAAGATCTCCTACTTACGTAACCGACTCTGTGTAACCCTAACCCTATCCAGTGTCTATATAAACCGGAGGGTTGTAGTCCGTAGGACATCCATCATCATACACAATCATACCATAGGCTAGCTTCTAGGGTTTAGCCTCCTTGATCTCATGGTAGATCTACTCATGTACTACCCAAATCATCAATATTAATCAAGCAGGAGTAGGGTATTACCTCCATCGAGAGGGCCCAAACCTGGGTAAAAACATCGTGTCCCTTGTCTCCTGTTACCATCCGGCCTTGACGCACAGTTTGGGACCCCTACCAGAGATCCGCCGGTTTTGACACCGACATTCATCATCCCAGCGCTCTCCATCACGAGGAGGGAGTAGTTCACCCTCGGGGCTGAGGGTATGTACCAGTATTTATGTGTTTGATCTCTCTCTCTCTCTCTCTCTCTCTCTATCATGTTCTTGATTTGGCACGATCTTGATGTATCGCGAGCTTTGCTGTTATAGTTAGATCTTATGTTTCTTCTCCCCCCTCTTCTCTCTTGTGATGGATTGAGTTTTCCCTTTGAAGTTATCTTATCGGATTGAGTCTTTAAAGATTTGAGAACACTTGATGTATGTCTTGTCGTGCGTATCTGTGGTGACAATGGGATATCACGTGCCACTTGATGTATGTTTGGGTGATCAACTTGCGGGTTCCGCCCCTGAACCTATGCATAGGGGTTGGCACACGTTTTCGTCTTGATTCTCCGGTAGAAACTTTGCGCACTCTTTGAGGTACTTTGTGTTGGATCGAGTAGATGAATTGAGATTGTGTGATGCTTATCGTATAATCATGCCCATGGATACTTGAGGTGACATTGGAGTATCTAGGTGACATTAGGGTTTTGGTTGATTTGTATCTTAAGGTGTTATTCTAGTACGAACTCTAGGGCTGTTTGTGACAATTATTGGAATAGCCCAACGGATTGATTGGAAAGAATAACTTTGAGGTGGTTTCGTACCCTACCATAATCTCTTCGTTTGTTTTCCGCTATTAGTGACTTTGGAGTGACTCTTTGTTGCATGTTGAGGGATAGTTATATGATCCGACTATGTTATTAATGTTGAGAGGACTTGCACTAGTGAAAGTATGAACCCTAGGCCTTGTTCCCTATCATTGCAATACTGTTTACGCTCACTTTTACCGCTTGCTACCTTGCTGTTTTTATATTTTCAGTTCACAAAAACCTATATCTACCATCCATATTGCACTTGTATCACCATCTCTTGACCGAACTAGTGCACCTATACAATTTACCATTGTATTGGGTGTGTTGGGGACACAAGAGACTCTTTGTTATTTGGTTGCAGGGTTGCTTGAGAGAGACCATCTTCATCCTACGCCTCCCACGGATTGATAAACCTTAGGTCATCCACATGAGGGAAATTTGCTACTGTCCTACAAACCTCTGCACTTGGAGGCCCAACAACGTCTACAAGAAGAAGGTTGTGTAGTAGACGTGCCAAATTACCACGTGGGCTGCCTTTTTCGTATAGAAATGAGCTCCACCGTGTACCCGCGTGGGTGTGGTTGGGAAAGAGACGGGAGTACGTGCGCCGTGCATGCACCTCTTCTCTTCATGCACGTCCCCCACCTACGTGGGGTGTGTGTGAGAGATACAAACCGCGTTCGTGAGTGTTTTTTGTTTTGGGGTGGGGGTGGGGTGGGGGTTGATTTTGTGAATTATTTGTGGGAATATGTGTCGATGACATCTCAAACAAAATTTTGCATGCAATGTGTGTGAAATGGAGGCCTATCCATATCATACATAGAGGGTCGGGCAATCCACGAGAAGAGAGGGAGGGGTCATAGCTATCGATAGAGTCAAAGAGAGGATCAAGTGGGTGGGTGCGAGATCGATGAAGAGAGCCATCGAAATTGTTTGTGTGTACAAGTCAAAGATATAGGGTGACTAGCCTACCGTAACGTTAGAGGGCACACGTCAAGTTTGTGTGTGGCAGGGAGACATGACTAGAGCGCTCGATGTATTGGTGTGTGTGGGGGGAGGGGGTGGTGGGAGGGGTAGGCAGAGGCCTAACTATAGAGGTAGAACGACTCGTATATGTGTTGAGAAGGAGAGACCCAGCTATGTCTTGAGGGAGATAGCTCGACATCCATACATAACTGAAGGACGGAAAATATGATGGGACGGAGAGAGAGAGAGAGGAGGGAGAGAGGGAGGGAGAGGGAGGGAGACGGGTAGAGTGCTGGATGGGTGATGGAGTTGCTTCTCGAAGATGGTGGGAGAGGCCTACTAGTCAAACTGAGGGTGGAACTGCAATGTTATCAATAAGAGTGGGTATGTGTTTCTGTGTGTGCCTGTGCGTGATAGATCTGTGGGGACGCATCCATGGATGATGAAGGGGAACCATGTGTTTGCTAAGCAAACCTAACTAGATCAGTAGATCAATTGTTGTTTGTCGGAGGAAGGGAGAGACACAACTAATGAGGTAGATCGATTGACGTGTTGGTAAAAACGAGTTATAAGGACCTAGCTAGCTATATGTATAGCGAGAGATTGGTCAGTGTACGTCCATTTGTTAGAGGCAAATAAGGCCCAACGAGACGGATAGACAGAGAGAATGGAGCTAGGAGGTGGTGCGAGAGGCCCAACTACTAGCTAGATAGGGGGAGGAGTGTGCGGTTGTGAGAGCGATGAAAAGAGGGGCGAGAGTTTACACGTGTGTCTGACCGTATGAGAGACACGAGGCAAGGACACATAAAGGAGGAGATTGAAGGTGTGTTTGTATGTTGTAGGCAGGCACCGCTGGAGAGGTTTATCGATCGGTGTGTGTCGGAAAGGAGTTGTGGAGACTCTGGGAGAATGACCTAAGGAAAAAAAATGAATGTGCCAGGTGGATAGAATGCCGAGGGAGGGGGAGGGAGAGGAGGGCATGTACATGCACGAGAGAAAGTTAGTGGTAGCTACAAAGGTTAGAGGATTGTGTGGGTGTAAGAGACTAACAAAGATCATAATTTGATATGAAAGCGGATTCATATATTTGAATAGGAGATCATAGTGTTTTAAACATTGCATGCATGAATATAGCGGTGATACACGTGTTGTGCACATGTTATACCATAATGTGATAATGCATGGCGTTTGCAACTCACAGCTAAATGCCGAACAATCTAAACCATACTATACATCAAACAACCTCACATTTTATTTGAATTTGTGATAATGTGTGGCGTTCGCAGCTTACAACTAAATATCAAACAATCTAAACAATACTATATATCGAACATTCTCACATTTTATTTGAATTTGTGGTAATGTGTGGTGTTTGCAACTCACATCTAAATACTTGTAGGCGTAGGGGGCGGGGCACCATACATAATGTGATAAACACATTATACATATGAGCCATGGTTTAGATTATGAAGATCTAGCTAGAGCTAGAAATGTAATGTGATTTGAAATCAAAATAAAGTGGATTTAAAAAATCTAGTTGGAGTTCATATAGGAGTACACATAGTTCATATGTAACTCGAGACTAATCATGTGGTGTGTTGTGAAGATAATACACAAACGATGGTTTAACTTGACAATAATGATGATTGTAGATCGTATTAAAATAGAGAAATGAATTCAAATGCTTTGACTTGGGACAGTACACGTTCTAATAGAGAAACGAATTCAAATTTAGTTCATATTGAAGCGGTAGTATAAACGTTTGGAATGAACTAAAACATTCATTTGAGTAGTAGGTTGCATGCATTATACACGTAGCTAAATATTTTAATTGAACATAACATGAATTCAAAGTTTTGAATGACATTTGTAGGGCGCATTGATTTGGGACAGTACATGTTAGGCTTGTCCGGAAATTTCAACCCGCGCCTTGTTAGCCCGAAATATTTAAGATATATCTTTGTCTCGTTGTGCTCCGACAACTCCCTCCATGTTAACCCGCGCCTTGCTATTCCGAAATTACAACGCGCGCGAAAACTCCCACCTCCTGTGAAATCCAGACATGCGAAATGCCCGTGGTACCCCTGAACCAAAAGAACCGCCTCAAATCGGTGGGGGTACTATCGTAACTTACCCCACATTTCGGACAAGCGCGTCTCTAAGCCATGGTTCCCCACTGCCATCCCATCCGCCCACCCATTCGTACACCGAGGCCGCGAAAACCCACGACGAAACCCCACACCCTCTTCCGTCTGCCACCCAGCCAGAGCATCTTCCCCGACGACGTCGTCCACAGCAACACCTCGACCCCCCTCATCTACCCTACCGGATGAGGATCCGTCGTCGATCTCATCGTCCCGCCAGTTCAGCCACCCCATCCTCCACCTCCAAGGAGCTGCCCCCACGTTCGCCTCGTCTTTCGCGCCACCTCCATTCCCACACCGCCGTCTTCACCTACACCACCGTAAGAGCATCATCATCACCGTTTCCTCGGATGAAGCTGCGGCCTAATCGGCGCCACCAAAGAGGTTGTACACTAATCGCCACATTTTCTTCTTGATTCGATCTCACGGTGCTACCGGCGCTCGGTCCCGAGCTGACACGAGCGGCTCCATCCACGGCGGTGTCACCGGCCACTTCTTCCACGGCGTCGCTCCCTCGGCGGCGACGTCTACATCAGTAGGAACTGCTGCTGCTTTAGCTCTCGCTCGCGCTGCTGCTCTGCTCTTGCTCTCAGTCCGCTGCCTGGTCTGCTCTTTCCATTGCTCTTGCTCTTGCTACTGCTCTTGCTCTTGCTCTTGCTTGAGATGCTGCTCCGATTTAGCTACACTTCAGTCGACTGAATCGACTTTTGGGTTAGTCGATTTTCAGGTGGTGGGGGGGCTCGCTGGGTGAAGGAAGAACCAGCCGCAGCGGGGAGGGGGCTCGCCGGAGAGATACCCCACTATCTATCATAGGGTTCAAGATGGGGGCGGTGGTCGCCGGCAGTGGCGGGGCGTTGGCGGGGCGGTGGCGTGGGGATCGCCGGAGAAAAAGCTCGGCACAGGGTGCCCTAGAGGGATGGCTGGGGCAGTGGCGGACCGACAGTGGGGATTGTTTTCGGGGCGGGCGGGGTGGCGCACCGCCGGCAGCGGGCGGCGGGGGGCTGCTGTTTGGCTGGCTCAGGGGGGTGGAGGTTGAAGATGAACCGCAGGCCCTTGATTTCGTATCCAACGGCTGCAAAATCGACTGACCAGAGATGAAAAAGTCAGTCGACCGACGTGTAGTCTCACCTTGCTAGTGCGTTCAGTTTCGACAGCAAAATTCAGTTTCGACAACAAAATTCAGTTTCGACAGTTAAGTTCAGTTTCGACAATTAAGTTGAGAGATGAGCGGCTGATGTATTTTACATCTAGCACTTTGTGGTTATGTATTTTACGTCATGTATTGGAGATGCTATTAGAATTCCACTTAGGTTAAAGTTGTTCATTGTCTCTCTTGTCCTGCTTCAGCCTCGGCGTCATACAACTCACCGAAGCTGCTGCAACGACGAAACCCTCCATCACAGCGGAGCAGTACCTCAGGCTCCATCTCAAGACGCCTAAGATCTTCTTCCCCTCCTCCGACAGCCAAGTCAGTCGGAGCATCCTCACCGGCCAACCCAATCACGCTGAGATCGACATGGCTTCGCCAAAGACGTTCTACACTTGTTGCATCTCTTTTTTTCTCTACATGTTATATATATTGTCCACTGAGCACACAAATTTGTGCCTTTAGTGTCTCCTTGAAAGAAAAAACGTAGGAATTTTAATTTTCACTTGTCCTCCTTTTCAAATTCCTATTCATGAAGCACAGGACTAAGAGATAGTAGCATAATAGCATTATAACCGTACATTTTCTTGTGGTTTGACTTAATGTCACCATGCTTCTTTGCATCCTGTGATCTTCCAATTGTTGTGAATCAAACACCCAGATTGGCAGAAATCCTGTGTTTTTAAATTCTCTGTTTTGCACGTGCATTCCTATCCTATTCCTGTCTATTTCCTATCCCTGCATTGTTGGAATCCTCCAATTCAAACGAGCCCTTATAGAATTACTTCTCTTACATATAGTTGTCAAAGAAAACCTTGCGTGGCTTGTCCCGCTCCTACTGCGCCGTCGTCCACCCCAGCTCAGCTGCTCCAACGACAGAAGGGTCTAGCACAGCAGGGATCCGGCCTCCAGACTGTCTTTCGCCGCCTCAGATCTTCTTCCCCGCCGCTGGCAGCCATGAAAACTGCACTACCATCATCAACCGAGCAGATGACCTCGAGGACTACACGGGTCCGCAAGAGAGGTCTCACTCTTTCGTGTCTGCTTACGTTATGCATCGCTTAATATTACATGCTACTTTATCGTCCTGTTCACCGATTAGACTCTGAGTCAGTTCCAAACTAATGGTCAAACTTGATTTTTTAAATGGTTGTGTGGTACATATCAGGGCCGCTATCAATAGTATCTATCTACTATCTGGTTAATCTCCGGTGTCTACTATGAGTTTCATGTTGGGTGGGAAACAAACAGTAAAGAAGCCATTATCTGTATTTTTTAACTGAAGCCATTATCTGCCTGCTATTATTGGTTTTGGGTCTATCCACAGGTTGCTACCATCACTCTGGATTTCTGCATGCACTCTTTACATAATCTCACTATGTTTTATTCCTATGCATGACAGTTATTGTAAACAATGGAACTAAACATGTAGAGAAAAAGAGACGAGCCTTGCATGGCAATAAAATTTCATGCAGACGTCGCTCCATGGTAGGCGCAAAGGCAGCCCCCCCTCCACGCATTTTGGATTGTAATCGAGAGGAAAATATCTGTTCTGAGGGGGATTCATAAGGAGAAGACAACTCCTATTTACCCCCTAAGGTCTTCGCTCTAACTTGGCATGCTGATGTTGGTTATATCATGCATATGGTGTCTTGCATTGCTTACTTTATACATAGACATCCTTTGTGCGAATGCCATCTATTTAGTTTATTCATCGTTTATGTGAATTATGCAACGCCATCTTGTTTAGCCAGGCATCATATATGTGAATTTTGCAATGCCAACCGGCTTAGCCAGTCATCTTATATGTAAATTATATCAGGCCATCCTTTTTTTTGTTACATATTAAATTTGTCAAAAATGTTATTACATTCAACTGCTCTTCGTGTGCATCAGCCATTTGACACGGTGATGGCAAATTCTAGAGTGAAAACAAGGTCTTCAGAGCAGACTATGATATCTGACGAAGCGCATATCTCGCTGGTTACGGATAGCTCCTCAGAGGAGGATTCAGAGACAGATGACCAGTCCTATCCCCCCCCCTCGAGGTGTATGCTCTAACTTGGCAGGGTTATGTTGCTCATATCGTGCGTATGGTGTCTCGCATTGCTATGTCATTTGATTAGTTTAGACATGCTTTGTGTGAATGCCACCTGTTCAGTGTCTAATTACCATATATGTGAATTATGCATTGCCATCTTGTTGCAAGACATTATATATGTGAATTATACAATGCTATCTTGTTGCAAAGGCATTATATATGTGAATTATACAATGCCATGCTGTTTAGCCAATCATCATGTATGTGAATTATATCATGCTAACATATTTTTTATTACGTGTTCCATTTGTCGACAACGTTTGTATATGCAACTACTCTTCCTGTGCATCAGCCATTTGAAGCGGTGATGGAAGTATCTGGAGTGAAAACAAGGTATTCAGAGCAGACAATGCTACCTGCTGAAGCAGAAATCTTGCTGGTTACAGAGAGCTCCTCAGAGGAGGATTCAGAGACCGATGACCAGTCCTATTTTCCCCATGAAGTCTATGCTCAAACTTGGCAGGGTTATATTACCCATTTCATGCATGTTGTCTTCTATTGCTTAGTTTTTACGTCATATATGGATTGCCATCTGCTTAGTTGCTTACTATATAAATCATATATTTGAATTATATCATGCCATCATGTTTACATAGTACATACACATCATCTATCTAAATTATGGCATGGCAACCCATTTAATAAAGACATCATATAGTTATATCATCTCATCATGTTTAGTGTTTACAGTCATCATATTTTGAATTATGGCATTCTATCCGTGAATGTATGTGAATTATGGCATGCCAACCTATTTAATAAACACATTATATAGTTATGTAATGTCATCCTGTTTACATAGTCTCATATTTTGAACTATGTCTTTCCATCTTTTTTAGTTAGCCATCATAATGTGAAATTGTGTCATGCTATCCTGTTTAGTTAGCCATCATATATGTGAAATTGTGTCATGCTATCCTGTTTGGTTAGACAACATAAATATGAATTATTTCATGCCCTCCTTTATTCCCCACTATCCATTGCACCTGTCTATCATACAATGTCTATACTTTCAATTACTTTTCTTGTTTATCAGCCATTTGAATTGGAGAGCGTGATGGCAGTATATAAGGGAGTAACAACACGGTCTTTAGAAAAGATAGTGCTACCAGTTGATGCAGATAGAACCACGGTTGTACTTGCCCAAGGACCAGATCCACCGCACATAACCCAGACTCTCGCAGATTGTACCCCTACCCAGTTGGACAGAGAACCAACTACACCCCTTCTAACCCCAACCCCGGCAGATAGTAACCCAGTTCCAGTTGACACAGCACCGTCACCACCACAGAGCACCCAAACACGAGCAGTTAGTAAGGGAACTGCAGTGCCCAAAGCACGAGGACCACCACTCCGAATCCCAACTCAACGCTTAAAGGAGAAGAAGATTTGTTCTCAGGTTAGGTTTTGTAGCTATGGTTCATACTCCCTTGCTCTTGCATGACTGTATTTACTCATACCAACTATTTTCAAATTTGAAGGATGGAATTGAAACTCCAATGGCGCAACAGGTATGTTTTAAACCAGTTTCTTTAACTGGTTTGCTGTTGTAACCTGCTCTATGTTGATTTCAGTTTCAATTGAATAAACAGTTATGTTCTCATGTCATGCACATTACAAGTGTTGTTATTGCTCTATAGTTACCCACACTTATATTCTGTCTATTCTGCTTTGTCTTGAACAAATATTATTTGAACTGTGTCTCTATCTTGATTTGGCAACAAAAACTAGAATGATATAGACCATAAAGTGACCATGGTACATAGATATATGTTTGCTTCATGTTGTTATCCTATCCACTTTACTACTGAACTCATTTACCAAAATATGTTTCATATACAACATGGTAAACATGTGATGTGTCTGCTTGTTTCTCTTTTAGAATGCGGACAACATATTGGAGAACAGTACCGCGTTATCCAATGTTAAAGGAAGTAATGCAGATAAGGTTCAAGATAGTGAGACATCCCTTTTGGTCTCCAAGAAAGCTGATAAAAACTATCTTGACGACAGTGAGGGAACCCAAAAGTCCTGTCTTGATGTAGTGTTCGAGTTACTGGCCACTACTGCTGGCACAAGCTCTTCGAACTCGCTGCCTGAATCCGTTCGTCTTCTTGAGTCTCAACTTCAAGTTGAAAGACATCGATCAGATGTGCTACGACAGGAAGCTGAACGACTGAGGAAGTCCCTGCAAAATTCAGATGCATATTTTCTGGTGCAACAGCAAGCGCTGGAGGATTTAAGCGCCAAACAAGAGAAAGTTAATAAGCTTGCTAAGCATCTTGCCAGCATTATGGGTACCCAGGATATTGTTTCTTGAGATCTTCTGAAGTGGTTTCAGTTCTGGATTTGTTTTGCTGCGGCGTTTATTTGCGCTGGTCGCCAACTTTGACAACCAGTGTATATGATATGCTGGTTTGTCCCCTATATTTGCACTGGTGGCGAACTTTGATGCCCAGTGGATGTAATATGTGTAATCGCCGTGATAGCCTAGCGTTAGTTGCTTGCGTATTTATTTCCTTGTTGTCTTGTTTATTTGTTTGCTTGTAGTCATTGCAGTTCTTTTTTCGCGGTTAGCTAGTGGATGCAATACCCTATTTTTTAAAACTAGGCCACAATAACCATGGGCTAATATTTACTATAGTGACATTGGGCCTCCTACTGGCCGTAGAAATAGTGGGCCTTCTACGGGCCGTAAAAACAATGGGCCTTCTACGGGCCGTAGAAACAATGGGCCTTCTGCGGGCCGTATTATCAATGGGCCTTATACGGGCCGTATAATCGATTGGCCAAACATGGGCCAAACAGACCGCATTATGGCTGTAAATGGGCTAGAGTTGGAATCGTCCGTTCATGGGCCGACCATAACGGGACATCGTTAATAGGTCGTATTTGATGACGCTATGAAATCGGCCCAACGTATTAACGGACCACAAACGGGCCGACTGTAACCACGGGCTGAATTAGGCCCACAAGCAGAAAATGACAGTAACGGGCCATAAGTAAACGAATGCTGGAAATGAGCCCAAGAATAAATGGGCTCTGAGAAGGCCGAAAGATAACATGGGTTGGAAACGGCCCAATGGAATAACGGGCCGTTAATGGGTATAAAGTGATACACTGTTCATTACGGGCCAGTTTCACCACGGGTCGTTAATGGGTGTAAAGTGATACACTGTTCATTACGGGCCAGTTTCACCACGGGCCGTTAGTAGGCCAAGAGTTACATAGGGCCTCATATGGGCCGACAGACGTCATGGGCCATACATGGGCCAGAAGTGAAAACGGGCTGGAATCATATTGGATGGCCCAGATGACTCTACTGGGCCTAATTCGGATAGGGCGTAATGGGCCATGGGTTAGCGGGCTGTAAATGGGCTATATTCGAACAAGTCGTTAATAGGCTTTCCATGGGCCGGCCCGCCAGCTTTTGACCAAGTCAAACGGGCCGTCCTTTTCACAGGAATGGGCTTCTGTTGGGCCGTGCCATGTGTCGACGTATCATAGGCGCCTATCTGACCCACTAACGAGCTGACACGTGTTTCGTCCGGCCAATAAGAATTTTACACGTGGAAATTTCCCATTGGTCTGGGCTGTTAACGGGTTATCGGATCCAAAACCCGACCCGATAGCTTAACGGCGTTCCGTTACGGTGGATGCCACGTGTCGGTCGCCCTTGACGAAAGCACTTCTGTGACGCGTGATTTATCGTCATGGAAGTGGACACGTCAGTGATGATAATTTTGGTAATGTCATGGAACACTTCTATGACAGCACAGGTATGACTATCTTGATTCTATCATAAATTTGTCATGGATGTACATGCATGACAAAAAAAGCGACCTACTGTTACAAACACGTATCATGACGGAAGTGTATTTTTTTGTAGTGCTATAAGCCCCTACATTTCTCTTTGTCCGATTAAAACTCCGTAACCACAAGTATTGCGTGAGTGTTAGCAATTATGAAAGACTAAATGATAGTTGAGTATGTGGACTTGCTAAAGAGCTCTGACATAGAATCTTTCTGATGTCATGATAAATTGCAGTTGCTTCAATGACTGAGATTATAGTTTGTTAGTTCTCAATAAGGTTTCTGATTCATACTTTGCATTGTGATTAGATCATTACTTGAGCATAAGAAATCATATGAAAATATCCATATATGTTGCTGTTATGAGATTAATCATGATGCCCTCATGTCCGTATTTTATTTTATCGACACCTCTACCTCTAAACATGTGGACATATTTATTGTTATCGGCTTCTGCTTGAGTACAAGTGAGTTTTAAGCTTGGGGGAGTTGATACGTCCATTTTGCATCATGCTTTTATATCGATATTTATTGCATTATGGGCTGCTATTACACATTATGTCACAATACTTATGCCTATTCTCTCTTATTTTACAAGGTTTACATAAGGAGGGAGAATGCCGGCAGCTGGAATTCTGGGCTGGAAAAGGAGCAAATATTCTAGACCTATTCTGCACAACTCCAAAAGTCCTGAAACTCCACGGAAGTTATTTTTAGAATATATAAAAAATACTGAGCGGAAGAAATATGTCAGGGGGGCCACCACCTGTCCACGAGGGTGGGGGCACGCCCTACCCCCCAGGGCATGCCCCCTGCCTCGTGGGCCCCCTGTTGGCTCTCTGGTGGCCATCTTCTGCTATATGAAGTCTTTAGTCCAGAGAAAAATCAGAAGCAACCTTTCGGGATGAGACTCCGCTGCCACGAGGCAGAACCTTGGCGGAACCAATCTAGGGCTTTGGCGGAGCTGTTCTGCCGGGGACACTTCCCTCCGGGAGGGGGAAATCATCACCATCATCATCACCAATGCTCCTCTCATCGGGAGGGGGCAAATCTCCATCAACATCTTCACTAGCACCATCTCATCTCAAACCCTAGTTCATCTCTTGTATCCAATTCTTGTCTCTATGTCTGGGATTGGTACCTGTAGGTTGCTAGTAGTGTTGATTACTCCTTGTAGTTGATGCTAGTTGGTTTATTTGGTGGAAGATCATATGTTCAGATTCTATATGCATATTAATACCCCTCTAATTATGAACATGAATATGCTTTGTGAGTAGTTACGTTTGTTCCTGAGGACATGGTAGAAGTCTTGCTATTAGTAGTCATGTGAGTTTGGTATTTGTTCGATATTTTGATGAGATGTATGGTGTCTCCCCTCTAGTGGTGTTATGTGAACGTCGACTACATGACACTTCACCATTATTTGGGCCTAGAGTAAGTCATTGGGAAGTAATAAGTAGATGATGGGATTCTAGAGTGACAGAAGCTTAAACCCTAGTTTATGCGTTGCTTCGTAAGGGGCTGATTTGGATCCATATGTTTCATGATATGGTTAGGTTTACCTTAATACTTTTGTTGTAGTTGCGGATGCTTGCAATAGAGGTTAATCATAAGTGGGATTCTTGTTCAAGTAAGACTAGCACCCAAGCACCGGTCCACCCACATATCAAATTACCGAAGTACCGAACGAGAATCATATGAACGTGATGAAAACTAGCTTGACAATAATTCCCATGTGTCCTCGGGAGCGCTTTTATCTATATAAGAGTTTGTCCAGGCTTGTCCTTTGCTACAAAAAGGATTGGGCCACCTTGCTGCACTTTATTTACTTTAATTATTTGTTGCTCGTTACAATTTATCCTATCACAAAACTATCTGTTACCACTTATTTTAGTACTTGCAGAGAATACCTTGCTGAAAACCGCTTATCATTTCCTTCTGCTCCTCGCTGGGTTCGACACTCTTACTTATCGAAAGGACTACGATAGATCCCGTATACTTGTGGGTTATCACAGGCATCTAGTGATCATCACATGTTTTAAATGTTTTGAAGATATATTAACAAATCGATCTTTCTTCTTTGAGCCCTCCGGATCGAGAAAATCTTCTACAGGCAGCAGGACAATGCGAGGCCCAGCCAAAAAGTTGAAGGAGGGCGTAAAGTACAACATCGATGCCATCAAAACTGATGGCGAACCAATCGCGCCTAAGAAGAATGCAAAAAAGTTCGTTCGTCGGTGCGGAGTTCTTGTGAAGGACCAAATCCCGATCTCCATGCAAAAATGGAAAAAGGCAGCAAAGCAACGTCCAGATCTTACTTTTATCGACCAAAGAGCAAAAGATCGGCTTTGAAAATCTCTCATGGAACATTTCACCCTACCAGATCATTTGACAAATGCATATGTGCAGAAAGTCATGGACGATGCTCTTAGGAAGATGGCAATCGCATTCAACAACCACAAGAAAACTATATGGGGCAAGTACGTCGAAGGAGGAAAGAAGACTCTAGAATTCACGGGAACACTAGAGAAGCAAAGAGATCACTGGCCCGCTTTCGTGAAATTCAACTAATTGGAATTATCTAAGGAAAGGTCGAGAGTAAACAAGCTCAATGCCGCGAAAAAGGAGCATTTTCATACGCTGGGCCAGGTGGCTACGCGGTGGCCCGGCCTAAGTGGGATAAGTCTGAGCAATAGATGTTGGATGCAGGGGTCACTCCAGTTACATTGAGCTAGCCGGAAAGGTGCAGGACTTGGTTCTATGCGCATGGGGGGCGTTCGACCCGAAAACAGGTCAGGTTTGAAGAAGGCAAGTCATAAAGGAGACGACAACAAGTTACTTGTTGCAATAGAAGAGGCTCGAACGGGGGTGTTCATGCCCAACAGACAGAACGACGAGCTTACACGCGCCCTTGGAAATCCTGAACACCCGGGAAGAACACGAGACAAAGGCGTTGTTCCGTGGTATGAGGGGTTTGCGGACTGGAACACCGACTACAGAAGCCGTGCGAGAAGGAAGATGGAGGAGGAGAAGAAGAGGACGCTAGAGGAGGAGCAAAGGAAGCAGGAAGCAGAACGCCTTAAAGGCCTAGAATCAACGCACGCGGAGTTGGCACTCCAATTGGAGAGGCAGCAGCAGCAGATCGACTCACTTAGCCAAGAAAGGGGGTCTCAGCAGCGGCATCAGCTAGCGGATGATCCAGCATTGGATAGCACCATCCCATCCTTGCCGAGAAGCAGCATGGGTTTCGTCCCGGGCGAGGCACTCCTGGATAGATACCCCGTGGATGACATCATGGACAACTCTAATTGTGAGCTACACTTCAAAATGAAGAACATATCCATGAAGGTGGCGGACGTCGTTGCTTATACAAATCCCCCCGAAGCAACCTTCCATTGCAACCCAATTCAAGCTGGTTATGCTCGTGTCGTGGTTGATGAAGTGGTGGACCAATATTCGGGGTTAGAGCTTGACAATTCTGGAGGTGACGAGGAGCACACACTAGGAGAGGCCATACAGCGTATCATCCTATGGAGAAAGGATTGCATCATCTTTCCAAGGCCACCGACACCGCGTCAGCCGACTCCTCCTCGAAGTCCGCCACCGCGTCAGCAAACTCCCGCACCTCCAAGTCATCAGCCATCGGCTCAGCAGAGTCCTGCTCCTTCAAGTCCGCCAACGCGTCAGGCCACGTCAGCCGTCTCCGCCGCCTCAGCAACAACGGACGAGAGCCGCTGCAGCTATGGTGCGTAGCGGTACAAGTCAAGGTACAAGTGGTACAGGAGGCAAGCAATTTCAATATGGTCCAAGCCTCGCGCCTCTTCCTATGACGCCTTACGACATGACCGAGGAGGAAAACGAAGCCGAAGAAAGGGCCCAATTGGACGCCCGTTTTGGAACGAAACCGCTACCGCCGCCAAAGGAGAAAGTGCTCGAGGATATCATTGACCACTTTATTCGTATGACTAAAGCACCATCTCCCAAGCATGTTGACTCAGACTATGAGCGTCAAATCAGGAAGGCACATCAAGCACAACAAAAGAAGGAGTCGAGCTCGAGCTCGAGCCAAGCAGCTGCCCAAAAAGCGGGAAAACGTTCCCCAGCTGGGAGAACAGGTGTTGCAATCGACCACCCCGCTCATTGTACCAACACATGCGAGTACTGGCGCCGGTCAGCTGGTAATAACAGACGAGCATAGAAGGCAGGCTGAAGAGCTCGGTATCACTGTTTATCAATTCCTAGAGATCGAGCCCATGGATACGCTTAGAGAGGAGGACAAAAATTGGAAATATGTCCGCGGCCAACCTTTGGTCAAGCCTGAGGAGGTCAAGAAGCTCTCAACGAGAATGTATGAATTCCATCAATGGTACATGAAAACTGCCAAGACTACCAATCGAGAGTCCCTCATGGTGAAAGTCAAGGAAGAGCATTACTTCCATGAGACAGCTCTTTCTGTTGAGTATACAGAACTATTTTAGTTATTCAATCAAGATGCACTCGACAAATGTATCGTCAGTTGCTATTGTCTGTAAGTGATTTCTTTCTATAATTTAAGTCTCAAGCTAGCTGTAGTGCTCGTTGATCATTACCTGTAATTATCCTTACTATATTATTTTCTATGGTATTATGCAGGATGAAGATGTATGAAATGAAAAAAGTTGGACGCTATGGCATTGGGTTCATTGACCCAAATACCATTAATCAAGAGACATGGACATATGCATGGTATCGAGAAGACGTAGAGAAAAACATGCTAGAGTTCTTGAAGCGCCTCAATAGCAATCGAGATATATTACTTCCTTACAACTTCCGGTGAGTCACACTGTCTTATATTACAAATTCTATTTTTGCTTACTAGCTAGATGTTAATAAGTGTATAGGGTTTACGGTAGTTGATGAGTGTTATGCACATCCCCACTTAATTATACATGCAAATGTATGCGCATGCAGTTACCACTGGATCTTGTTAGTCATTCAAGTTGAAAAAGGAACAGTTGAAGTACTGGACTCACTACTTAAAGAACCTAGTGACTACTCAATCGTGAAGGGGATAGTCAACAGGTAATTTCAATCATTATTGAACTATATGTCGGCCTCTTTAGTTCGTCATTTCCTGATATCAATTAATTAATAACTCCTTTATTCATTTTCTTTGTCGGCGGGCAGGGCTTGGCAAAAGTTTATCAAAATGGTTCCAGACCAATGGAAACAAAAGCTGTATTGGTTTCGACCCAAGGTAAGTAATCAAGTAGTACTAGCTAGCTACCATCTCTTTAATTCTAGTTTCAGTACCATTAATTATCATGCTTGATTAATTATTATCTGATTGAATTCTATTCTCATAAAGGCCATGAAGCAGGCGCCGGGGACTGATTTATGTGCATACTACGTTTGCGAGAACATTAACATGATGGCGTCCGAAAGGACCAAATCTGCTAGACAGATATGGGTACGTTTGCCAGAACACTATTCAAATTTTTTACATCGTTATCGATATCTAATCACACAACTAATACATGCATATTGATCTCCTTAAAAGTTGAATGAGGTGCGGGGTAAGCTCCTACCAACGGATCGCGTATGGGCAATTCAAGAGGAAATAGTGGGATTTTTGCTCGACCAGGTCATAGATCTCAAAGGAGAATACCATTACCCGCTACCGCAATAATGCCTCCATGTAGGATAAATTTTATATACCAAATTGTATATATATACATGTGTATGTGTGAATGGTGGTGCGAGACAATCGATGATATACATATACATACACTTTTCTGATCATGGGATCAGAATAATATTCTGATCACAACCTGAACTGCCTGAGTAACGTGCCTGAACTTCCCTCTGTACGAACCCGACCTTCGGTCTATCTTCGCAACCGTGGCTTCCCTCGCAAATTATTCTTGTTAGTCATGTTCTATATGATGTTAGTGTAATCTAGAAACGTATTTTAGCAACTAACACTAGTGCAGAACCGGGAAATAGCACCGGTTTGTAAGGCCCTTTAGTGCCGGTTTTGTAACCGGCACTAAAGTGTGGGCACTAAAGCCCCCCCCCCCTTTAGTACCAGTTCAGCACGAACTGGTGCTAAAGGGAAACCACGTGGCACGAGCCAGCTCCGGGGGCCGGGAGCCCTTTAGTACCGGTTGGTAACACCAACCGGTACTAAATGTTTGTGGGTTTTTGTTTTATTTTGTATTTTTCAATTAAATTTGTGTTATCAAATTAATTTAGGATTGTTTTACGTTATAATGAGTTGTAGTCGTCGTCATCATCATCATCATCATCATCATCATCACATATTAATAAATAAATAAACTCTAGTTAGATAAAAATCATCGTAGTCGTCTAATTACCACTATTTAAGCATCATAGTCATTACCGCTAGCTATCTAATCATCAAGTTCAACATAATCATCACCAACATCGAAGTTCAGGACACGGACATGAGACAAGTACTAATTAAGAGCATGAACTAGTAGCTACTCCTGCTGCTCCCTCTCAGGTAGAATAGCATAGAACATGTATAGCTCTCCTGATTCATCATACTAGATCATGCAGATGAATCTGTCTCCTAATCTTGGGTTGCGCTTCTCCTTGCTGCCCCCTAGTACTTCTCTGCGATCGTTAACAATTTTGCTCCAATCTTTCACTATTAAGCATTCTTCGCTTTCAGAAATCCTGAATGCACTCATGTGCAATGTAGGATATCTTGGTCGTAAGCTAACCATTGACATGTCACCTTTAGTCTCGATCCACTGAGGCACAACTGTCATCGGAAGTCCCTGTTAAAGAACATCGTATAGTAATTAATATACTAAGCAATGAAAGTTTAGCTTCAAAAATAATGTATGCAAAAGATGCACTAATTAAGGACAAATAGTTAAAATCTTACCATCTTTCGATTATAGATGTGACCGTAGTTCAATACGATCACCATTGGTCGCACGTTTTGAGTACTAACATTTCTAAGATCAGGAAAAAAATTGTCTTGACGGTATTAAGATCCTCAAGCCATGAAACATAATGACTTATCTCCTCGCAGTTTAGTTTAGCCCCGGGGCAGTAGTAGGTCCTGTCTACCAAGCGCCGGACATGTTTGCTTGAACCGAAATAAGCTGACAATACAAATTAGTTGTAAACTATTTTTGAATAAACTGTATCAAAGACATAAACATATTCATGCATGGTTGAGAAAAACTTACATAATGGTAGAACTGGAGGCGCTTGCACATCGACCCAGATGTCTATATTACCTTCAATATCATCTTCCGGACGAATATCAAAGGTGATAACCATATCAGGCTCAAATGCATAAGCCTTGCATAGTGCTTGCCAAGTTTTGCATTCAAAATGGGTGTATGTGTCTCCATTATATAATTTGACGTTGAAAGTACACTAGTAGAAAACTGGCCTATTGTCCCGGTTCGTAAGGGCCTTTAGTCCCGGTTCCTGAACCGGGACTAAAGGGTCGTTACTAATACCCTCACCCTTTAGTTCCGGTTCAAACCAGAACCGGGACAGATGGGCCTCCACGTGGCCTGTGCGCCGAGCCCAGGCAGGAGGGCCTTTGGTCCCGGTTGGTAGCACCAAGTGGGACCAATAGGCATCCACGCGTCAGCATTTCTGTGGCTGGGGTTTTTGGGTTTTTTTGAAAGGGGGGGAGGGGGTTTGGGGATTTTGGGGGGTTAATTTAGGTATTTCATATATTGTGTTAGCTAGATAGCTAATTAATAGAGAGAAGTGTCCTCTCTTATGTCCGTGCTTGGTCGACGTTACGTACTAAACATACGTATAGAGAAGACTAGGCATATGCTAGCTAGTAAGCAAACGAAGGAAACAGAAGATCGTCATGAACATATATGCATACAGAGAGAAGTGATATCGACCACATCTCCTTCTCCGAGAGATTGGTCGAACAACAAGTTCTCGTATATCTATCGTCCGACACTACCGGCTACATATATACAATAATTATCTTTTACAAATATAATCTCTTAAATTACGGACGCATGGTCCACATAGTATTCTCCGTCTTTAGCGATCACGTGGTCAAGAAAGAATGCCGCCAATTCCTCTTGAATTGCTCGCATGCGATCTGGTCCTAGGAGTTCATTCCGCTGCCAAAACATCTAAATTGAAGAAGGGGGTCAATACACACACACACATATATATATATATATGAATGAATGAAACTCAACACAAATGATGGTAATAAACAAAAATTGTGAATATTATTTCTTACGCACTTCATATTGTTTCTCAGAGTACCCGCCCCGCTCACAGGTCGTGTGGCGGATGGACTCGCAGACGTAGTATCCACAGAAATCATTCCCTTGTTCCTGCCACAACCACTTTACAAGAAATAGAGGTCAATTAAACAGATAAGCAAGAATGCCAAATGGTATTGATGAAACTAGTGCTTGAATCAATAGCTAGGAGACGCGCGGAACATGGTACTATAGTACTTACTTTCGGGTATCTAAATTCCAGCTCCTTCGGGAGTCCCGGGGAATTTGTGCTGAATTTTCTCCAAACACTGCGAGACAAAAGAAAACAATTACTTGATATCAGGAAATGAACAAATTTGCTGATATGGTGGATAATGATCGATTTAACTTACTTCTTGAGGATTTCAGTCATGTCTGCATACTCTTGGGGATCTTTTCGTCTCGAGTCCAAGACAGTTACTACTCCCTTCTCAAGCCTAATCTCCAGGAGAATATAGTGGTAACTGCGCATGCATGAATAACTCATCAATTACATTACTATAACCTGGACTAATATATAAGGGTAACCGAATATGCACAAGACAACACTCACTTGAAGTTGTAAGGAAAGAGTATTATATTTTTGTGTTCATTTATTTTGAATGATCGTAGCAAGCTGGCCTCGGTATCTGCGGCATGATCTTTAACCTGAACTGCATCTATGAGATTTGTGTTAATGAAACCAATATCACCGATTTGTCTTTTCTTCAATTCGGCGATCTTCAATCTGCATAATATAGTGAGGATAATTATAAATACATGCAATGAAAGAGCTGAGCTATGTAGAGAGACTTAATGACAGAAGTTGTAGTACTTACAGACAGTAGCAGGTGACCGTTGCTTTATCGAGGGCCAATTGATTGAAAAACTGATAGAACTCCTCAAATGGAACATGCAACAGTTCAATTCCAACGAGGTCATGCTCCGGTTTAACTCTCATATACAAAGTATTCCTCCCCCCTAGACTCTCTGCAGGTTTTCATGTACCAATCATGCAATCTTCGCATCATCGTTGTTAGAGATCTTTCATCTTTGACGAGAGGCTTCCCGTACTCGTATTTGTGTATCTGCACGTCCAGGAAACCATAATCTACATCGTCGGGCAGATAATCGTCAAGATTGGTATAACCGGGCGCCATCCTCGGATCGATGCTATGCACCTTGAGCGGGGGGCACGATTGCTTTGCTTGTTCGCCGAGCTGGGCAATTTGTTTCCCAGCTACTCGTCGTTCTTTTAGCCTTTGATCACTGACTGTACTTCCCGACCGCGATGCTTCGGCCCATGTCTTTGCAATAATGCACTCATAGTTGCCTTTCGGCGGAGACTTGGGTGGTTTTGCCAGGGCAGCCAGAGTGCGCTTCACTTTCACCCGATCTAGCTTCTCCTTCGGAGGTGGATTTCTCTTTGCTTTCAACCCTTCAAACCAGTCATCCACCTCGGTTTGGGCGATCCTCGCGTTCTCCTCCGGGGTCCTCTCGTATGGTAACTTCTCTGGAGTCTTCAGAGAAGGACCGAATCTGTATTTGCTCCCGCCTCTGGCTGTACTGCTAGACGCCGGCAGAGCAGACAGAGCGGCAGTCTTCTTGACTTGCTTATGAGGCGGAGGAGAAGGACTACGACGCGCCGGAGCAGCTGCCGGTGCGGCGGCGGGTCTCTTCCGCCCTTGCTGACGAGGCGGAGAAGGAGGAGGCTGGCTGCTTGGGCGCGCCGGCGCAGGCGGAGGAGGCGGAGTGCCGCCACGCGCCGGAGAAGGAGCCGGCCGAGGGCCCTGGTCGTCACTCGCCGGAGGAGGAGGCGGTGGAGGAGGCGGAGTGCCCTGACTCGCCGGAGGAGGAGGAGGCGGAGGCATCCAGTTCAGAAGGTTGATGAGCTCTTTCCGCCATAGGCATGGAGTCCTCAGAGCAGAACCCAGCTAAGTCTCCCCTTCTCTGGTAGGGTGGTCAAGCGAGAGGTCCTCAAATCCCTTCGTTATTTCATCCACCATCACCTTAGCATATCCTTCTGGAATCGGCTGGCAGTGAAAAGTTGCGCCGGGTTCATTAGGATAAACAGAGCCAACAGCCGCCTTGACCTTCATATTCATCACTGCGTCATAAGGTGGCAAATTTGAGCCTCCGTGATAGCATCCACGGGATAGCCGGCAGGAGCCGTCAAGACAAGCTCTGGCTGAAACAGCTCGGTGGAAGCCACGCTGCTTCTCCGCTGAGATGGCGAGGTAGCTTCAGGGGAAGCTTCGGCAGTTCGGTTGCTGCGATTTGCTTCTCGTTCCTCTATCCCGAGTACCCTTGCTTTAAGCGCCTGCAGTTCGGACTGTTGCACTTGCTTCCTCCTCTCCTGGCTTTTGTAACTGCCTGCGTCCGGAAACCCAACCTTCCACGGAATGGAGCCTGGCGTGCCTCGTGTCCGTCCAGTGTGCTCAGGATTCCCGAGGGCCTTTGTGAGCTCGTCGTTCTCTCTGTCTGGAAGGAACGTCCCTTCCAGCGCTGCTTTGATATAGTACCGAAGCTTCTTCAAGGGAATGTCACGTTGCTCGTCCGTCCAAATGCACTTCCCTGTTACAGGGTCCAAGGTTCCGCCAGCCCCGAAGAACCAAGTCCGGCAACGGTCTGGCCAGCTCATTGTCTCTGGTTCGATCCCTTTTTGAACCAGATCATTCTCAGCCTTGGCCCACTTAGGCCGGGCTACCAGGTAGCCACCTGACCCCGTGCGATGGTGATGCTTCTTCTTCGCAGCATTTTTCTTGTTTGTCTCCGACATCTTCTTACTCTTTTCCGATGTCTTGTGGGCCACAGATGCAGGCCAGTCATCTCTGATCTTCTCATATATGCCCTTGAATTCTGGTGTCTCTTTTTTCTCGACAAACCTATTCAGGTCTTTCTTCCACCTCCTGAATAGGTCTGCCATCCTCTTAAGAGCAAAAGACTTGATTAATTCCTCTTTAACTGGCTTCTCCGGATCATCCTCTGGCGGTAGGGTGAAATTTGTCTTCAGCTCATTCCAAAGATCATTTTTCTGCATATCATTGACGTAAGACACTTCAGGGTCTTCAGTAGCCGGCTTGAACCATTGTTGGATGCTGATCGGGATCTTGTCCCTAACCAGAACCCCGCACTGAGCAAAAAATGCCTTCTTTGTTCGGATGGGTTCAGTAGGTTGGCCGTCGGGCGCGATTGCTATGATCTCAAACCTTTCATCCGACCTCAACTTTCTCTTCGGGCCTCGTCTCTTTACCTCAGTTGTGCTCGATCCGGAGGGCTAGAAAAAAGAACAAAGACTTAATTAATATGTTTACATACCAAAACAATGAATGCATCAATTGGCTAGTCAGCACAGGCTTAACTAATATATATACCTGGCCGGACTCGGTTCGGTCACCGGAGCCGTCATCACGGTCTCCTTCTTGCACCAGCATTGGGTCACCGGAGCCGTCCTCACGTTCTTCTTCTTGCACCAGCATTAGGTCACCAGAGCCAGCTTCTTCACCCTCTTCATCTAGAGTACCATCGGTGTCGTTGAGATACAACAAGACGGCAACACTTCCTTCTGCGATTATGTACCTCAACATCGCTTCTTTTGCTTCGTCTCGGGTGGTGTCCGTAGTTTCTACAAATATTTACAACATGGCAATTATTATTCAAACATGACAGATGTATATATTAGTGGCAAACGTAGAACTAGCTAGCTAATCATAGTAAGGAATCATATATATTAATTAGTGGCCTCGACGCTGCTTCTCTAGGGTTTGGGGTGGCCTCGACAACGCTTCAAGGGTTTGGGGTGGCTATCGGGGAGGTTGCCTAGTGTCGAAGGATTCAACAAAACCATGTCTTCATCATTAGGCGAAAGTAACAGGAGCATGATGGTACGAAGCTCTCCAAAGTTATTTTGGAACAGAGTCTCATATAGGATAATTCGCTTTTTGGTACAAAGTTCAGCAAGAACCCTTGGTGGAGAAGAAAAAAGAGGAGAAAAAAAAGAGGGTCGCCGAACGGTAGAGGAAACCCTAAATAGCAAGTATCGTGGGTGTGAGATACAAGTGGCCGTCGGTGTCGGACACTACATCCACGTCCCACAAGTGACGCGGGCGTCGAAGCCCACGTCACTTGTGGTACGTGGATGTAGTGTCCGACACCGACGGCCACATGTATCTCACACCGACGATACTTGCTATTTAATTAGGGTTTCCTCTACCGCTCGGCGACCCTCGTTCACGATAAAAAAAGAGGAAGAAGAAGAAAAAAAAGAGGAGAAAAAAAAGAGGGTCGCCGAACGGTAGAGGAAACCCTAAATAGCAAGTATCGTGGGTGTGAGATACAAGTGGCCGTCGGTGTCGGACACTACATCCACGTCCCACAAGTGACGTGGGCGTCGAAGCCCGCGTCACTTGTGGGACGTGGATGTAGTGTCCGACACCGACGGCCACTTGTATCTCACACCGACGATACTTGCTATTTAATTAGGGTTTCCTCTCTACCGCTCGGCGACCCTTGTTCACGATAAAAAAAGAGGAAGAAGAAGAAAAAAAAAGAGGAGAAGAAAAAAAAAGAGGAGCAGAAAGAATAGAGGATAAGAACTCCTCTATTCTTTCTTGTCCTCTTTTTTTCTTCTTCTTCCTCTTCTTTTTTTATCCTCTTCTTCCTGTCATGTTCGACGACCCTCGTTCCCGATAAAAAAAGAGGAAGAAGAAGAAAAAAAAAGAGGAGAAGAAAGAACAAAGGAGAAGAAGCTCCTCTATTCCTTCTTCTTCTCCTCTTTTTTTTCTTCCTCTTCCTCTTCTTCCTCTCCTCGTCTTCTCCTTCTTCTTCTCCTTCTTTCTCTACTTATTTTCCTTTTCCTTATTTTACTTTTTCCTCACCACTAACATAAAATGCACTAACCTAAAATGCAACAAACATAAAATGCACTAAATCGATCAACTAACCTAAAATCAGTGATAAAATGCACTAACCTAAAATCGATATCTACTAACAACTTAAAAAATAATACATATGTGAAAAAATGCACATATGAAAAAAAGACATCATCATATCTAAAAATCTATCTTTTGCATGTATACATAAACATATATATACACTAACCTAAAATACACACAAATGCTATCGGAGAGGGGGTATATCAACCCCCCTCATGTATCCACATACATACATATATACTTGCATATATGTAAATTTTTTGCATATATAAAGTTTTTCTAAAATCCAACTTTTGCATATATGAACATATATACACAGAGAACATATGCATATATACACATTTTTATAATAATGCAAAAAATAAGAGAAAAGGGCGCCGGCGGCCGGACCGAAGGCGGCGGCGTGTGGTCGGGGCAACGGCGACGGGGTTGGGGAAGGCGCGACGGCGACGGCGACGGCGACGGGGTCGGGGAAGGGGCTGGCGCGCGCGGCGACGACCACGGGGTCGGGGAAGGGGCAGCGCGGCGATGGCGACGGGGTCGGGGAAGGGGCGGCGCGCGCGGCGACGGCGACGGGGTCAGGGAACGGGTGGCGCGCGCGGCGACGGCGACGGGGTCGGGGCAGGGGCGGCGCGCGCGGCGACGGCGATGATGTCGGGGCCGGCAGGGGCGGCGGGCGCGGCGATGGTGTCGGGGCAGTGGCTCGGCGGCGGCGACGGCGAGGTGGACCAGCCTGACGGCGTCGGGGCAGGGCTCGGGGGCGATGGCGACGAGGAGCAGAAGGCGTCGGGGCGAGAAGAAACAGATGGATTTGGTCGAAAACTGCTAATTGCTGCTTATATAGCAAGAGCATTAGTCCCGGTTCGTGAAACCAACCGGGACTAATTCCCCCCTTTAGTCCCGGTTGGTGCCACCAACCGGGACCAAAGGCTTATTTTCAGCAGCCCAAAGGGCGGGAAGCGGCGGCCTTTTGTCCCGGTTGTTGGCACCAACCGGGACTAAAGGTGGGCATTGGTCCCGGTTTGTGCCACGAACCGGTACCAATGCCCCCCTTTAGTCCCGGTTGGTGGCACCAACCGGGACCAAAGGCCTTGTGCTGCCCCGCGCCAAAACTTTAGTCCTACCTCGCTAGCTGAGAGAGCTCGAGAGTGGTTTATAAGCGCTGCTGCGCCCACCCTCTCGAGCTCCTCTCGACTGCAGGCTTTCGGGCCTAATCTGTCACTGCAATGCCTGTGGGCCTGCTGGGCCTGCTGGGCCTGCTGCGGGCCTGAATCCTGGCCCATGGTGGTTGGGTTTCTAGTCGTATTCAGGCCGTGGTGGCCCAGTAGGTGGCATTTTTTTGCTATTTTTTTCATTTCTACTTAGAACTAAATACTTATAGTTTTGTAGTGATTTGTTTTTTATTTTATGTCACAAAAATTATAAACTTTCTGTTAGCGCAATTAGTTTTAAAATTAGAATAGTTTAAATTTGAATTTTTTAAAATTTGTGTGAATCACTAGTTTATGAATAACTTTACAATAAAAATTGATTTTTGAGTCATTGTTTTTCCTGCTATTTAATATTACTGTGTTTTATCATTATAGTCAATTTGGTAATTTTAGTTAGTCATAACAAATATTATAGGCATTTTTTCACTTTGAGAGGAGCTCAACAACGCAGAGAGGGACGGGCTTTTGTTTTTCTTTTGCTTTCTGTATTATTTATTTTCTTTTGTTTTTTGCTTTATTTTTTTATTATTTTTGCTTTTAGGTCAGCAAAATTATAAACTTTCTGTTAGTGCCATTAGTTCTAGAAAAATTATAAACTCAAATTTGAATAGTTAAAATTTGAATTCTTTGAAATTTGTGTGAATCACAAGTTTGTGATTACCTTTACTAAAAAAATGAACATAGATGCACCTATAGAGAAAATTCGACCTAAATTCATAGTTTTCAAATGAACTCTAAAAAAGTTGGCATAACATGCTCGTGTGTTACAAATTTGGCATGATATCATCATAATAGTTGCGGGAGAAAGTCTTCACTTTTTCTTCACTTGTGTCATTTGCTTATTGCGCCGTAACCATGGATAATCTTCAGCGTTTATTAGGATGCTTGGGTCAGCCTTGACATTGAAGGGAGGAATTTCATGAAACCTTTCATAATCTTCAGACATGTCTGTCTTGCCATCCACTCCCAGGATATCCCTTTTTCCTGAAAGAACTATGTGGCGCTTTGGCTCATCGTATGATGTATCTGTTTCCTTATCTTTTATTTTTCTCGGTCTGGTAGACATGTCCTTCACATAGATAACCTGTGCCACATCATTGGCTAGGACGAATGGTTCATCAGTGTACCCAAGATTTTTCAGATCCACTGTTGTCATTCCGTACTGTGGGTCTACATGTACCCCGCCTCCTGACAGATTGACCCATTTGCACTTAAACAAAGGGACCTTAAAATCTTGTCCGTAGTCAAGTTCCCATATGTCCACTATGTAACCATAATATGTGTCCTTTCCCTTCTCGGTCGTTGCATCAAAGCGGACACCGCTGTTTTGGTTGGTGCTCTTCTGATCTTGGTCAATCGTGTAAAATGTATTCCCATTTATCTCGTATCCTTTGTAAATCAATACAGTCAAAGATGGTCCCCTGGATAACAAGTACAACTCATCACAAACAGTGTTGTCACCTCTGAGACGTGCTTCCAACCAACTGCTGAAAGTCCTGATGTGTTCACATGTAATCCAGTCGTCGCACTACTCCGGGTGTTTGGAGCGCAGACTGTTCTTGTGTTCATCGACATACGGGGTCACCAAGGTAGAGTTCTGTAGAACTGTGTAGTGTGCTTGAGTCCAAGAATGCCCGTCCCTGCATATTATTGAGTCCGCTCCTAGCGTGCCTTTTCCAGTCAGTCTCCCCTCATACCGCGATTTAGGGAGACCTATCTTCTTAAGGCCGGGAATGAAGTCAACACAAAACCCGATGACATCCTCTGTTTGATACCCATGGAGATGCTTCCTTCTGGCCTAGCGCGGTTACGGACATATTTCTTTAGGACTCCCATGAACCTCTCAAAGGGGAACATATTGTGTAGAAATACGGGCCCCAGAACGACAATCACGTCGACTAGATGAACTAGGACATGCGTCATGATATTGAAGAAGGATGGTGGGAACACCAGCTCGAAACTGACAAGACATTGCGCCACATCACTCCTTAGCCTTGCTACCATTTCTGGATCGATCACCTTCTGAGAGATTGCATTGAGAAATGCACATAGCTTCACAATGGCTAATCGGACGTTTTCCGGTAGAAGCCCCCTCAATGCAACCGGAAGCAGTTGCGTCATAATCACGTGGCAGTCATGAGACTTTAGGTTCTGGAACTTTTTCTCTGGAATATTTATTATTCCCTTTATATTCGATGAGAAGCCAGTCGGGACCTTCATACTGAGCAGGCATTCAAAGAAGATTTCTTTCTCATCTTTCATAAGAGCGTAGCTGGCAGGACCTTCATACTGCTTCGGAGGCATGCCGTCTTTTTGGTGCAAACATTGGAGGTCCTCCTGTGCCTCGGGTGTATCTTTTGTCTTTCCATACACGCCCAAGAAGCCTAGCAGGTTCACGCAAAGGTTCTTCGTCACGTGCATCACGTCGATTGAAGAGCGGACCTCTAGGTCTTTCCAGTAGGGTAGGTCCCAAAATATAGATTTCTTCTTCCACATGGGTGCGTGTCCCTCAGCGTCATTCGGAACAGCTAGTGTGCCGGCACCCTTTCCAAAGATTACGTGTAAATCATTGACCATAGCAAGTACGTGACCACCGGTACGCATGGCGGGCTTCTTCTGGTGATCTGCCTCGCCTTTGAAATGCTTGCCTTTCTTTCGACATTGATGGTTGGTCGGAAGAAATCGACGATGGCCCAGGTACACATTCTTCCTGCATTTGTCCAGGTATATACTTTCAATGTCATGTAAACAGTGTGTGCATGCGTGGTATCCTTTGTTTGTCTGTCCTGAAAGGTTACTGAGGGCGGGCCAATCGTTGATGGTCACGAACAGCAACGCCTTTAGGTTAAATTCCTCCTGTCCGTGCTCATCCCACGTACGTACACCATTTCCATTCCACAACTGTAAAAGTTCTTCAAATAATGGCCTTAGGTACACATCAATGTCGTTGCCGGGTTGCTTAGGACCTTGGATGAGAATTGGCATCATAATGAACTTCCGCTTCATGCACATCCAAGGAGGAAGGTTATACATACATAGAGTGACCGGCCAGGTGCTGTGATTGCTGCTCTGCTCCCCGAAAGGATTAATGCCATCCGGGCTTAAAGCAAACCATACGTTCCTTGGGTCCTTTGCAAACTCATCCCAGTACTTTCTCACGATTTTTCTCCACTGCGACCCGTCAGCGGGTGCTCTCAACTTCCCGTCTTTCTTACGGTCCTCACTGTGCCATCGCATCGACTTGGCATGCTCTCCGTTTCTGAACAGACGTTTCAACCGTGGTATTATAGGAGCATACCACATCACCTTCGTAGGAACCCTCTTCCTGCGGGGATCGCCGTGAACATCACCAGGGTCATCTCGTCTGATCTTATACCGCAATGCACCGCATACCGGGCATGCGTTCAGATACTTGTATGCACCGCGGTATAGGATGCAGTCATTAGGGCATGCATGTATCTTCTCCACCTCCAATCCTAGAGGGCATACGACCTTCTTTGCTGCGTATGTACTGTCGGGCAATTCGTTATCCTTTGGAAGCTTCTTCTTCAATATTTTCAGTAGCTTCTCAAATCCTTTGTCAGGCACAACATTCTCTACCTTCCACTGCAGCAATTCCAATACGGTACCGAGCTTTGTGTTGCCATCTTCGCAATTGGGGTACAACCCTTTTTTGTGATCCTCTAACATGCGATCGAACTTCAGCTTCTCCTTTTGACTTTTGCATTGCGTCCTTGCATCGACAATGACCCGGCAGAGATCACCATCATCGTGCACATCATCTGGTTCCTCTTCATCTTCAGCACCTTCACCCGTTGCAGCATCATTGGGCACATCGTCTGGTTCCTCTTGATCTTCACCAGCTCCCCCCGTTGCAGCATCACGGTATTCAGGGGGCACGTAGTTGTCATCGTACTCTTCTTCTTCGTCGTCTTCCATCATAACCCCTATTTCTCCGTGCCTCGTCCAAACATTATAGTGTGGCATGAAACCCTTGTAAAGCAGGTGGGTCTGAAGGATTTTCCGGTCAGAGTAAGACTTCGTATTCCCACAATCAGGGCATGGACAACACATAAAACCATTCTGCTTGTTTGCCTTAGCCGCATCGAGAAACTCATGCACGCCCTTAATGTACTCGGAGGTGTGTCTGTCACCGTACATCCATTGCCGGTTCATCTGCGTGCATTATATATAATTAAGTGTCCAAATTAATAGAAGTTCATCATCACATGCATTAAAAGCAAAGTACATACATAGTTCTCATCTAACAACATATAGCTCTCCAGAGCATCTAATTAATTAAACCATACATTGAAACTATGTAAAACATTTTAATGCGAAAACAAATGCGATCATAATCGCAACCAAGGTAACAATTGATCCAACGGCATAATGATACCAAGCCTCGGTATGAATGGCATATTTTCTAATCTTTCTAATCTTCAAGCGCATTGCATCCATCTTGATCCTGTGATCATCGACGACATCCGCAACATGCAACTCCAATATCATCTTCTCCTCCTCAATTTTTTTTCCTTCAAGAAATTGTTTTCTTCTTCAACTAAATTTAACCTCTCAACAATAGGGTCGGTTGGAATTTCCGATTCACATACATCCTAGATAAATAAAATCTATGTCATGTTGGTCCGCATAATTATCATAAACAATAAATAAACCAATATTTATAAAGATTAATATATATACCACATCCGAATCATAGATAGGACGAGGGCCGACGGGGGCGGATACCAAAACCATCGCACTATATAAGATGCAATAATAAAAGTAAGAAAATGATACAAGTATCTATCTAAACATACAAGTAAGAATATTTTTCCTTTCAGAAAGAAGATAAGAGCAAGAGGCTCACCACGGTGGTGTCGGTGATGAGATTGGCGCGGGTGATCAACGGCGGTGAAGACAGGGGTGGGGCTTGACGGACCACTAAATCTAGACAAATCTCGAGGAAAATGGAGCTTTGAGGTCGAGCTTCGAGAGGAGAAAGCTTAACTAGTGTGGCTCGGGCATTTCATCGAACACCTCATGTGCATAGGAGGTGAGCTAGAGCACCTAAAGCCCCTCCTCTCGCCGGCCCAGAAAAACAGAGCACTGAGTGCTCTGCTTCGGCGCGAGGGGTATATATAGGCTGCACCACTGGTCCCGGTTCGTGGCATGAACCGAGACTAAATGGGTACCTTTGGTCCCGGTTCATGCCACCAACCGGGACCAATGGTGGTGGGCCAGGAGCGAGGCCAATTGGTCCCGGTTCGTCCCACCAACCGGGACCAAAAGGTCCAGACGAACCGGGACCAATGGCCCACGTGGCCCGGCCGGCCCCCTGGGCTCACGAACCGGGTCCAATGCCCCCATTGGTCCCGGTTCTAGATTGAACCGGGACTAATGGGCTAACCCACCCTGGACCATTGCCCCCTTTTCTACTAGTGGTATACCCATGCTCCGTCTTCAAGTAACTCTCTTTACCTCCATATCATCTATAGCACTAAAACCTATCTTATCCAAGACAAAAATTCTTGCATGGCAAGGGATGCGCTAGTAGAATAGTGAAAATTTAAAATTATAAGTTGAAGCAAATGAAGCATAAGTTTTGCATTCAAATAATAATTGACAAAGTGACTTACTGTATCAACTTCGAATGTCTCATCCAGCTTGATGCTGAAGCGCCTACCATCAAAAAGGAAATTTCTGTCGCACAGGCCGCGCTGGTCTTCACAGTGTTCGCACATAATGAAATCTTTTTCGTCGTCAGATGACATTTCCTTTGTTCATATAGGTGAAACATTAAACACCTATTACTATCTAAAATTAATTAATATCTAGCCAAATATATATTCATCTAACATTTGACATTAATATATCTAACTATATTCATCTCTAACAATTGACATTACTACATATTTAACTTTTCTATCTAATTCATCTAGCATTCGACATTAATCTAACATTTATATAAACTCATAATATATAAAAAATTAAATAAACAGAAAAACTCATTAACAAATAATATTTTAATTAGATCATCAAATCTCAGATACCTAAATTTTCTTACTAAAAATAAACTAGTTATATTAATTATTGAACTAGTTCAAATCTCATATACCTAAATAAACTAGTTATATTAATTATTGAACTAGTTCAAATCTCATATACCTAAATAAACTAGTTCGATAATTTTCTTACTAAAAATAAACTAGTTATATTAATTATTGAACTAGTTCAAATCTCATATACCGTAATAAACTAGTTCGATAATTTTCTTACTAAAAATAAACTAGTTATATTAATTATTCAACTAGTTCAAATCTCTAGTTCGACAATTTTCTATCTAGCTAATTCATCTAACATTCGACATTAATCTAACATTTGATCATCTCATTAACTTTTCTAAAAAACAGAAAATAAGTAATAAAATGTGAGTGTGTATGTGTGTGTGTGTATGTATGAATGTGTACCTATATATGTGTGTGTATATGTGTATGTGTGCGGCCCCGTACGCCGCCGCCTGGTACGTACGAGCGGGGGCGCCGGCGTACGGGGCGGGGGCGGCGGCGTACGTACGGGCGGGGGCGCCGGCGTACGGGCCGGGTGTGACGACGACGACGGCGGCGCAGCGGTTTACGCGAGAGCGAGAGATGTACGTACGGGACCGCGGCGGGACAACGACGGACGGCGGCGCGCGGCGTTCGGGGCGGCGGCGCGAGACGGCGACGACGAAGGGCGGCGGCGGGGACAGCGGCGACGACGAGGACGACGGGCGATGGGCAGCGAGGACGGGTTCGAGCGGCACGCGAGAGGTTGGAGACGAAAAAAGTGGGGAGATCTAACTGAATTTTCGTAAATGTTGTATATATAGGAGAGGCCTTTAGTACCGGTTGGAGCCACCAACCGGTACTAAAGGCCAACTTTGGCCAGGTGAAGAGGCGGGAAGAGCAGGCCTTTAGTACCGGTTGGTGGCTCCAGCCGGTACTAAAGGGTGGTCTTTAGTACCGGTTGGAGCCACAAACCGGTACTAAAGTCCTCGCGCTGCCACCCCAAAGTTTAGTCCCACCTCGCCGGGCGAAGGGCAACCGCACTGGTTTATAAACCCAGCCGCGGCTACCTCTTTGAACTCCTCTATATAGCAGACTTGTGGGCCTAAACTCTGCGCGTTGCCCTGTGAGTCTGCTGGGCCTTTAAGGCCTGTAATTGCTTGCCCGTGGCTTAGCAGGCCCACAGGGCAGCGCCCCAATCTTTTTATAGTCTATTTCTTTTCTACTTTATTTTCTTTTATTTATTTCTGCGAAGTTTTTTGTATAGTTTTTTCTTTTCTGTTATATTTTTTTTCTTCTATTTATTTGTGAGTAGTTTTATTCATCTAGTTTGCCAAAATTCAACATTTTCAGAGTTCATTTTGTAGTGATTTTCAATTTCACAGTCATTTTGTGAACGATTGAAAAATAGCAAATATAATTTTTTTTTCTTTTTTGCTTTATTTTTTCTTCTATTTATTTTTGAGTAGTTTTTTCTTTTCTGCTACATTTATTTTCTTCTATTTATTTCTGAGTAGTTTTTTATATAGTTTTTTTTCTTTTCTGCTATTTTTTCTTTTCTGCAAAACTTGATGGTCAAAGTCTGGAGTTATAACCAAAGTTTAAAAAAAAGAAATGCCGACGTGCAATTAGTTTTTGCCATAACAGAAGAAGTCCGGAGTTGTAATAAGTTATTAAAAATAAAAAAGAAGTGCAATGCTCGTTAATTTGCTTCAAGCTTTTCGGAATAGTGTAAACTGCATGCACGTAGCTCCGTGCAATCTACCATATTCCTGAAGGCTTGAAGCTAAGCAACGTGAGCATTGAGCCTCTTCTTCATCATCTCTGCACTCAGGGCTTATAAACCGCTCCTAGTCCCTCTCTCTTGGCGAGGTGGGACTAAAAAACAGCTTACTAAGAAACTGTAGTACTGGTCACCCTTTAGTACCGGTTGGAGCCACCAACCGGTACTAAAGGTGGTGCGCTGCCTGCACAAAATTTAGTGTCATTTAGCTCAAAACAAATCATTAAATGCATGAAAAATACCAAATGAAGGCAGAAATGGTTGAAAGTTGATGGCGTCGCTTTGAATGGTGCATACTGAATGCACAAAAAGTCTGGAGTTGTAATAAGTTTAAAAAATGAAATGCCTTTGTAACAGATGAGTTTAATTTCAGCAGAAACCTGAATACTTCGAAAGAGATTGTCCAGTTTGTAAACGAAGTGCATCCAGTTTTTGCCGTAACCCTCTCTACTTTTTTGAACAATCTATGTAGGTGAAATGATGATACCATGCCAAGTTTCAACTTTTTCAGAGTTCATTTGTAGTGCTTTTCAATTTCCAGGTCATTTAGTTCTCAAAACAAATCATTGAATGCATGAAAAATAGCAAATGAAGGCAGAAATGGTTGAAAGTTGATGGCGTCGCTTTGAATGGTGCATACTGAACGCAAAAAATATAAGAGCATTTACATCATGATCTTATATTTCTTTGCAGTCTAAATTGTCAATACGATCTTATAACATCAAAAATACATTGATCATCAATGATCTTTGTGTGTACAATCTGAATTGTCAATATGAGTCATCAACGATTTATAAACCGATGAAGACTCATATTGCGGAAACAAATTCTACACACAGAGTTCAATGAAGACCAAGTGCTTGTGATAGTTGAGAAGTAACATATTTAAGGTGGTAAAAGGCTTGTTAGGGGAGCGAGGTGGGACTAAAAACAGCTTGCCATAACCTCATTAGTACCGGTTCGTGGTACGAACCGACACTAAATGGTGATGGTGGGGCCATAGCCTGATCGCAGGCTGACACAGCCTCTTTAGTATCGGTTCGTGGCATGAACCGGTACTAAAGGTTCGCCACGAACCGGTGCTATTGATCGCCGCCACGAACCGGTACTAATGTACAAATTAGTACCGGCTGAAATTCAAACCGGCACTATTGTGCTTCACAAAAGACCCTTTTTCTACTAGTGTAAATACCGGTTTTAAATAGGAATCTCGCTCGTTGGCGGATTTTGCTCTCCGGACGTGATGAAATTGCGATTTTTACAATTTTATTGCCTGAGTTGTTCGACCTGAATTTCTCCCAGTGCTAGGTTGAACTTCCGCCAACATTCCCCAAATGGGGCTTGCGATATACCGTTGGAAAGCTATGGACACCAGTATCATAACCCAAGTTAAATTTTTGGCAAAATATAAGCGGTTTAAGAGCAGTTTTGAAAACCGTTTTTTCTTCATACAAAAAACATGAATCGTATTTTCGATCATATTTCTAAACCATTTATCGGAATGAGGCAAATAATACGGCGTTGGAAAGCTGTTGCAAAACCGCTCCTTACACATGTCGAAAGTTTTCTCTAATTCCCTACGGTTAAAGAGTAATTTGGAAAATCATAAAATTTCACAAACTGAACAGCCGAGTTCGTATTTTCGATGTCATTTCTAAAAGGCTAATCCAATTGCGACAAATGATATGGAGTTAGAAAGCTTATGAAAATTCGCTACTTTTTCATGTAGAAAGTTTTTCTATTTTTGAACGGTTTAAGAGTAATTTAGAAAACGGTACATGTTACACCGAATTCGTATTTTTGATATATATTTTTAACTATACGGCCGAATGCAGCAAACGATATAGCGTTGTAAAGCTTGAGGAAATGCGAAACTTTTAGGTATATATTGTTTCTCCCAATTCCTTAATGTTTTAAGTCAATTTTAAAAATAGCTAAAAACGTATTTTCGCCGTAATTTCTACAAACTTTATTGGAATGGGGAAAATAATATACCGTTGAAAAGCTACGGAAAATGTGAAACATTTTCATGATGATGGTTTTCTCTAATTCCTAGCCATTTTCAGGTAATTTCAAAAACGGCAGGATCATTCGTTGTGCCTTTATCGCGAAACAGATTCTTCAAAAATGCACTGCATAAAGAACTTGAACTTCTCGGCATGTGCACTTGAACTTCACTCTATTTTTTCACGTGCTTTTCTTGCTCGTAGCTCTTCATCCACTACTCGTAGCTCTCCATCCACTCACTGGAATTGAGCAAGTGATATACCGATGAAAATTTGTTGTAAACACGCAACTTTCCCGTGTTGATCACTTTTTCGTACTTGCAAGGATTTTATAAGTTTTTTATCTGAAATTCATTTAGTGTAGTTGGTGAACTTCCTGCTGTTTTCACGTTGAACTTCTGTGACATATTTTCGTTTATAATTTTGTCATCCATTTTGTCAGTGTTACACAAATGATATTCTTTTTATACAAACCTCTTTCACAATACTTTTTTAACTTTCTCCGTCCGAGGACTTGAATTTACACAAATGATATTCCTGCCGTTTTGAAATAAATTAGAAAATGACGAGATCATGTTTTCAGCCTTCATCACGAATGGAAATACACTACGTGAAGTAGTTGAACTTCTCGGGCATGCCTGTTTGAACTTCACTCAGTTTTGCTTATTGTATTTTTCTTATATGAAATACACACCATGTAGTACATGAACTTCCGATTGTTATCACTTTGAACTTCTCTCTGGTTTGAGATAATTATTTTAAAACACAAAAAATAACATATTTTTTATGTATTTTGGACATCTAAATACACGGTGAACCTCTCTCACAAGAATTTTTTAAATTTTTCCTCGCCGAGCACTTGAACTTCTAGCAACCATTTTTTCCGTTTATGAGTTATTTTTAAAAGTGCAAAAAATGGCGTTGTGTTTTTTAGTTTTTGAACAGGTAAATCCTAGGTTTTAATAAACTCTGAACTTCTCTGTTATTTCAATTTGAACTTCACCTTTTCATATTTTGAGTAAAGAATTGTATTCGATTTTTATACGGAAAAAATCAAACATGGAAATACGAGGTGAACCTCTCTCACAAGAATTTTTTAACTTCCCTGGACAGAGCACTTGAACTTCTTTCAACAAACCTTTTATGCTTGTACTTTTCTATATTTTTATTCTCACCTGAAATGCATTCCTTACAGTACTTGAACTTCTCGTTGTTTTCACTATGAACTTCTGTCACACTTTTGTGTGTACGTCGAATTACACGCAATTGAAGGTCGGACGTCATTTTCATGCCATTTTAAAACATGTAATTGGAGGTCGGACGTCCCGCAATATAAATTCTGAACCGTGCACGGAGGTGCACGTGAACTTCTTGCGACAAATCTGGTGATTTTATAGACATTGAACTTCTCTGTTATTTGTTTTGTTTCTAAATAAAAATGTTATTTCATCTTTTATTCTTAAAGATGAATTTTTTTATTTGTTTAGAAAAATGAGAATTTTGATTCTTATATAAAAGCTGAATTGCCCCCCTAGTTTGGCATGAACTTTTTCTTATATGAAACACACGCCATGTAGTACGTGAACTTCTGACTATTATCTATTTGAACTGCACTCTGCTTTTTTGCCATAACTCCTAAAGCATTCATCAAAATTGAGCATGTAAATCCTAGGTTTTTCTATTCTCTAAACTTCTCTGTTTTTTAGTTTGAACTTCTTAGTTTGTTCTTATAAAAGAAAGAAAATGTTTTTAAGTAAACATCATACTACCTATTTTAAATTGAACTTCATACGTTAATTTTGCATAGAAACAAGAAGAATTTGAGTTTGTTATATACATCGAACTATTCCTTTCTTAATTTGAATTATAGTTTTTCTTTTTTAAAATTGAATTGCTCAGAAAAAATAATATGCAAAAAACGACGCTAGCCTTTAGCAACGGAAAAAATCTTAAATTTTTATAGACACCAAACCGCTCCATTTTTTATTTTTAAACCTCTTTGTGTATTCTTATAAATGGAAAAAAACTGGAGTTTTTTTAATAAATGATGAACTTCTTTGTTATTTCGAATTGAACTTCTGGGTTTATTCGTGTACATCGAACTACTGTGTTTTTTCAATTTGAACCTCTTGATTCCAATCTTTAGTAACAACGAAAATCCGAGGGGAGTTTTAAACATTGAACTACTCCATTTTCTAATTTGTACTTCTTGGTTTTATTGCTGTTAGTAACGCAAAATACCTAGTTTGGGGATAAAAATCATAGTTTTTTTAATAAATATCAAGCCATTTCATATTTCAGATTTGATCTTCTTGGGGTTTTTCAGCGGAGAAAATCCCCCTTTTCATTAAGTTTGTGTTGAGATGGTTTTGTTTTTTTAATGGGATTGTAATAAAGGTTGAACTTCTCCTTTATTCTAATTTGAACCTCTAAGTTCTTTTCTAGAAACAGCAAAAATCCACTTTTTCTATAAATTTGTTCAATGTTTTTATTAAACATTGAATTGCTTTGTTTTGTTAATTTGAACTATTTTATTTTATTCTTCAGTAATGAAAATATCCAATGTTTGTACCTTCCTTATTTTGCCTTTGCCTTGTAGTGTTAAATGAAGTTTTTGTCTATAATTCCCTGAGTTTTTATTTTGGTGTTTCGTTATCAAAGTGTCAAAACCCATTTCTTTAGTAATAGATGAACTCTCGAAGCTTTAATACGTGAAATTCTTTGGTACAAATTGTTTGCTACTGAAAACTAGATCAAAAACACAAGTCGTGGAGAAACTAATTTCGAATTATACACCTAATTTGTTTCCAAATTTCTCAATTTTTCCGGAGAAATCAATTGCCTTTTTTATTAGTTGGAAACATGTTCTTCTCCATTTGAAATAGACAACCGTACAATTTATCTAACACAGATCGAGTTGTTGACGTGTGTTTCTTGATGAACTGAAGATAGAATACGTAGTGTAAAGTTGTCTGCATGATCCGGTAGTGCTGCATATATCTTATCCACACCGCGAGACACTCCCATCTTTATTTATTCTCCATTTTTTCCTTTGTGGACTTTTTTGTTTCTTCCTGGTACACCCAAATCGAACACCAAGACCAAGAAAAAAATGGCAAGCAGAGCCAACATCAACAGCTTTTTGCACATCTTTATGCACATGAGAGATGCCAAGGGAAGCATGACCAATGTCTGTGGGGCAAGGCATGGACAAGAGCAGATGATGAAGTTCTATCAGAGGAGGAAGGGCAGGTCGCGCGCTGGATTCGAGGGCTAATGGACACTCAGTGACTGGCGGAAGAAGGCAGGGTCCGCCGTGGACCGAGGCCAGGAGGTGACGGCGAGCAGAGACGTCAGGTGTGAAGAACGCCGACACATAGAAGATGAAGAGGGGACTGCGCAAGGTGGGGCGGAGGTGGCCGGTGAGGTCGCATCAGAGCCACGCGACGAAGAAAGCCGCTCCACCTGTCGCGAACAGGAGGGCATCCGCTCGAGAAGTTTTCCCGTGCCTTGCCAGGGGTCGTGGCCAGCTGGATCTGGCCGCCTTCCCCCCTCGATGCTGACGAGGTGGATGTGCGGCGGCGGGGCCCGACCTAATCCAGGCGGGACTAGGGCGAAGTCTAGGCGCGGCGGCGGGAGGGAGGCTGGGCGCGGCGACCGGATGAGGTTGGGCGCGGCGGCCGGAGGGAGGGAGGTTGGGCGCCATGGCGGGAGGAGGCTGGCCGCAGCAGTGGGGGATGGAGGTCGGGCGCGGTGGGGAGGGAGGCCGGCCGCGGGGGCCAGAGGGAGGCCGGCAGTGGCAGTGGGATCCAGTCCAGTCGCGGCGGTGGGTGGGTTTGGTCGAGGTGGGGAGGAGAAGGTCATGGGTTAGCTAATGGGCCGTTCGGGAGGTGTAGGGTGGGTTGGTTGGTTATGTCGGGAATGTCTGATCACTCCTATATAGGGCCTCGTGATCCAAATAGTTATTCTAATCCCAGGATTAAAATAGTGCCACTATATATATATATATATATATATATATATATATATATATATATATATATATATATATATATATATATATATGACAAATGTTTCTTACAAGCAGCGGTAGTTACCACCACTTGCGTTTTCTATGTTGTATGTAGTATCTGTCGAAACCGAGAGTATGTACGTCTAGTATATAGTATATATATCAATGATTAGGTAGTATATATATATATATACTAATTTTTAGGTAGTATGTACTATGTTTTGAGTATGCTCTTTTTTACGTACAAATATGTATGTATTTCACAAATATAACAAAAACTATGGACTTATATGCAATTTTTTCATGTAACTTACTTTGAAATATCTTAGTTTGTGAACATATTTAAAATAATAAAATAGTATATATATTACACATGGTACTATATGAGATACGTGGGTAGTTACCACTGGTGGTAGGATGGATTTTCCCTATATGAGATATATGATCGGTTCTATGAGAAATTCTGTTTATATATATATATATATATATATGCATAACGTGTACAATATGTAGTATCGTAAAATACCAGCAAATGAAAAAGAATTAAATGGAAAACACAAAATTAAAGGAAAAAGAAATCATGAACCCAAAACCCCCCAAACCTTTTAGTACCGGTTGGTATACCAACCGGTACTAAAGGTCTCCCCGCTCCCAGCGCTGGCTCGTGCCAGGTGGTGGCCCTTTAGTGGTGGTCGTGCTAAACCAGTACTAAAGGGAGGGGGTACTTTCAGTCCCCACCCTTTACTGCCGGTTACAGAACCGGCACTAAAGGGCCTTACGAACCAGTGCTATATCCCGGTTCTGCACTATATATCAAGGGATATTTAAATTAGTGCCCCTGGTTCCTTAGTTGTGCTCACTTTTCCCCACGCTCCAAACTTTTGCTCACTTTTCCACTCTTCCTTAGCTGAAACTCTCACAAATGCTCATAGCGGGCGTTTGCCGTCTTGACCGTCCATTGACAATTAATTGCTGACGAGTGGGGCCGAGTCTTCGTCTGACCGTTGCTTGATGACTGGTAGGACCGCAAGGAGACATGTATTGGGCAGCTTGTCTGAATCTGAAACAGATCTAGACAGGCTGCACCGCACCGCGCCGCCCCGCCCCCTCCGTCGGCGTCTTGCCGCGTCCACCGCAGTTATTTCCTCCACCCTATGCCCCTATTCCGTTCGTCGGCGATGCCGCGTCTCCGCCAGATATAGCCCACCTCCCCATCTGGGATTACGTAGCGATGTTGAGTGAGGACGCCCGAAAGGCAGTCGACCATGGAGAGGATTGGGTCGAATCCGCTGCAGATAATTCATGGATTAAACCTGGGTAAGCATTATTTCCTTGACGTTCTAAGTCGTATTGTAGGCTGTATTTGACTTCTGTTTGCTTGAATCGTTCGAATTTGTGCTTGATTTTACCCGGCTACCTGAAGCCTTTATTTCAACAAAATAGGATTGATCCCGCGCTGGCTTTCTGGCTGGCGATTAAAATGGAAACTAGTGTCCTGCATGGTACTAAACCGCATTTTATTTCATCATTTTTCTATCCCAAAGTGGTAGAAACCAACATATCTTTCAAAGATTTGCGAGTTGAGCTCCGAAACACCTATCCCTGGAGTGATGCCGATGCTGTTGAACGGAATTACTTCAGAAGTGACGAGCAAAGATTTCTCCCACTAAGTTGCGACGATCATATGCCATTGCTTTTTGCTGGGATTGCTGGTTGCCGATTCAGTAAACTCCAAATCGATGTGCTTCAGCCACGCGCAGAACGGGCGAAGGGGAAGGGAGTTCAGACATCATCTATCTGTGCTAATAGCCATCACCCCGGCACTCCTTGTAGGTCGACACCAAGTAAAGCAAGTGGTTCATGGAGCCACAACATGCCTGCTGCCAATTCTGGTTCCGATTCAGCTGCTGCTTCTCGTGTACTTTCTGCAGTTGGTGTAGAAGAAGATGCAGAACCTGACGAGGCAGTGCCTACAAATGATGATGAAGATGAGATGATGTTTCCTGAATTGGTCGACGTAGCCAGTCAGCAAGCAGTGGATGATGAATATAGGAGGAGCCCATCAACCAAGCTAGGTTTGATGACACTGACGATGAAGAGAAGGTGGAGAACATGGACAACTTAATCGAGAATGAATACAATGGTGATGACATGCCAACAACTGAGTGGAACAAGGAAAAACCTGAGCTTAGTGTAGGTACCATTTTCCAATCAATGGTGGACTGTCGGAATGCAGTGACAACATGGTGCATTATATCTGAAAACACATATAAGATTAAAAGGAGTGAGCTAGCAAGGTTCACAGTTTTTTGTCCATATCCTAGGTGTAGGTGGAAGTTGCATGCATCTCGTATGAGAAAGAGCAAATATATTCCGGTAATCCAAGTTCAGTTAGTAATTTAGTTTCAGATCATTGAGTAAGGTTTCTTAACTGTTTTTACCCTTTTATTTTGTTTCTGATAAAGAAAAACCCACACAAGTACACCTGTCCACCTGGAGGGGGAGGGGGCAAGGCCAAAACCAAGCTAGCAAAAACTAGGTGGGTGGCAGATGCTATATTGGATTGGCTGAGAGAAGAACTGGACTTGGTCCAACAGCACTCCATGGGAAGCTTATTGAGAAGTACAAGATAGAAATTCCTTACATGAGAATTTTCAATGCTAGAGAAAAGGCTCTTGACAGAATTAATGGTCAATGGAATGACAGTTTTCAGCTGCTTTACACTTTCAAAGCTGAAGTGGAGATGGCAAGTCCAAGGAGTGTTGTAGAGATTGACAAGCATACAGTTCCATTCAAAATAAAAGGGAGGTCATTTGAGAAGGAGTGCTTCAGAAGGGCTTTTGTTTGTTTCAAGGCTTGCTGGCAGGGGTTCCTAGATGGTTGCAGGCCCTATTTGGCTGTAGATGCTACACATTTGACTGGAAGATGGAGAGGACAGCTAGTAGCAGCTTCTGCAATTGATGGACACAACTGGCTATTCCCAGTTGCATTTGGTGTGGTGGAGGCAGAGTCGGAGGAAAGTTGGGTCTGGTTTCTGCAGCAGTTGCGCAACATTATAGGCACACCCCCAGGTTTAGCTATACACATAGATGCTTGCAAGGGTTTAGAGAGTGCATTAGAAATTGTATTCCCTGGAGTGGAGCATAGGGAATGTATGCGACACCTAGCGCATAATTTCAAAAAGAAGTTCAAAGGTAAAGTTTATGATGAGAACATATGACCAGCATCATACACATGCATCAAAAGGAAGCATGAACACCATTTGAGAGTGCTGTATGCTCAAAATCCTCTTGTGAAGGAGTACATGGATGCACATCATGGCAAGGTGTGGTCAAGAAGCAAATTCAACGAAATTTGCAAAGTAGATTATGTGACCGGTAACCTTGCAGAATGCTTCAATTCAAAGTTCAAGTCAGTGAAAGGGCTCTTGTTGTGGCAAGCATTTGACAAGATGAGGCAGATGATCATGATAAAGATGGCTCTTCGCAAAAGAATTGCAGAAACGCAATATGTTGGTCATCAAATGCTCCCATCACTGAGTAAGGCATTGCACTTGAAGGCAAGAGGACTGAAGATGAAATGTATTCGATCTGGTATATATGAGGGAGAGGTTACCTATATTGACACTAAAAATAGGGTATGGAGGTATCCTGTGAACCTAAGTACTAGAGAATGTACTTGTAGGCAATGGCAGATCCGTGGGAAGCCATGCATACATGCCCTACATCTGATGACCGTTATCGGGGGTGCAGATGGTGAAGTTGATCAATATTGCTCTGAGTATTTCTCTGTTGCCAAATTTATGGCTGCTTATGCTGACAATGTGCCTGCACTCTTGGGGAAAGATCAATGGAACATAGTAGATCCAGGGTTCAAACTCCACGCTCCTGTCATTACTAGACCACCAGGAAGACCAAGGAACCAGAGGATTAGAGCAGGTGAGGAGGGTCGTCTACCAAAGAAGCGTGCTTGAAAAAAATGTGGAGTTCTGGGGCATTTTGCTAGGCTTTGTACCAATGCAGTGGATGCATCATTTGGAGAGGAGAAAAGATGGACAACTGCTAATGCTGAGGAGAATGCAGCGGAAATGGAGACTGAAGATGCAGAGGAGAATGTAGCAGCAATGGAGACTGAAGAAGCAGTGGAGAAGAAGCAGCAAATGAAGCAGTGGAGAATGCAACAGCAAATGAAGCAGTGGAGAATGCAGCAGCAAATGAAGCATCTTGGTATGTGTTTGCATTTATAGAATGCAGCTACCCTTTTGTTTGCATTTGTTCTCTTTTCTGCCTATGGCTTATAATTTTATTTACCAGCTCTAGGGAGAAAAGGCCAAGAAATGAAGAAGCAGAAGATTTTGAAACCATGGCCTTTGATGGTTTTGAAGCTATAAGAGAGGAAGAGGAGGGGGTAATTTTCCAATTGTGCCTTTAAAGGTTACTGAGCCCATAGATGACCGTCAAATGGTCGTCAAGTGCTCGGCGAGTGGAACTACTCCATCAGCACCTCCATGGCGTAAACCCCAAGTAAAGATCAAAAGGAACAAGAGTCTGAAAGAAAAGAGCATCTCAACTAGGGAAACGAGGAGCAAGACGGTGAAGCCAGCTGCAAACACAAGGAGCAAGTCGAAAATTTGAATTAAGTTGTTGGAAAATGTTTGTGTTGTAAATTTGAGGTGAGTCGGTCGCTTAAAACTTGGTAGATTTGTATTAAGATGTTGGCATCTTAAAACTTGGTATATTTGAGCTACTTGTGAAAACTTATCAGTTGTAATAATGTTGCTTCTACTTTGGTTTCTTATTTGAGTCAGAATTCAAATTTCCATCAAAATTTGAATTTAAATCAATATTTGAATTTGGGCCAAAATTTGGATTCGAGCCAAAGTTGAAGTTGAACATTGGAGGTTCATTGCTCTGTGCGGTGTATTTGATCGAGCATTTGAAGTCCAATATTCGTAGGTAAACAGTCCGAATGAGAAATGTGTTAGAAACGAGCTCGAAAGCTAGGGTAAACAGCCCTATTTGAAATCATGTTTTTTTGACCTTGTCTAAATGAGGCATATATATTTTTATTAACACGTGTTCCATATATATAGGGTAAAAACAAAGTCTTACTATTTATTGATTAATATTCATATTACTACATTTTTTTGAAAAAATATGCTTTTAATTCAAAACCGTCAAATAACACGTTTTAGATATGAAAATGAAAAAGTAAGTTCAGATCCTTCTTATTCACTCCAAAATGAAGCTATGAAGATTTTTCTGATTTTTTTGAATTATTTTGATTTTTTTCAAACCCTAAACCCTCTCTCCCTATTCTACGAACTCTAAACATGTTCATAGGTGATAGCTCATTTGTGTGAAGCCTTTTTTTATGAAAATGACCTACACCAGGTTTAATTTTTTTCTCATAACCTTGTCACATATGACGGCTATGTGCGCAAGAGTTACAACATTTTGATTTTTTTTCAATTTTTTAAAAACATTTGAACTTGATTTCGACAGATCACTTCAAAAAATGATTTTCTTAAAAAAAGCTCCTATACCGACTTTATATTTTTTATGGTAACTAGGTCTCATAAACGGATGAACTACATTTTTTTTTATATTTTTGCGACTTTTTCTAATTTAGTTATGGCCATTTGAAATCTGGTCAAACCCTAATAACCCCGTTGATTGGCTCATAACCCCGCAGAAATGCTCCAAACCCTAGCGTCGAACGTCCGCCGTCGGATCCTACCAAGCGCCAAACACCACCCGTCAAATGTGGGGGCAGGCATACGCGATCTGCGTGATGCTGGTTTTGCATCCTGATTGGCTACTGCACTGTCCTTCTCAGGTTTTTACGATCTGCCCCACTTTACATATGAAATTATATTTTTCGCACATGACCACCACATGTCAGTGTTAAGAGTTGGTTCAAATATTCAAACTGCAAAATACAATGTGGCAAATCATCAATATAGCTTCCCCTTCTCCTCTTCTCCATCTGACAGACAAAGGCATCGAGCAGATCTCGAGCATTTCCTCTGTTTCTTTCCCCATCTTCTCGTTCTTCTTCCTCTCGAGCAATTCCTCTGTTTCTTCCTCTCCGGTGATATGTCGACCTCCTCGTCAGCCCCCCGTTCCACGTGGCTAGTGTATGGTCCAGTGTCGATGACTCAATGCACTGACTGCCCACGGACTGCGCCACAGAAGCGGTTGACTTCAAAGGAGGAGAAGAATGGGAACTTTGGGCGCGAGTTCGTCAAATGCGAGAGCAAGCTGGAGGGGCAGGTTAGATCTGAGTTTTCCTCGCATCCTTTATCTCTAATTTCTCAAAAAATCTGTCAGATTTGGGATTTAGGTTACGTGATTTCGTTTTCAGATCGTGAAGAAATGCCACCATTTCAATTGGATGGATGATTACATCCAGAGGCTTCAGGGGTTGGGTTTGCTGGATTCAAGGAGGAATGCAATCCGCGAGTTCAATCTACCCCATGACAGTGCCGCTCCGGCAGCAGCAACGCGTCCGGAATGCCTGACGGTGGTAGATGTCGGACTGAAGACGGAATTGAAGAAGATGAACAAGAACTTCAAGCAGCTGATTGAGTTGAAGAAGCAATCCAATCTGATAGCTTTAGGAATACTTGCTCTAGGAATTTTGTACTTGATGGCCATCTCTCGTTAGAGATGTTTGTCTACTGTTGTTGCCACTGTTTAGCAATCCAAGTCTGTTTATCTCAAATGCAACTCTGTTTAGTGCAACTGTCGATCTCTAAATGTATGCAGTTTACTGTTATGTTTCGACACTTTCAGTTTCGGCAGAAGACAACTACCAGTTCAGTGATAGGATTATTATGTGAGAACGGTGTTTTGGCTCCTAGGTGCATATGCACCCATTACCGAAATACATGTTTCAAAAAGTTGAAAAATTCGGAACAAAAATCTCACGTGTATATCCGGACATTTTATGTGCGTGCACAAGGTTTTGGTGAAAACGATGTTTTTTGTGGCTTGTGTAAAAAAGATAAAGAAATGGCTCATGAATAGTTAGAATGAAGCATCAGAAATTGTCTTTTTTACACAAGCCACAAAAAACGTCGTTTTTCACTGAAACCTTGTGCGTGCACATAAAATGTCCGAATATACACGCGGTACTTTTGTTCCGAATTTTTTAACTTTTAGAAATGTGTATTTCAACAATGGGAGCATATGCATCTAGGAGCCAAAGGCAGTTACCGTTATTTTGTTAGCTAATAACCTCGACTGTTAGATCATACCCTAGCTCGTCAGATGACAGTAAGCAGTACTTGAGTAGCACAAGGGATATACATCAAGTTCATCTCTTCTCTCTTGCACTTGCAAAACTTTTGTCCTCGAGTTCGTTAGTTCTGCTAGAAAACAAAACCTAGTTCGCGGGCCCAAAGAGAATCAAGCTGCAATAGGCCCACAAAGGATAAATGAGGCCCAGAAACAAGCGATGTTTCTTTTTTTGTTTAGGAACGATTGCTTTGTTCTTTTTTGTTTCTGATTGATTTTTTCATTAATTTGATTGCCCAATCTCTTCTATTTCATTGAGGGATTTTTTTGGCTTTCCTTCTACAATAGGCCCACAAAGGATAAATGAGGCCCACAAAGTATTTGCAAACCGTAGTATTATTATGCCTAGCGAACCAATACTTCAGTATTGGAAAAAGAGGTCCAACCCTCTTTTTTATATACTTCAAAACTAGTGTAGTTTTCTACATACTAAAGTATATAAAACTACACTTTTGACTAAAGCCAAACATCTCAAAGTATTTGATACTTCAATATTTCTAGAAACCAAAGTATTCTTGGAATACCTAAAAAGTACAGAGCTCCCAAACCAAAGCCATGTACAATATGTTCTTATTTTTAGAAGGCATCTATAAACACATCATTTTTAGTTAGTTTTGATAATTTTGCCCGCGTCAATTAGCCGTGTCTAAACTTGGGACAAACATAATACAAACATAACAAAGCATTAATATAACACACATAGCTTAACTTAGATAGGGTTGCTAGGGCAACACAAGTTCTTACATATAACACGACACCCATAGATAATTAACCTTACATAGGTAGGGTAGCTAGCTCGGGCAACACACCCACCAAACTCACACTACATAGTAGATAGGGTAGCTAGGGCAACACCGTCATGTCTTCACAGTCGTCTTCACCTTAACCGCCAGCTTCACCGCCTTCTTCACCGCCGGCTTCAGTACTGCTCCTCCTCAAGGCCGTTCCCGCCGAGGTAGTACGAGAGACTGTGCATGCGGTTGCGAGTGGGGCAGACGCTCTCGAAGTCGGTGAAGATGTTATGGGTGGTGAATGCAATGAACTTGCACCCACACCAATACACCTTGTCGAGCAGGTAGTAGGCATCGAACCTGTTGGTGAAGTGGACGACGAGCCCTACCACTGGAGCGTTGGCGTGGGGACGCTGCTCCACGAGGTTGAACATGGGCAGCGAGCCCGCCGGGAGGTGGTGGAAGCCCGCACGGAGGAACCCCCGTGCAAGCTCAGTGCTACCCCTCCAGTGTGAGAACGCCCACACACGGAGCGATGCCTCGACGACGACGTTGGCCGGGTACTGCCGTTTCGGCATGGTGGGCGGCTCATGGAACGTCGGCCCGTTGTACTGCGTCTTGCTCGCTTTTCTGAGTGTTTGCTTCGGCTTTTTGGGGAAGAAGAGAAGGGGGAGGCGCAGATTGATCTGTAGAAGAAGAGGAAATGAAGGGCGGTTTAAATAGCCGGGGGAGATGAAGAGGGTACACACGGAAATGATGTAGATCGTGACTCAGTGCATGCGTGAACCGATACGATCATCAATGTGTGAACGTGAATCGATGCGAGTGTGCTCTCCGTGCTCTGCGTTGGCGGCTGCCTGCCTCCCCCTTCTACGTGCTCTGCGTTGGAGGTTGCCTGCTGTCGTGGTTCTAACTCTGACAGTAATGTAGGGGGGTATGTATGGAGAGGCTAGATCTTAGCTATGGAGGAGTTGTAAGCACACGAGGATTACGAGTTCAGGCCCTTCTCGGAGGAAGTAACAGCCCTACGTCTCGGTGCCCGGAGGCGGTCGATTGAATTATGTGCGTATGAGTAACAGGGGTGCGAACCCTTGATACTGAGGAAGGGGGTGGCTTATATAGAGTTCGCCAGACCCCTCCAGTCCTCAGTAATGCAGGGTTTAAAGTACATTAAGGCTGGGCGTTACTGGTAACGCCCCTAATAAAGTGCTATGAAGACCATAAAAGCTACTTAATGACCGACCATTTGCGTGCGGAGTGACTTTAGATCTCCTAGCAGTCGAGTGGTTGGCTTCATGGTCGAGTGATAGCTTCGTGGTCGAGTGTCTTGAATCCGTCGAGTGGGATACATCCAAGTCAATTGAAAGGTGACTTCTTCTAGGGATGTCTTTGGGTAGGGCACTTAGAACAGGTCCATGCCCCTACCCTAGGTACATAGCTTCATCATTAGCCCCCGAATGGATCGAGTATTGAGTGGGGAAGGAGTTGGGGATCCTTCCGACCGGTTCTTCGTACTTTATGAACGTCTTGTTCTGGATCAATTGTCATGGATGACGACATCAACTTCTTTCAGTCGCCTTGATCCATTCCTGGTTTCTTGCCGAGTGAGTTTCTTTACTTGAAAAATTCCGAGTGATGGTGTGAAGGAGATCTTCCTTCTGACGAGTTGTTCTGCAGCCCGCGGATTTTGCGGGATTCGAATTTCGGGACGCACGCGGGACGGGGGCGGCCGCAACAATCGGATGGGATAGAACGGAGCTTCCTCGATCTCCACGCCACCTTTTTCGCCACGTATAGCGCGAGCGCCTGTTGCGGGATCCGGCGGGATTGCCTGGGCCTACCGGTCAGTCAGTCGGAAGTGACCCCTTATAAGCTGCCGGCCCAGGGCTTCTGAATAGTGCGCCTTCGCTTTTTCCCCTTCACGAAATCCTCCGCCACCTCCGCTCTCGTCTCGGCGCAGTAGGCCCGTTTGAGCTTCGCCGGCGACGATGGGGAAGGAGAAGACATCGGCTCTGGAGCGCACGAAGAAGGCGGCAGCACAGGGGAAGGCGAAGAAATCCGGTCAGGGTGGATCTTCTTCGAGGTCCGCTCTGCCGAGGGACTGGATCCAGGGCGATTGGATGCCGTCGGTGATTCGACAAGATGATCTTGACGATCTGGTTGAGGGTGGATTCATTCTCCACGAATCGACGCGTCTCCCAGGGAAAGAGATCGAACCCCAGCCTCTTGAGGGTGAGTGCGTCCTCCTTACCACCCATATTGATCGTGGATTTTCTCTTCCTCCTCATCCTTTTTTCCAGAGCTTCCTGAACTTCTTCGGAGCGCAGCTCCATCACTTTACTCCCAATTCCATCGTCTACCTTGCTGCCTTTGTTTCCTTGTGCGAGAACTTCTTGGGTTGCCGTCCCCATTGGGGGCTCTTCAAGCACATTTTCACTTGTCGTTCTCAATCGGTTAAGAAAGCCAAGTCGAGTGATGAAAGGACGCAAGTGATCCAGTTGTGCGAGGGCCTGGCGATCCAAATGAGGGGGAAAAGCTCTTTTCTGTCCATTACCTTTCCTGAGTCGGTCTGCGGGTGGCAGTCGACCTGGTTTTACTCTAAAGACCAGGTAACCACAGGACAGGTGACTGGGCTTCCCCCTTTCTCCCTGAACTGAGCAGAAAAACCTGCCTCTCTGAAAGTGACGCCAGAAGAAAGGGCGCAAGTCAAGGTGCTGGTCGGTCGAGTGGTTCAGCTTGTCCGCGAGGGCGTGACTGGCATGGACTTGTTGGAAGTCTTCCTTCGGAGGCGCATCCAACCGCTTCAGGCTCATGACCACCCGATGTGGATGTACTCGGGTCTCGAAGACACCACTCGGATTCACCCGGAGGAGGTCACTAACGAGATGCTGGAAGGGTGGATGTCGAGTATCACAGGGAACAAGGACAACCCCCGAGGAGCTGGGAGGATTCCTCCACTCGACCAATCATACGAAGTGGACAAGGTCTGACCTTGCGTTTCCGACTGTAATCTTGCTTTCTTTATTTTTTCTCTTTGAATCAGTCGATTAACTTTTGTCTTGTTTGCTGTCTTCCAGACTATTACTGAGATGTACTCGACACCCAATGGAGCGCAGGAGCAGGCCGAGGAGGGGGAGGCGAGCGGGGGAGAAAGTGGAGAGGAGAGAGAAGAGTGGGAATCTGACGGCGAAGGAGAGGGGGGGTGACGACGACGACTCCAGCGAAGAGGAGGAGGAAGAAGTCGAACCTCCCCGCTCGGAAAGGCGATCCAAGCTTACACACGACCCTGTGCGGGAACGTGGTAAGGCGACTGCCCCTATTGGGCAGTCGTCGAAGCACCCTCGGACCTCTTCTCCAGCGCCGACAGAAAAAGCTCCCAAGCATCCACGAGCAATGCCGTCCAAGCTGCCCAAGGCTCTGCCTAAGATGAAGATGACTGTCCTCACCATTTTCGGGTAATAGTAGAACTTGTTTTCCTTTGTTGAACGTGACGGACTCTTGGTCGACTCATTGAATAAGCCGACTGATTTTCGAAACTTGCAGTGCTGCTACCTCTGAGATCTCTGCCAAGGACGATGACCAAGAGATGGAAGATGTTGTTACCTCCAACCCCGGTATGATTTCTGATGCTTTGCTTTTAGTCGACTGACGATTTCTCATAGCTCTAGTCGATTGGATTTTTCTTGTAGCTCCTTCTCATGTCATTGACCTCCCTGATGATGACGACGAAGTGCCGCTGAGGGCGAGAAGGAACAGGAAGGCACCGGCTGGCAAGACCCCACAAACTACTCCGGCGCCAGAGGCCGTAGTTCGGGAGGGTGGTGATACCACTCGGGCTTCTGTGACCTTCGTTGTGCCTCTGACGAGTGTCCGGCCTTAAACGTCGACTGCAGATCCGCCTTCGCTTTTCTCCACACACCACGTCCCTAAGGATCAAGTGGGTGCCGCTAAGGAGGCTATACGCCAGGCGGGGATCATGATGGAGCAAGTGAAGGTGGTCCGGGAAGCCAGCCAGGCAGCTTATGACGCAAGTTCAGCTCTCCAAAGCAACGTCCAGGTCAGTCGATCACCGCTTGTTCTGTTAGGATATGCTATCTGAAGAATCTCTTTTCCAAAGATCTTTAAATCTGTACACCCACTGGGTGTGTTGATTAAACCTTTTAGACTAGTGGGGGCACGCTAAGTGCACCCACTGGGTGTAGTCCCCGAGACTACGGTGGACTGCTGGCAGTCGACTGTAGTCTTTATATTGTGTTGCTTTAGTTGAACTTCTTCATTCGGTCTGGTCAGGCTATGCCGAATGGAAACATTTAACTAGTGGGGGCACGTTGAGTGCACCCACTAGATATGGTCGACTGTAGGCAGTCGACTTTTTTTTTGAACCAGTGGGGGCACGCTGAGTGCACCCACTGGGTGTAGTCCCCGAGACTACTATCGAATGTTTTTGATTCGGCTGTAGTCTTAGAAACGCCATAATTTTCTCTTAGTTACTCGGAAGCAACTTATCTTTGATATCTGCCGACTGATTATTCGCAGAAATCCTGCGAGCTTGTGGCTCGCTATACTGAATTGGAGAACAAACAGATCCAGCTCAACCTTGATTTGAAGCTTGCCCAGGAAAACTTGCAGAAGGCGAGGGACGAAGCAAATGGTATGGCTGGTGAGCTTTTGACAACTGTCCTTTTCTTTTCTGCCCATTCTTGGTGTTGATCTCACTTGACATTTTCCAGATAAAATGGAGGAGGCTCTGAAGAAGAAGGACCATGACCTTGCCGAAGCGCAGAAGGAAGCCTTGAACAAAACGAAGCTTGCTGAAGAAAAACTGGCTTCAGTCGATACCCTCGAAAAGGAGAACTCTAGACTAAAAACCGCTCTTGACGTGGCTAACCACGAGGTCAGCCGTCTGAAGAATGACAAGATAGCTCTGGGTGACAAGGCAAGTGAATTGGCAGGGAAGAAGAACAATTTGGAGGCTTATCTTAGTGAACTCGCCAAGAAGCTGTTCGTCATGCTTGAGGGTAATCACCTCTACCCGACTGACTTGTCGTCACCAAATTCATGCAGAGTCGCCGACTTATCTTTGAATTGTGTTTACAGAATTCTGCCAGAACTTTGAGGAGGAGACCAGTCGAGTGGAGACAGCTTTGGACCCCATTAATTCTCCAGTGAAGGATGAGGCTGCCATGAATGTGCTCCGACTGGAGTCTCGCGTTGCTGGCGTGGTTGATTATCTTGCTCAACCGAAGGTTGCGGTGTCGCGGATCGACACGTCGCTCTGGCCTAGGACGACGCTTCATAACGACCTCGAGTCCCTGATGACTCGATTGAATGAAGTCCCAGGTCGAGTGATGGAATGGAAGAAATCTTCTGCTAGATGCGGTGCTGACGTCGCTCTATCCCTGGTCCGCGTTCATTGCAAGGAGGCGCGAGAGGAAAAGTTGGCCGCTCTCCAAGTTGCCAATACCAGGAAGCACAACTTTCAAGACTTCATGGAGACTTTCATTGCTGCTGCCACTCGCATTGCAGACGGGATCGACTTGGACGAGTTTCTCGCCCCTTCCAGTCCTCCGCCTGAGGAATAAAAACTTTTATGCTTCACTTTAAATTTGCCTCGGAATGCCGAGTGGATTTTGTAACCGTTAAACTCTGTCGAGCTGAAGGCTCTAGTACTTTGATCTGCGGTCTGGGACCTTTGGGTCTTATCCGAACTTGATTTATCGTTGAATATCTTCGTGAATTATCTGTCGAGTGGAACTTGTTCCTCACTCGAAATAACTTCGTATTTGTGGTGCAGCTCCGAAGGAGAAGGTAGCAGTCGACTTGCACCTCGTCATCCTTGCGGATTGGGATGTGTTTCGTACTTAGGCGAGCACCGGGCTGCAGCTAAGCCTCTGAGTGAGAGGTTTGCTCTCTACTCGGTAGGATTTTAAACACTTAGGCGAGCACTGGGCTGCAGCTAAGCCCCCGAGTGAGAGGTTTGCTCTCCACTCGGTAGGATTTTAAACACTTAGGCGAGCACTGGGCTGCTGTTGAGCCTCCGAGTGGGAGGTTTGCTCTCCACTCGGTAGGATTTTAAACACTTAGGCGAGCACTGGGCTGCAGCTAAGCCTCCGAGTGGGAGGTTTGCTCTCCACTCGGTAGGATTTTTCCCAACTTAGGCGAGTACTGGACTGCAGCTAAGCCTCCGAGTGGGAGGTTTGCTCTCCACTCGGTAGGATTTTAAACACTTAGGCGAGCACTGGGCTACAGCTAAGCCTCCGAGTGGGAGGTTTGCTCTCCACTCGGTAGGATTTTTTCCAACTTAGGCGAGTACTTGACTGCAGCTAAGCCTCCGAGTGGGAGGTTTGTTCTCCACTCGGTAGGATTTTAAACACTTAGGCGAGCACTGGGCTGCAGCTAAGCCTCCGAGTGGGAGGTTTTCTCTCCACTCGGTAGGATTTTTTCAACTTAGGCGAGTACTGGACTGCAGCTAAGCCTCCGAGTGGGAGGATTGCTCTCCACTCGGTAGGATCTTTTTCAAACTTAGGCGAGTACTGGACTGCAGCTAAGCCCTCGAGTGAGAGGTTTGCTCGCCACTCGGTAGGATTTTAAACACTTAGGCGAGCACTGGGCTGCAGCTAAGCCTCCGAGTGGGAGGTTTGCTCTCCACTCGGTAGGAATTTTTCAAACATAGGCGAGTACTGGACTGCAGCTAAGCCCCCGAGTGAGAGGTTTGCTCTCCACTCGGTAGGATTTTTCCAAACTTTGGCGAGTACTGGACTGCAACTAAGCCCCCGAGTGAGAGGTTTGCTCTCCACTTGGTAGGATTTTAAACACTTAGGCGAGCACTGGGCTGCAGCTAAGCCCCCGAGTGGGAGGCTGGCTCACCACTCGGTAGGATTTTAAACACTTAGGCGAGCACTGGGCTGCAGCTAAGCCCCCGATTGGGAGGCTGGCTCACCACTTGGTAGGATTTTAAACACTTACGCGAAGCGGGTTCGCAGCTAAGCCTCCGAGTGGGAGGCTGGCTCGCCACTCGGTAGGATTTTTTTTACAAACTTAGGCGAAGCGGATTCGCAGCTAAGCCACCCACTGGGGGATTTCACGCGCAAACAAAAGCGACAGCAATTACAGGAAAAATTGTAACACTCTTGTCTTTGATAAATAAACTACAGACGTTTTTCTTATTACATCTCATCCGAGTGAGAATTCAAGTGTAAAAGGGGCGGAGCAGTTCCGCATTCCAAGCACGTGGCTCATCGATCTGGCGGTCGACATTGTAAAGGTGATACGCTCCATTGTGGAGGACTCTGGTGACGATGAAGGGGCCTTCCCAAGTGGGAGCGAGCTTGTGTGGTTTCTGTTGATCCACTTGGAGGACCAAATCTCCTTCTTGGAAGGCTCGACTCTTCACATTTCTTGCTGATAAATGGTCGATCGGATCATAGCCATTTCTCTTTCTTCTTCCAGGAGGTCAACTGCGTCTTGCCGGGCTTGTTCTGCTTCATCTTCGGTGTAAAGCTCAACTCGGGGTGCATTGTGAAGTAGATCACTCGGCAGGACTGCCTCCGCTCCGTAAACCAGAAAGAACGGGGTTCTTCCAGTCGACCGATTCGGGGTGGTCCTCAATCCCCACAGAACTGACGGAAGCTCGTCGACCCACGCGCCTGCTGCGTGCTTGAGATCACGCATCAGCCAAGGTTTTAGCCCTTTGAGAATCAAACCATTTGCCCTTTCTGCTTGTCCATTCGACAGCGGGTGGGCGACCAACGCGTAGTCGACTCGCGTGCCTTGAGAGGCGCAAAAAGCTCTGAACTTGTCTGAATCAAAGTTCGATCCATTGTCAGTGATGATGCTATGCGGGACTCCATATCTGAATGTTAACTCCCTGATGAAACTGATGGCAGTGCAAGCATCGAGATTTTTGATAGGCTTAGCTTCAATCCATTTGGTGAACTTGTCGACTGCCACAAGCACATGTGTGAAACCGCTCCTGCCCGTTCTCAACGGTCCAACCATATCCAGTCCCCAAACAGCGAAAGGCCAGACGAGTGGAATAGTCTTCAGGGCTGATGCAGGTTTGTGCGACATATTGGAGTAGAACTCGCACCCTTCACACTTGTCGACTATTTGTTTTGCAATTTCATTTGCTCTTGGCCAGTAAAATCCCGCTCGGTATGCTTTAGCCACAATGGTCCGAGAGGACGCATGGTGACCACAGGTCCCCGAGTGGATATCATCAAGGATTATCTGACCTTCTTCTGGTGTTATACACTTCTGACTGACTCCAGTCGCGCTTTCTCTATACAACTGTCCCTTTATGACTGTAAAGGCCTTGGATCGACGGACGATCTGTCGAGCCTCTTCCTCGTCCTCCGGGAGTTCTTTCCTAAGGATATACGTGATGTACGGTATCGTCCAGTCGGGGGTGGTTGCCAAGACTTCCATGATTAGGTCGACCACTGCTGGAATTTCGACTTCAGTCGGATCCGTGGCACTCTTTGGCTGCGGGGCTTCATCTGTAAAAGGATCCTCTTGGACTGACGGCGAGTGGATGTGTTCCAAAAACACATTGCCGGGAATGGCTTCTCTCTTGGAGCCTATCTTTGCCAAATCATCAGCTGCTTGATTTTTCAGTCGGGGGATGTGGTGAAGCTCTAACCCCTCGAATTTCTTTTCTAACTTTCTCACTGCATTGCAATAACCAGTCATATCTGGACTTCTGACGTCCCACTCCTTCATCACCTGATTAACCACCAAATCTGAGTCGCCATAGACCATGAGGCGACGGACGCCGAGTGAAATGGCCATGCGCAACCCATATAAAAGTGCTTCATATTCTGCTTCGTTATTGGAGGAATCGAAGTGAATCTGGAGAACATATCTGAGCTTATCTCCTCGGGAGGAAACCAATACTACCACAGCACCAGAACCATTCAGCATCTTAGATCCATCGAAGAACATGGTCCAGTGCTTCGAGTGAACTTGAGTTGGAAGTTGCTGTTCAATCCACTCGGCGATGAAATCTGCAATTGCTTGGGACTTGATAGCTTTCTTTGGCTCAAACTTGATATCTAGGGGAAGGAGTTCAATTGCCCATTTTGCCACTCGACCAGTTGCATCTCTGTTGTGTAAAATCTCTGACAGTGGAGCGTCGTTGACGACTGTAATGGAATGATCAGAGAAGTAATATGCAACCTTCTTCGTGGTCATATAAATCCCATATAAAAACTTCTGGTAATGAGGATATCTTTGCTTTGAAGGAGTCAAAACTTCATAAACATAATATACTGGGCGCTGAACTTTGAAGGCCTTTCCTTCTTCTTCCCGCTCGACCGTAAGTACTGTACTGACAACTTGTCATGTGGCTGCAATGTAAAGCAGCAAAGGCTCCTGCTGATTGGGGCAGCAAGCACCGGCTGGGTGGAGAGCAGAGCTTTGAGCTCTGCAAACACTGCGTCAGCTTCCGGAGTCCACTCGAACTTGTCTGACTTCTTCATCAGTCGGTAAAGAGGCAAGGCCTTTTCACCAAGATGAGAGATGAATCGACTTAAAGCGGCCAAGCAACCTGTAAGCTTCTGGACATCGTGCACGCGCACAGGACGCTTCATCCGAAGTATAGTCCCAACCTTTTCAGGATTGGCGTCGACTCCTCGTTCAGAAACGAGAAAACCGAGTAACTTTCCACCTGGAACTCCGAATGTGCACTTTGACGGATTGAGCTTGATATCATACCACCTGAGGTTGGCAAAGGTTTCAGCAAGGTTAGTTAGCAGGTCGGAACCCTTCCGTGACTTGACCACAATATCATCCATGTATGCTTCCACATTCCGACTGATTTGAGTGAGCAAACACTTCTGAATCATCCTCATGAACGTGGCTCCGGCATTCTTGAGGCCGAATGGCATGGTGACATAACAGAAGCACCCGAATGGAGTGATGAAAGCAGTTTTGATCTCGTCGGGTCCATACAGACGGATCTGATGGTACCCGGAGTAGGCGTCTAGAAAATACAATCGCTCACACCCCGCGGTCGAGTCGACTATTTGGTCGATGCGAGGGAGAGGAAAATGATCTTTCGGGCAGGCCCGATTGATATGTTTAAAGTCAATGCACATGCGAAGTGACTTGTCCTTCTTGGGGACCATGACAACATTGGCGAGCCACTCAGAGTGGTAAATCTCTCGGATAAACTCCGTTGCTAGGAGTCGAGCCACCTCCTCGCCAATGGCCTTTCTCTTCTGGACGGCGGACCATCGAAGATGTTCTTTGACAGGTTTAACTTTTGGGTCGACTCGTAGACGGTGCTCAGCCAGCCCCCTGGGAACTCCAGGCATGTCAGAAGGTTTCCATGCGAAGATGTCCCAGTTCTCACGGAGGAACTGGATGAGCGCTTCTTCCTATTTGGAGTCGAGTGTCGTTGAGATATGAGTCGGAGCAGCATTGGGATCGGTCGGGTGAATGTGAACTGGCTTCGTTTCACCGGACGATTGAAAAGCTGATTCTGAAGCAGGCTTCTTGGCTCGTAGCAACTCACTCGGATCAGCAGTCTTCTGATACTCTTGCAGCTCGACCACTGCCATCTGAGCATCAGCAATCTTTGAGCCTTTCTGAAAACACTCTTCTGCCTTCTTCTGATTGCCCGTAACAGTGATCACACCTTTGGGACCGGGCATCTTCAATTTGAGATACACGTAGCACGGTCGAGCCATGAAGCGTGCATAAGCTGGCCTGCCCAAAATAGCGTGATAAGCACTCTGGAAATCCACAACTTCGAATGTTAACTTTTCCTTGCGGTAATTCTTGGAATCACCGAAAACCACATCAAGAGCAATTTCACCGAGTGACTCGGCTTTCTTCCCAGGAATGACTCCATGGAAACTCATGTTGCTGGTACTGAGCCTGGACATCGGAATGCCCATCCCTTTCAATGTTTCCGCATATAGTATGTTCAAACCACTGCCACCATCCATCAGGACTTTGGTCAGTCGAGTGCCTTCGACAACTGGGTCGACCACCAAAGCTTGCCTCCCAGGGGTGGCAATGTGCGTGGGGTGATCAGACTGGTCGAATGTGATGGCAGTCTGAGACCACTTCAGATAACTGGGTGTTGCCGGAGCAACCATATTTACTTCACGGTTGATAACTTTCAGTCGACTTTTGCTTTCGACATCAGCAAAAATCATCAACGTGGAATTAACCTGGGGGTATCCATCACTATCTTCCTTGTCTTCCACTTGATCTGACCCTTTCTCTTTATCTTTGGACTGTTTACCCTGGAACTGCTGGATCAAGAGCCGACACTGTCGAGTGGTATGCTTAGGGTAAATGAGTTTACCCTCTTCATCTTTTTTGGTGTGAATGTGACACGGTAGATCCAGGACATCGTTTCCATCTTGGTCTTTAACTTTCTTAGGGTTCCAAGGCCCTTTGGGTTTCCCCTTTAACTTTCCTTGGGTTACAGCCAGGGCCTCCCCAGGAGCGGCTGGCTCGGCTTTCCGCTTCTGTTTCCGACTGGAATTTCCTCCGGTTTCCTGGACGACTGACTTATGCTTGTCACTCCGGAGTCGATCCTCATCTTCACCATTAGCGTATTTGGTGGCAATCTCCATCATCCGATTCAGAGACATTTCTCCGGTTCGACCAAACTTCAGATTCAATTCTCTGTACTTAACGCCTTCTTTAAAGGCACAAACTGCTTGATAATCTGGAACATTTTCAACTGTGTGATGCAACGTGATCCACCTCTGGATGTAATCCCTCAGAGTTTCATTCGGCTTCTGCATGCAGGACCGCAATTCCGTAAGACCTGCAGGTCGCTTGCATGTTCCTTCGAATGTTGTGACAAACACTCGGGAGAGATCCTCCCAAGTGTAAATGCTGCTGGGCGCTAACTGATTCAGCCACGCTCTGGCCGAGCCTTCTAACATGAGAGGCAGGTGCTTCATGGCCACCTCATCATTGCCACCGCCAATTTGGACAGCCACTCGGTAGTCTTCGAGCCAAGTATCGGGCTTAGACTCACCGGTGAACTTACTAACTCCAGTTGCCAACCTGAAGTTGGGAGGAATCACAGCGGCTCTGATGGCTCGACTGAAACATTCCGGCCCTAAAACATGTACTCTGCTACTGGTAGGCGCATCTCTGTCGTGGCCTTCTCGGTGAGCTCTATTCCTGTCGACCAAACCTTGAATGAGAATGGGTCTCGCATCAAAGCCCGGTTCCCTGGGGTCGACTGGAATTCTCCGCCCAACACTATGAGGGTGTCTGTCATCCTGCTGTCGAGGCACATATGATCCACTCCTCGGGGGAGGGGTTGGCACTCGACGTCAATCATCATGATCGAATCGATGATCATACTGCTCATTCCTTCTGTGCTGATCACGCCGGTCTCCACGTCCCTCACGCCTCGGGGCGATCTTGGGCTGTGAGCCGACTGGACTGTATCTGCTGCAACGGATCGACTATGGATCATGTTCCGCGACTGAGAAACGGCGGAATTCTGGTCTCCCGCTGCCCGGAGCAACGCTCTGATTTGCAACAAGCCTCTGCCAGCCTCTGACTGGGAGGGCTGAATTGACTCTGCTATACGGGCTGCAGCTGTCAAATTCTGAATCGGAGTTCGATATACCTGCAGGGGCGGAAAGAGCTGACGTCGACTGGATTCTGGAACCCGCTGACGCGCTCGCTTGTCGAGTACACGCTGGAGATTCTCCAGTCGAGTGCGCTCGGCCAAGTTAGCCAAGCGCGCGTCCTCCAAGGCCCAGGCCTCAGGGGTTTCTCCAACGATAGGAGTGTGAAGTGCATCCATGTTCCGGCGGTGAAGCTCCTCTCGCTGCAATGACGTGAGAGGCTCGGGGAGATACTCCTCGTGGGGATGCGACGGGTCGCCTCCATCTGCGCCTCCGTCAGTGCGGGGAAAACCGGGAGGACTGCGTGGCCCATCGATCACCAGAACCTCCGCCGCTGGGTCACTGTTGTCGCATTCGGATGCGGTCTCTGCAGAGCCAGTCGACGAGTCGAACAGGTCGTAGAGGGATTCGTCGGGCTCGATCGCCGCGACTTGTGGGGTGGCCGACTGGCGGGCCACCGCATGTCTCACCCACCTCTGAAGCCTCGACCGACCGGAGCGCTTGCGCCGGTGAGAGACAGGGCGGGGGGATGCCACAGGAGCCGACCGATATTGGGTCGACGGCTGCCGCAGGAGGACACCACGGACGCATGCGTGAAAGTGCGTCGCCCCGCGGACGGGGAGCGCGTCGATGTCGAGTGGAGCCTCCTGGAGCCAAGCGGAGTCGTCGGCGATGAACGTGAGCGCGCCGAGACGGATCTCGCGGCCCTCAACCAAAACTCCGCCCAAAACCATGATCAAAGAGATCGGAAAAATCGCAACTTCTCCAACTAGGCGCTAAGACTCCTGCCCCACGGTGGGCGCCAACTGTCGTGGTTCTAACTCTGACAGTAATGTAGGGGGGTATGTATGGAGAGGCTAGATCTTAGCTATGGAGGAATTGTAAGCACACGAGGATTATGAGTTCAAGCCCTTCTCGGAGGAAGTAACAGCCCTACGTCTCGGTGCCCGGAGGCGGTCGATTGAATTATGTGTGTATGAGTAACAGGGGTGTGAACCCTTGATACTGAGGAGGGGGGTGGCTTATATAGAGTTCGCCAGACCCCTCCAGTCCTCAGTAATGCAGGGTTTAAAGTACATTAAGGCTGGGCGTTACTGGTAACGCCCCTAATAAAGTGCTATGAAGACCATAAAAGCTACTTAATGACCGACTGTTTGCGTGCGGAGTGACTTTAGATCTCCTAGCAGTCGAGTGGTTGGCTTCGTGGTCGAGTGATAGCTTCGTGGTCGAGTGTCTTGAATCCGTCGAGTGGGATTCCTCCAAGTCGATTGAAAGGTGACTTCTTCTAGGGATGTCTTTGGGTAGGGCACTTAGAACAGGTCCATGCCCCTACCCTAGGTACATAGCTTCATCACCTGCCTCCCACAACTGAATCGAGCGGCAGCCGTGGGGCGTGAACCGATGCCTCGACATATGGACGCGAGCGTGCAGCCTTCCCCTTCTGCCACCGGCACGTATGCCGGCGACGCGTGAAACGACGCTGCGGAGCGACTGAATCCACCGGCAACTGAGCACAAGGAATTGAGGGCACGGATGGAATAAGGCCATATATCAAGCATATCATTAGACACATCATGGGATATATTTACATATTGTATATGTTCGGTATTGTAAATATAAATAAATTTTATCTATATACTTTGTCATGGTTCGGTTAGTTTGACTTTTGAACAAAAAATCTATAAACCCTACATTGTGGAACGGATGCAGAGCGGAGAGCGTTGGGGTGACATGCAGGTACCACCACTCCATCGTGACCAACATGCGGGTACTAAGACTAGAGAAGATGTTCCTCCTCAGTTGCCGCATCTCCACCGGTAATTTTGTTCAAATTATTAATATCGTCCAGTTGATCCCTGTCCTCAGAATATCATCATATATTCTTGGGTGGTCCTCTCATATTGATTGATGAATAATCAATCAATCAATCTATGGATCCATGTGCATTAGTGAACGCATGAGAACAAGCCTACGTGCAAGTGGATATGGTATGAGCTACTCCCTCCATTTGAAAAAATAAGTTTTTTATATTTTAATAAGGACTAACATATGGACTGAAATGAGTAAACAAACACAGTAAAATACGTCTACATAGATCCAAATTAGAAAAAGTTAAAACATCTTATAATAGTGAACGGAGAGAGTAGTTTTCTTAACAGTATAATGGTATATGCTACTCACTCTGTCCCATAATATAAGACATTTTTGCAAGCTAACACTTATTAACTAGTTGTGCCATTAGTTTGTTAATTTGGATGGCGGCATGGCAATTTACAAGACTGAAACTGAAGACAAGACAATTATAATGTTGACTTCGGTCGCTATCACCCACACCGCGTGCCGATAGCCAAAAAGTACTACCTCTGTAGGCTAATATAAGACATTTTAGCAGTTTCATTTAAACTGAAAAACATCTTACATTAGTGTACAGAGGGAGTAGTTCACAAAAATTCTTATTAGCTGTGACATAAAGTCGTTGTCATGTACAATAGTTTCGATAGTGGCTGCTATACCCCGTAACCTTGTGAGGACTTTTCTTGAATGAAAGAAATATTTGAGTACAAAAAGTTCCACAGTGGTCACTATTGGAAGAGATGTTCTGGAACAGGAATTTCATGAGAACAATGTAAAACATCAACAAGGCTGTACATGGAATTAGTTCTTAAGATATTTTCTTCCATATTGCATTTATGTTAACTTTTTTACGGACTGGCTGGTGGTCATTAATATAACAAGTTTTTTATGTCATGTAATTTTGTTTTGAATTTTAGGAGTAGGAGCTGCATGGAACACTGCAAACGTCTCCAAGGAATCCACTGTCTTAATATTTGGACCTGGTGCCGTTGGTCTCGCGGTAAGTCGATTGAGGAGATATAGTTAGTTTTCTCCGAAGTAAAACACAATAATAAAAGTAACCATAAGCTAGTGATGAACTTTATTTTATAGAAAAAAATCTCAATTTTTTCGATAATCTTTGTGTACTTTAGGTTGCTGAAGGCGCAAGAATAATTTGGCAAAAAAGATGTTTGGACAGAGGAATTTCTTTTTTGCAGGGACACAGGAATTTTAATATAAAAAGAAAATACTGATAGAACTATTGTGAGTTCAGCCACTGAGAAGGCGCAGGCGCAAGAATAAGGGCGGCTTGAATCATCGAGGTGGACATCAGCACTGAAAAGTTCGCCAAAGGTGCAAGTTCAACCACGTGTGTTCTTGTTCAATGTCATTTTCCATCTTGCAACTGTGAACGTCTCTTTCTAATAAACACCTTGTCTGCAATGCAATTTGGAGGCTACCTTTCATTTTTCTGTCCATTTTGAGAAAACAAAAAAGGTTGTACTTTATGCGTGTCCAGTGAGTCACGGACAAAGGCAACATAGCAAAGTGAATCTGGAGATGAAATACTTGTAATAAGATTCAGCCATGAACGTTGCTTTCTTCTCCGTGGGCACTACTAATCTCTGATGCGTTATGTGTACGTTGCGGGCAACGAGATGGGCATCACTGATTTCATCGACTCGAAGGCGTGCAGCAAGCCCGTCCACGGGTCATCAGGGAGCTGATGGATGTGGGGGAGTCGACTACAGCTTCTATGCAGCGGCAACGTTGATGTGCTTCCAGAGGCTTTCGTTTCCACACACACGATGTATGCATTTCACACTTCCTTCGCAATCAACTTTTATCATTAAATTTTCTGATGAAGAGCAACTGTCAAAATGAACTTTTCTGAAAAGCAATTTTATTTATTAATATTTTCAGGAGAATTTTGATTTAGGTGTCGGATTCGGGGACACAAGTAGGCTCCTTTTTTCTGAGGAGAAACACAAAATGAGTACCTGGTGTCATGGACTGGCCAGTTTTCAAGCAATTGGGCTCATCAATCTCGAAAAATCTTGTGAATCCGGGGATTGACTGTGGAATTGGGAATCCATCCGACGCCTTGGATGATGCCGCTGCATCCCATGAAGCTGGTCAACCGCCGTCGGATCACAGGCAGCGGCGGCGCCAGGATGGTAGTGCTGTGGGGTCATTAGCAAGCTGTGGGGTCATTACTCTATGAATCCAGGGACTATCACAAGATTTCTTACTGATCAAAGGAGGTTTTCAAAAAACCTGTGGGGTCAGTTGACCCCACAGCTTTATACGTAGCTTCGCTGCTGATCACAGGGCTGCACCTTTCGCAACTTAAAGGGCAAGTCCCAGCTAAGCATCTCGCCAACCAGTGCATGCAGGGGTAATTTTGTAACTTAATATAAGACGTTTTTGCAGTTTACATTAAGTTACAGAAGTTGTAGTAAAATTGTAAAACTTATGATGAATAAAGATAATTTACTTTAATAAATAGCAATGACTGTTTTTGGCAGGAGGTAATTTTGATGGGTTCAAAACCCACGAGATGTCATTCTCGAAGATCAATGAGGCTTTTCAGCTGCCGGAGGAAGGCAAGTCCCTAAGGTGTGTGCTACGTCTGTGATGACGTGCACGAGGAATTGCAAGTGTTGATCTGGTGAGGTTTACCGTAGTTGTTAATTACTACTCCCTATGTCTAGGTGTATAAGTCACCTTACGAGAACCAAATAATTCCAAAATACTTAGGCACGGTGCATTAACTCCTACCTCGTTTCTTATTTCTTGGCATAAATAAAAGAATCAACCAATATGAATTAAACCCATCAATTTCTCATTTCTTATGCTTTTAACGACTTAAGACTACCAAACATAACATGCAGTGGTCAGTTCATTACATGCAATGCTATTAATTAGCAAATAGACATTAAGTTCTCTCGTTTTTCCCTCCGATTTGGTCGCAGTGCACAACCTAAGATGACTTATGCACCTAAACGGAGGGAGTACCATTTATTGTACATCTTATACACTGGAGTGAAGTCGACTCATAAATATGTGTTGTGTTCAACAGGGTCTCGCTCAACTACGAACTATTAAGTCTCGATTGATCCACCTCCCGGTTTTGTGCTCCTCGTTTATTGGCTTTTGTTTCGGGTGTGTCACTTTGCGTATCATGAAAAACCATCTGTCTAATGTTTTGTGTTTAGATAATCTTTGTAAATGTGAGTACATGTTCTGCTATGTATTATGGCTCAGGGGTTGTGATCGGGATAGGAGTAGGAAAGGTCATACTCCACATATTTAGGCATGAAATGTCAAAATAGCATGCAGCGGACCGACCCGATAGGGCTCCAGTACAGTTCATCTCATTCCCGTGAAAACCGGCACCCATCACCCTATGCGGATATTAGCTCCTGAAGAGAAAAAAAACCCATTGAAAAACCTTACTATTGCTTGCTTCTGATAAAAAACTAGCCGCATATCTTTTCTAGACTGATCAAACACAATATATAGAAAATAAAATATATTAGTATATTCCAAAAATGTTTATCCTTGTTTAAAAATTGTTCATGTGTCTAAAGAAAAATCTTATACATTGTAGTATTCATGTGCTCTCCAAAAATGTTCACGCATGAGGAAAAAATGTTTGTTTTACAAAGAAATGTTCATGCATGAGTAAAATTAAATTTATGCACTTTCAAAAACTGTTCGCACATTTCTCTAACAAACAAAAACACATAATGAGAAAAAATGAACAAATATAATGATAGAAAGAAAAACACAAAAAAAGTTTGACAAATAATTCTAGAAACCAGAAGAAAACCTAGATGGAGAAGGCGAAGCCATGAAATAAAAAAGAGTAAATGATAAAACTAATGGAAAAGAACGCTGGAAACCGGCTGAAAAATGAAATCGGAAAATGAAAATGAAACACGGAAAAAAGAAACCATACGAAAACCACTCAAAAAACAAAGAAAAACATGATGGAAAAAATGAATAAAAAACTGGTTTGGCCGATGAGCATCTTGAGGTGTGTGTTGTAGATAGGAACGAGCGTTCCCCTTCTAATGAGAGCTTCAATATCTCGCTTGACGCGAGATAGACGGTAGCCTCACCTTAGGCAGGCCTATCCTGGGCCGGCCGGATAGTTTTAGGTTTGTTATTTTCTTCTTTTACTATTTTATTTTTCATTAGATTGTGTATATTATTAATATGTTATATATTTCGAAAATTATTTAATTAAAGGTTCGTCATGCATTTTAAAAATACTAACACAGTGTAAAACAATTCATGCAATTTTAAAATAAACTCATAGTATTTGAAAAAAATTGTCGCATTTTAAAATATTCACGTGTTTCAAAAATGTTTGTGAAATTTATAAAAATAAATATAAATGTATCGTCATGAAGTAGGCGAGTAATAGCATTCATGTTTTCTAGTACTAGATTGTAGAATAGCAAAATCACGTTCACTAAAATGCCCAATGTGATCCACCGCTTCTTCTTTCCGTATAGCTCATATTTACGCGTTTTGAAATATATATTTACAGTCGCTAAAATGCGTAGTGGGCAGGCTTAGTGGTCACGCATGGCTCTTCACTCCCAAGAAAAGTAGCTTCACCCCTTGCGATTTTAGGCATAGAAATCAATTGATGTCACTCCTAAAGGGGAAAGTATTTAAAACATCTTGTTCCTCGCTTCGGGAAAACTACTTACTTGTTTTTTCTAAAAAAAATGTTGGTGAATAATAATGTTCATGAGTTACTATACCACCATATAGTGTACAAATAATTTGGAATAACAACCGTTGGATGAAGCCGATCCGATGGTAGAAACATGCCAAATCCGAGTGTTGCTGACCATTGGATCTTCTCATTAGTTCACTAGATTCTACCATGTGTACTATCTAGAAGATTATGTGGTTGGACTTAAGCCGTATGGACATTTTGCGTAAAACTTAAAGTACACTTCTACTTTATTCTAGACTCTTCCATACTCGTACTCTACTAATTTCATTTTTCTGTCCAAACTATCATTCATTTTTACTCTGTATTCAAGGCTATTTACTTTCATAAATCATATTTATCTTTGTTGATAGAACAATAGCTTTGTAATAGCCAGGACAGGTACCTGGACAAAACACACTCGATATATTTTTACGTGCTTTTGCATCTTATATGTCATGTATATGCCTCACAATTCCATTTGCATGTTATAATAACAATATGTCTATCTTTGGTTGTAGTTTGATCATATGAGCTCTAACATGCTACGCACGTATAACTTACTAGTTTAAAAATGTTCGTGAATTGAAACAACAATGTACTTTAAAAATTATCCTGAATTTTGAAAATGTCTGTGCATTTTAAAAAGATTCATGAATTTTATTTAAAAATGTTTATGAATTAAACTACTAAAATAAAATAAAATACTTAGAAAACGGATATAAAATAAGAAGAAACTGGAAATAAATGAAAAGTCAGAAGCAAAGCAAAGCAAACCGGTAGAGAAAAAAACAAAACAAAAAAAATCAAAAAAGAACATGTGCGCCAAATCTATACCTACTAATAAAGCAAGGTGCATTTCGTCAATTTTTTCATCCGTTCAGCGTTGATTTTTTTTCTATCTGAGGTGGTACTAACTTCTTATGTCTTCGTCTATTAGAAAAAAATAGCTTTTTCAGGATTTCGTATGTGGGACACGCGTCATAGCCCAACGAAGCCAGCCCACTTATTTTTCTATCCACGTAGCTCGGAAAATTCTATTTTCCGCACGGAGTGACAAATTGTCAGAGATTCGCACAGGACAACCAATAATGTGCTGGCCCAATTTTATTTATTTCTGTGTTTTACTTCTTTATTTATTCTCCTCCCGCTATCTCTTTTTTGCCTTCCAAGTTTATTTTTCTTACAGAATTTATTTCATAAATTTAAAATTCTCATAAAATGTTTAAAATTTAAGTAAAATCAAATTTTGGAAAATGTTCAGGACTCTATTTTTTTCAATATTGAAGAAATATTCGGAACTTCAAAAAAGTATCCCATTTTTTTAAAAAATATTGTTTTTTAAAATTGCCCGAGGTTCCTAAAACATGGTATTTTAAAAATGCTCGAAATTCGAAACATATTCTTGGTTTAGTGAAATTTTCATAATTCAAAAATAATGTTCGCGTATAAAAACATTTTTGAAAAATGATATGAATTTTCAACACATGTTTCTGTTTCAAAAAAATCTTCAGAAATTAAAATAATGTCCATGCTTTTATAAAAAAAGTTGTTGTTTACAAAAAATATTTGTGAATTTAAAAGATATTCATGTTTCAAATTTTGTTCCCGTTTTTCTGAAAGTGTGCATACTTTTCAAAAACCCTGTTCAGGATTTAAAAAATAGTCCATATTTCCTACAATATTTAGAAACGTCATACCTTAAAATCTCCTCGATTGAAGGAAAAGTAGATTGAACAATTCATGGGCCTTCTCCTGGCATACGGTGATGTAACCAGTGGCGGAGCTTGAAAGAAAAGGTTGGGCGGGCCAAACTAAAGAAGAGCACATTTTTTTCTTTCCAAATTACGAATCACAAGGACATGTCACAAGATCGAGTGCTCCATCTTGGTTATGTTGTTGTTAAGGCTGTTGTTGTTCCAATTCAAGTAAGTGCGTCTTCCTCTACCTAAAGACCAAATCAGTTCTTCTTTGAGTCTTGATTTTCCTAGCCCATGACTATCTATATTCCAATTTGCATAAGATCATATCACCAAGCTAGAGTAGTATCTATCACTACTTCATTCGCAGGTACTGATCTGTATGTGTGGAACTGAACAAAATCTCCAAGTCAAAGAATCTGGCCATGGCTTATCAAATTGCACATGTAGCTGTGTGTGATGCGGCAGGGGGCAGGCCTGCAGGGGGCTAAGTCATTGGGGCTCGCTCAGGTCATGCGTCAGCCTTGGAGACTTGGAGTTGGAGGAGAATAACCGCAGGAATGGATGGTCTGCAGACGCACGACGCACTGGTTGCCGGTGAATGATGGGCGAGGCCGCTACGGGAGGAAGCAGAGCAGGGGCGAGGCGAGATCCCGACTGCCGAGAAGGGATGTCGTGCCTGTGCGTGTGCGTGGGCTCAGTGGGCTGGGCTAAGATGATACATAGTTAATTTATTTGTCAAATTCCTGGGCGGGCCATGGCCCTATTCCGCCCCTACAGAGCTCCGCCCCTGGATAAAACACAACTCTTAAATGCCCTCGATCGATGAATGGAAAAATAGCAGATTGATTACTTCACAGCCGGCGAAATCGAGGAGCTAAATCTTCATTTTTCACATGCACACAGGGTTTTGCTTGCACATATAATTCTCACTAACTTTAAATGCATATTTTTTTCTCCCATTGCAACGCACAAGCATATGAGCTAGTGTTTCCTTAATTGGGGTGGCACATGACCGCCCTATGTGTATTGAATATCTCTGCTACAAACAAACAATAGGTAATGTCGTGATGGACAAAAAAGTTTGTTGCATGAGTAAAAACACTTTTACATTTTTATTTTGAAAAATTGTTCACGTGAGAAAATGGGGATGTTGTTCGTAAAGAAGCAAATTTAACTTCATGTCTTTGATTTAAATAGATTTTAGAAGAAAACTATATTAAGGTAATCTAAAACATAACAAAATGCAAAAACAAAAATCTTGTACCTCAATTAAAATGGTCATTGTATGAAAAAAAATGTGCAACTCATTTGTAAAAATGTTCATATACAGAGAGAACAATATTCATTACCTTTACTTTAGGTTTGTGGGTGATAAGGATGATCATTGGTGTTTCCATAGAGTTCTTCAATTTTCTTCCAAACCTCATGAGCGCTATCAATGATGTGATCATTTCTAATGCATTGTCACTTGTAACTCTTTGGATAGCATTGGTAGCTTGACCATGCATTGAGGTGTAAGTCTTGTTCTTATCTTGGAGTTGGACCGTGAGGACCTAGGGGAGGAGCACCATCCTCAGGGAAGCGCTTAATGTTTCGAACCTACACCAAGGAACTTGTCAACCATCTTTTTCTTTACTTGATGGTAAATTGATTGATTGTTATAGGTGGTTTTGTCATGGCAAGAGCCGAGAAGTGGAGTTGAGAGAGAGAGAGAGAGAGAGAGAGAGAGAGAGAGAGAGGGTAGTTTCTTATGTTATGTGCTGGGTGGTAAATATGGTAAAGTGGTAACAGAGACAAATTGGCATCTCACCAGTGGCGGACGCCAAGCACTGATACTTGGGCAGTCCGGCCGTCCATTTTTCTCTTCCTCCCTTCCATCTACCTACCTAAGAGCAATTTCAATGGGGCGACCCATTTCGTCCGCCCGCGTCCGTTTGGATCGGTGCGGACAAAAATGCTGGCCCAAAGCGCTGGCCCAAACTCAAATCGTGTTCGCCTGGCGTCCGTGCCGACCCATTTCCGGTCCAAAATTGCGCCAGGAATGCGTCGGCGCGGGCGCGCCGCGCGTCTCCTCGCCGTCCGTCGCGTCCCCACTTGGCCGCCAGCCAACCGCCACCGGTCGTCTTATTTATGACGACCACCGACAGCGGGCCCACGCGTCAGCCAGTGGAAGCGTCTTTTTTAACCACGCGTGCGGCGGGGTCGGCCTCATCCACTTCTCTCGTCCACATCTGGCCCCCACCACTCCCTTTGCTTCCTCACCGGCGACCGCAAACCCTAGCGCGCACATGGGCCTCTTCGGCAGCAGCAATGGCAAGGGCAAGGGCAAGGTCACCCCCGGCGCCTCGTCCTCCCGTGCTCCCCTTCCCCTCCTCCTCCGGCGGGCGACGCGTTTCCGCCCTAGTCGCCGGCGCCTGCACATCCCGGTGCACCAAGCGTGGTGGCACTGGGAGTACAGGCAGCCACTGCCGCACCGGTGGCATCTGGATCCGCAGCGGAACCCCGCGTACCCAGCGGGCCCACGACGACGAGGTGCGTTGGCGCCGCGCACAACTCACGCCGGAGCAGCATCGGCTGCCAGAGTACGCCACCAACATCCCCAACTAGGAGGCGTGGTTCGCCCTCGAACACGAGGAGCAACGGCGCTCGGGTGTCGACGTCATCCCGCCGCAGTTCCCACCGCCGCCCCCGCAGGTAGAGCCGGAGGACCTGGAGGCGGAGGCGGAGTACCAAGCCGCCCTCGAGGAGGCCCTGCGGCACGGGCTGGAGGCTAGCCGCCTCGAGGAGGACGCGCACTGGGATGGGCTGGAGCAAGCCCTTGCCCTGTCGGCGGCGGGGGACTCCGTCCACACCCCACTCTTCGTGCCACCACCGCCACCATCGCCGCCCGTCTAGCCCAAGCCGGAGCCGGAGCCGACGCGTAGGCGCTCCCCGCCTCCACCTACTTGGCCAGAGGAGGCCTACTCATGGACGGGCCAGTATCGCGAGTGGGTGAGCGCGCCTCCCGTCCACTTTGCCGCGACGCCGGATGAGGAGGCGGCCCACCTCGAGCGATGGAAGGAGCACTGGCTCCGCCAGGAGCAGGCCGACGGCGAGGAGCAGATGCGCTACGAGGCCATGCTCCAACGCGAGGCGGAGGAGGAGGAACGCGCGCGGCTTGCCACAATGCCGCCGCCCCAGCAGACACCGGAGGAGGCTGCCCTGGCAGTGTAACAGGCGGCGTTCGGGTGGGCTGGCCCTGCTCCGGTCTTCATCGACCTCACCGACGACGGCGTCGATGGCAAGGGCAAGAGCAAAGCTGACGACGTCTAGGGCAGCGTGCGGGGCGGTAGCAGGCGGGCGCAGACTTTTTTTAATGTTTTATTTAATGTTTATTAGATTTAGGTGGACTTTGGCCGGCGTTTGACCGGCCACTTTATGTTTAATTATGTTTATTTCGTGCAACTTGTTTTTTTCACGGCGGCACATTTGGGTCGGCCTCCCCGTTGGCCAGTCAAGTCGACCCATTTTAAAATGCGGACGCGCACGTCCGCTTGGCCGACCCAAACGGACAAAAAACGGACAAAGCGCGCGTTCGTTTGGGTCGCCTCGTTGGAGTTGCTCTAACCCTCCCTCCCCACTCCACCCACCCTTCGGCCCCTCAACTCTCTCAAACTCCCTCTCAGTGCCTCGAAGTTGTGGTCGCGATCCGCCTGTCCGTGCGAGCGATGATACTTCGATGGCAGATTCAGCGTGCACGGCAATGGATCCAACATGTGCAGGTAGACGGATCTAGCGGGCTAGTGGCGGCGAATGGCAAAATTTCATGTTTTGACCCTTTTCACGTCTAAAATCGACACCTGACCCCGGTTTGAAATTATTTCGACATTTGACCCTTTTGGTACCGCCGGGGTCCCCGGCAGTAGATTTGTGCAGGCTACCGCCGCTCCTCGTGGCGGTAGGTTCCCTGACGCCGTCTGGCCGTTAACGGCCATGTACACGTGGCAAAGGGACCTAGTGATGTCCATTACACAACCTTCTTCTTGTAGGCGTTGTTGGGCCTTCAAGTGCAGAGGTTTGTAGGACAGTAGCAAATTTCCCTCAAGTGGATGACCTAAGGTTTATCAATCCATGGGAGGCGTACGATGAAGATGGTCTCTCTCAAGCAACCCTGCAACCAAATAACAAAGAGTCTCTTGTGTCCCCAACACACCCAATACAATGGTAAATTGTATAGGTGCACTAGTTCGGCGAAGAGATGGTGATACAAGTGCAATATGGATGGTAGATATAGGTTTTTGTAAACTGAAAATATAAAAACAGCAATGTAGCAAGCGATAAAAGTGAGCGTAAACGGTATTGCAATGCTAGGAAACAAGGCCTAGGGTTCATACTTTCACTAGTGCAAGTTCTCTCAACAATAATAACATAATGGGATCACATAACTATCCCTCAACATGCAACAAAGAGTCACTCCAAAGTCACTAATAGCGGAGAACAAACGAAGAGATTATGGTAGGGTACGAAACCACCTCAAAGTTATTCTTTCCAATCAATTCGTTGGGCTATTCCTATAAGTGTCACAAAAAGCCCTAGAGTTCGTACTAGAATAACACCTTAAGACACAAATCAACCAAAACCCTAATGTCACCTAGATACTCCAATGTCACCTCAAGTATCCGTGGGTATGATTATATGATATGCATCACACAATCTCAGATTCATCTATTCAACCCACACATAGAACCTCAAAGAGTGCCCCAAAGTTTCTACCGGAGAATCACGACGAAAACGTGTGCCAACCCCTATGCATAGGTTCATGGGCGGAACCCGCAAGTTGATCATCAAAACATGCATCAATTGGATCAATAGAATACCCCATTGTCACCACGGGTATCCCACGCAAGACATACAATAAGTGTTCTCAAATCTTTAAAGACTCAATCCGATAAGATAACCTCAAAGGGGAAACTCAATCCATTACAAGAGAGTAGAGTGGGAGAAGAAACATAAGATCCAACTATAATAGCAAAGCTCGCGATACATCAAGATCGTGCCAAATCAAGAACACGAGAGAGAGAGAGATCAAACACATAGCTACTGGTACATACCCTCAGCCCCGAGGGTGAACTACTCCCTCCTCGTCATGGAGAGCGCCGGGATGATGAAGATGGCCACCGGTGAGGGATCCCCCCTCCGGCAGGGTGCCGGAACAGGGTCCCGAGAGGTTTTTGGTGGCTACAGAGGCTTGCGGCGCGGAACTCCCGATCTATTCTCCATTCTGGAAGTTTCAGGGTACGTAGGTATATATGGGTGCAGGGAGTACGTCAGGGAAGCCACGAGGGCCCCACGAGGTAGGGGCGCGCCCTAGGGGGGTGGGCGCACCCCCACCCTCGTGGCTTCCTCGTTCCTTATTTGACGTGGGGTCCAAGTCCATCGGGTGGCTTTCGTTCCAAAAATAACTTCTCTAGTTGATTTCGTTCCGTTTCGACTCCGTCTGATATTCCTTTTCTTCGAAACACTGAAATAGGCAAAAAACATCAAATCTGGGCCGGGCCTCCGGTTAATAGGTTAGTCCCAAAAATAATATAAAAGTGGATAATAAAGCCCAAAATTGCCCAAAACAGTACATAACATAGCATGGAGCAATCAAAAATTATAGATACGTTGGAGACGTATCAAGCATCCCCAAGCTTAATTCCTGCTCGTCCTCGAGTAGGTAAATGATAAAAAAAGATAATTTTTGATGTGGAATGCTAGTTGGCATAATTTCATTGTAATTCTTCTTAACTGTGATATGAATATTCAGATCCGAAAGATTCAAGACAAAAGTTCATATTGACATAAAAATAATAATACTTCAAGCATACCAACAAAGCAATTATGTCTTCTCAAAATAACATGGCCAAAGAAAGTTATCCCTACAAAATCATATAGTCTGGCTATGCTCTATCTTCACCACACAAAGTATTTAAATCATGCATAACCCCGATGACAAGCCAAGCAATTGTTTCATACTTTTGACATTTTCAAAACTTTTTTGATCTTCACGCAATACATCAGCGTGAGCCATGGATATAGCACTATATGTGGAATAGAATGGTCGTTGTGGAGAAGACAAAAAGAGGGGAAGATAGTCTCACATCAACTAGGCGTATCAATGGGCTATGGAGATGCCCATCAATAGATATCAATGTGAGTGAGTAGGGATTGCCATGCAACGGATGCACTAGAGCTATAAGTATATGAAAGCTCAACAAAAGAAACTAAGTGGGTGGGCAATTTTGAGGAAGCCCATCATTGGAATATACAAGCCAAGTTCTATAATGTAAAATTCCCACTAGTATATGAAATTGACAACATAGGAGACTCTCTATCATGAAGATCATGGTGCTACTTTGAATCACAAGTGTGGTAAAAGGATAGTCGCATTGTCCCTTCTCTCTTTTTCTCTCATTTTTATTTAGTTTTTATTTTTTTTATTTTGGGCCTTTTCTCTTTTTTTATGGCCTCTTTTTTTTCTGTTTTTTTTCGTCCGGAGTCTCATCCCGACTTGTGGGGGAATCATAGTCTCCATCATCCTTTCCTCACTGGGACAATGCTCTAATAATGATGATCATCACACTTTTATTTTCTTACAACTCAAGAATTACAACTCGATACTTAGAACAAAATATGACTCTATATGAATGCCTCCGGTGGTGTACCGGGATATGCAATGAATCAAGAGTGACATGTATGAAAGAATTATGAACGGTGGCTTTGCCACAAATAAGATGTCAACTACATGATCATGCTAGCAATATGACAATGATGGAGTGTGTCATAAACGGAATGGTGGAAAGTTGCATGGCAATATATCTCGGAATGGCTATGGAAATGCCATAATAGGTAGGTATGGTGGCTGTTTTGAGGAAGATATATGGTGGGTGTATGATACCGGCGAAAAGTGCGCGGTATTAGAGAGGATAGCAATGGTGGAAGGATGGGAAAAGTGCGTATAATCCATGGACTCAACATTAGTCATAAAGAACTCATATACTTATTGCAAAAATTTAGAAGTTATCAAAGCAAAGTATTACGCGCATGCTCCTAGGGGGATAGATTGGTAGGAAAAGACCTTCGCTCGTCCCCGACCGCCACTCATAAGGAAGACAATCAATAAACAAATCATGCTCCGACTTCATCACATAACGGTTCACCATACGTGCATGCTACGGGAATCACAAACTTTAACACAAGTATTTCTCAAATTCACAACTACTCAACTAGCATGACTCTAATATCACCATCTTCATATCTCATAACAATTATCAAGCATCAAACTTTTCTTAGTATTCAACGCACTCAAAAGAAAGTTTACAAATCATTTAAGCTTGGCATATTAGGATTATTCAAGCAATTACCATGCTATTTATGACTCTCAAAATAATCTAAGTGAAGCATGAGAGTTCATCTATTTCTTCAAAATAAAACTATCACCATGCTCTAAAAGCATATAAGTGAAGCACTAGAGCAAATGACAAACCACTTCGAAAGATATAAGTGAAGATCAATGAGTAGTCAAATAATTATGCAACTATGTGAAGACTCTCTAACATTTAAGAATTTCAGATCTTGATACTTTATTCAAACAGAAATAAAAAATAAAGAAAATAAATGACGCTCCAAGCAAAACACATATCATGTGGTGAATAAAAATATAGCTCCAAGTAAAGTTACCGATGAATGAAGACGAAAGAGGGGATGCCTTCCGGGGCATCCCCAAGCTTAGACACTTGGTTATCCTTGAATATTACCTTGGTGTGCTTTGGGAATCCCCAAGATTAGGCTCTTGCCACTCCTTATTCCATAGTCCATCGAATCCTTACCCAAAACTTGAAAACTTCACAACACAAAACTTAACAGAAAACTCGTAAGCTCCGTTAGCGAAAGAAAACAAAACACCACTTCAAGGTACTTTAATGAACTCATTATTTATTTATATTGGTGTTAAACCTACTGTATTCCAACTTCTCTATTGATTATAAACTATTTTACTAGCCATAGATTCATCAAAATAAGCAAGCAACACAATGAAAACAGAATCTGTCAAAAACAGAACAGTCTGTAGTAATCTGTAACTAAGGCAAACTTCTGGAACTCCAAAAATTCTAAAATAAATTGGTAGACCTGAGGAATTTGTCTAGTAATCATCTGCAAAAATAATCAACTAAATAGAATTCTCGAGTAAAAAGTTCTAGCTAATCTCGTGAGCGCTAAAGTTTCTGTTTTTTACAGCATGATCATAAAGACTTCACCCAAGTCTTCCCAAAGGTTCTACTTGGCACAAACACTAATTAAAATACAAAACCACATCTAAAAAGAAGCTAGATGGATTATTTATTCCTAAACAGAACCAAAAAGTAAGAAACTAAAATAAAATTGGGTTGCCTCCCAACAAGCGCTATCGTTTAACGCCCCTAGCTAGGCATGATGATTTCAATGATGCTCACATAAAAGATAAGAATTGAAACATAAAGAGAGCATCATGAAGAATATGACTAGCACATTTAAGTTTAACCCACTTACTATTCATAGGGATTTTGTGAGTAAACAACTTATGGGAACAAGTAACAACTTGCATAGGAAGGTAAAACAAGCATAACTCCAAAACTTCTAGCACATAGAGAGGAAACTTGATATTATTGCAATTCCTACAAGCATATGTTCCTCCCTCATAATAATTTTCAGTAGCATCATGAATGAATTCAACAATATAACCAGCACCTAAAGCATTCTTTTCATGATGCATAAGCATAGAATTTTTATTACTCTCCACATAAGCAAATCTATCCTCATCAATAGTAGTGGTAGCAAACTCAACAAAATAACTATCATGTGATTGAAAATTAAGATCAAGATGACAAGTTTCATGGTTATCATTATTCTTTAAAGCATACGTGTCATCGCAATAATCATCATAGATAGGAGGCATGCTTTCATCATAGTAAATTTTCTCATCAAAGCTTGGGGGACAAAAAATATCATCTTCATCAAACATAGCTTCCCCAAGCTTGTGGCTTTGCATATCATTAGCATCATGGATATTCAAAGAATTCATACTAACAACATTGCAAACATGCTCATCATATAAATATTTAGTGCCAAACATTCTAATGCATTCTTATTCTAACACTTTGGCACAATTTTCCTTTCCATCATACTCACGAAAGATATTAAAAAGATGAAGCGTATGAGGCAAACTCAATTCCATTTTTTTGTAGTTTTCTTTTATAAACTAAACTAGTGCTAAAACAAGAAACAAAAAGATTCGATTGCAAGATCTAAAGATATACGTTCAAGCACTCACCTCCCAGGCAACGGCGCCAGAAAAGAGCTTGATGTCTACTACACAACCTTCTTCTTGTAGACGTTGTTGGGCCTCCAAGTGCAGAGGTTTGTAGGACAGTAGCAAATTTCCCTCAAGTGGATGACCTAAGGTTTATCAATCCGTGGAAGGCGTAGGATGAAGATGGTCTCTCTCAAGCAACCCTGCAACCAAATAACAAAGAGTCTCTTGTGTCCCCAACATACCCAATACAATGGTAAATTGTATAGGTGCACTAGTTCGGCGAAGAGATGGTGATACAAGTGCAATATGAATGGTAGATATAGGTTTTTGTAAACTGAAAATATAAAAACAACAAGGTAGCAAGCGATAAAAGTGAGCGTAAACGGTATTGAAATGCTAGAAAACAAGGCCTAGGGTTCATACTTTCACTAGTGCAGGTTCTCTCAACAATAATAACATAATTGGATCACATAACTATCCCTCAACATGCAACAAAGAGTCACTCCAAAGTCACTAATAGCGGAGAACAAACAAAGAGATTATGGTAGGGTACGAAACCACCTCAAAGTTATTCTTTCCAATCAATTCGTTGGGCTATTCCTACAAGTGTCACAAACAGCCCTAGAGTTCGTACTAGAATAACACCTTAAGACACAAATCAACCAAAACCCTAATGTCACCGAGATACTCCAATGTCACCTCAAGTATCCGTGGGTATGATTATAGGATATGCATCACACAATCTCAGATTCATCTATTCAACCCACACATAGAACCTCAAAGAGTGCCCCAAAGTTTCTACCGGAGAATCACGACGAAAACATGTGCCAACCCGTATGCATAGGTTCATGGGCAGAACCCGCAAGTTGATCACCAAAACATACATCAAGTGGATCAATAGAATACCCCGTTGTCATCATGGGTATCCCAGCAAGACATACATCAAGTGTTCTCAAATCTTTAAAGACTCAATCCGATAAGATAACCTCAAAGGGAAACTCAATCCATTACAAGAGAGTAGAGGGGGAGAAGAAACATAAGATCCAACTATAATAGCAAAGCTCGCGATACATCAAGATCGTGCCAAATCAAGAACACGAGAGAGAGAGAGAGATCAAACACATAGCTACTGGTACATACCCTCAGCCCCGAGGGTGAACTACTCCATCCTCGTCATGGAGAGCACCGGGATGATGAAGATGGCCACCGGTGAGGGATCCCCCCTCCGGCAGGGTGCCGGAACAGGGTCCCGAGAGGTTTTTGGTGGCTACAGAGGCTTGCGGTGGCAGAACACCCTCTGTGTTCTGGAAGTTTTAGGGTACGTAGGTATATATGGGTGCAGGGAGTACGCCAGGGGAGCCACGAGGGCCCCACGAGGCAGGGGCGCGCCCTAGGGGGGTGGGCGCGCCCCCCCACCCTCGTGGCTTCCTCGTTCCTTCCTTGACGTGGGGTCCAAGTCCATCGGGTGGCTTTCGTTCCAAAAATAACTTCTCTAGTTGATTTCTTTCCATTTCGACTCCGTCTGATATTCCTTTTCTTCGAAACACGGAAATAGGCAAAAAACAACAAATCTGGGCTGGGCCTCCGGTTAATAGGTTAGTCCCAAAAATAATATAAAAGTGGATAATAAAGCCCAAAATGGCCCAAAACAGTAGATAACATAGCATGGAGCAATCAAAAATTATAGATACGTTGGAGACGTATCACCTATGGCCGCCCCCTACGGCGGTAGGCTGTTGCAACCTACCACCGGGCTGGCTGGTGGTAGGTTCCTGGATAAGGTTGTGAAGGAGGGGGCTGTGCTGCTCCCCCACCCACTCATTCACCCCACTCTTCTTTCGAGCTGAAGCTCTCTCCCCCTCTTCTCCCCCACCAAATCACCCACTAGATCCCCCTCCATTGCTTGAGATTTGGCCGATGGATCGAGCTCATTTGCATCACCCAAGGTACCTCCCCCATCACCCTTCATTTGGTTGGTTCAAATCATGCATTTTGCTCATTTTGTTGGAATCACTAGTTCATGGTTTTGTTGTGGTGAAATCAATGTATATGATAAATTTAGGGTAATGTTTGTGCTTTGACAATGTATTGTGTCACTAGCATTGTTTAGGTAGTAAGAAATATCATTTAGGGTTTTGTTATGGTTAATGACATGGTTAGGGTTAAGGTTGTGTTTATGGTTATGCTTAAGTAAATGCCTATATGACGAACGTTATGGTTATAGTTTAATTAGGGTTTTGTTAGAGTAGGTACCTCTTGAATTATAGCTCAATCTACTCCTAGGGTTCAAGTTTTTGTCGAGACACGGTTAGGATTTTTACCTTGGATGACCGTTATAGTAATACCTCGACTTGTAGGATGGGATCGATCATCTTTGTTGAGACTTCCGCGGAGGCGGCGGCGAAGCGTGAACGTGCAGTCATTGAGGAAAAGATGGACATGTGGGTCAAAGCCGTTGATGCATTGAATGCGGCTTGTAGAAAATTTTCAAAGTATTATGTGTTGAAGTGTGACGATGCCAGAGTTAAGTTATACCAAGCTAAAGAGAAAAACATAAGCAACCTCAAGAAGGAAGAGAAAATTCATAGACGCGCTCTTGCAAGGCAAATTGCATTGTGTGGAAGAAGGGATGAAGTGAATGAGATGGACTTTAACAACCCTGACCAGATCATTGATTGGCTAGTTAGGCAACCATCACCGGCGATACTTAGTCGGGCAACTCGTTGGGCTTGGGTCCGTGAAAGAAATGATGTCATTTGTTGCAACCCCGGGCCGTACGACAAAGATGTCTTGTTGATGGACTAGTAGACACTACAAGGGAAAAGCCTAGCAGCAGCACGGGTTTTGGGCCTCTCAGTAGCGCGGGGACCGGCGCTACTAATAAGGCGCTATAGCTAACGTATAGCAGTAGCGCCTGTTGTCCCACGCTACTGCTATACATGAATAGCTGTAGCGCTCTTTAGAAAAGGGCGCTGTTGATATTATCTGCATCGCTGTTTACTGGGAAGCGCTACTGGTAAGGCGGTGCTACTGCTAAATTTCCCCCCTCGCTACTACTAGTTTTATTAGTTTTTTCCCTGCATATTTTTTTTGTATTTGAATAGGCTTTATACAATAATCTTTAGCATATCATACACATACAAATGTAATCATAGAATATACATACAATTAGTCTCATCAAATCATGTCATCATCATAATCATCATCCAACACAAAGTGGTCTCTCGTCATCATCTCGAGAATAGCGATTGATTACTTGCAAATACATCGTCATCCATCTAAACAATGGTATACGCGAGAAGAGCTATCATTTTGAGTACATGAGTTCGTATCCCTCTCTCGCATTAGCGTGAACCTAAACTAACTACTGCCTGTCGCTCGGAAACCGGAAACCGGTACACCTGGGCCTGACACTCCGGCCACTTGTCATATATATACTCCTGGCGTAGCACTTCTTCGCCATCTATGATCTATGCACCTGCATCGTCACATGAGTCGATGATATGCAACATATATAGTTGAGCAACAGAAAGAGACAGACTTGGCAAAAATAGAAACAACATATCATAAGCATAAATAACAAAGTTCATCGTACCCCAAAATGCCCTAACTAGAGTGATTTTCGCTAGTCGAGGAGGAGGACGGTTTAATTACATCACAAATAAAGTTTCACCGTGCATAACTCAAAGTTTTGTCATACATAAAGTATGGACTAAACCGACACATTGTCATATATCGACAATCACTCCAACATGTCGTTCCATCCATCCAAGTCAGGGAGATAGTCCTCGAGCTTAGTGAAAGGCTTCACGTCGAGACGCTGAGAGGCTATCCATGTTCGGACGTCTTCCCGCGACATTTGTCCTTCTCCGTAGAACATCCCTATTTTTCCGACGACCTCCTTCATGATGATTTGGGCAAGTTCACGCTGGATGTTATAGAACTCAGCTCGAAGTCGATGATCCTTGATATCTCCTATGTCCTTTGCCCATTGCAGAATATGGGCATCGCCGTATCTAGGTGACATGCGAAGGTTCTGGTGATCCCGTCTGTACTCCAGCATGTGGTGTAGGACATAGAATCCATCATTAAGAGAATCGTTCGGTTGCTGGATGCACCAGAAGTCGGTCTTATGGCCGAAGACGACCCTGCCGCCCTTCTCTTCTTGTTCCTGACCTCTCCACCCCTTGCTTGGTATTAAAACATAGCACTGTCAAGCACGTCCGGTGCGGGAGCCGGTGCGGGCGCAAGTGCAGTCGAATTGATCAGAAACTAAAATTACCAGCAGTCTCATGAACTCCGTAATGACCGGTTTTGTCTCGTAAACCTTCTTCACTCGGTCCCAACGGTGCCGGGCCTTGAGGACGTCACGCTCCTGCGGGACGGTGAACTCCGCCAAGGGGCCTGGGATGCCCAGACTCGCGGCTTCCGCGTCCTCCTTGGCCCATTTGGACCTCTTTCCACCGTAACCACGGCTTCCGAGGTGGTGGCTCCCAATGTTCCTCTCTTGAAGCCCCTTCATGTACTTAGACTTTTTTTGGCAGCTTCGCCCTTGCAAGCCTCCTTGAATATTTGAAACTGCTCTTCCATGATTGTCGGATTATCCTTTACAATCTCGGAGTAGGGTTCCTTCTTGTCGATGATCTTTGCTTTCACTCGATTTTTCCAAGCGGCCAACGCGTCGCTAAACTTAGTCATGGCGTGTTTGTTTATCTTCTTCATTGTCGGGTCCTCATCTGGATCTCCATAATCCTTCTCATTCCGGCCCGGGAACAAGAATATCTGGTGAAACTTCTTTAGGAGGGAGCTCCTCATATTTTCTATCTTCTGTAGTTTCTCATCGTTGATGGTGGCGGTTGTCCGTACGATGCAGCCTATTTGATTGCCGTAGCATCGACGCGCTTCCTCGGGCGCCTTTGGCTCAAAATTGCCGTCCTCCACCTCCGTGACCACCAGTCTAGTAGTCCTGAGTTTGTTAGGAAGCCGTTGCCTCTTTGCTTTCGGTTCTACACCGGCTCCGCTCCCCGAGGCAGCGCCGGTCTTAGTCTCAGCGCCGGTCTCGATGTCGGTCTGAGTCTAAGCACCAGTCTCAGTCTCAGCACCGGTATGCGTGTCGGTCTCAGCCCCCGATGCCACCAGTGGGCCTAGCAACAACATCGGTTGATCGTCGGCAAGGCTAAAAAATTCCTCTGCCACCCGGTAGACGTCGTCGCAATCACCAGAACCCTGTCCTTCATCGTTGCTAGCCATGTTTCCTATGATTAAATCTAGTCAATTAATTCTAGACCTAATAAAATGAATAATTACATAAAAAGGCCTATTGTTTTGCAGGAACGTTGACTCCTTCCTGGTGCGGCAAATCCCGAGCACTCAATATGTTCTAGTTTGTAGCACAAGTCATGCCGAAATTCACGGAAAACTTCGGCATGACCTTTGCTAAAAAGTGGACAAATTGAGTTCCTGAAATTTGGCGGAACGGAAATGAATCAACATTCCGGCAAAACATATATAGGCCACTCAGCTTCATTGAAACAACAAAGCCACTTAGACACAAACAACATGACCACTTCAATGAAAAGATATAATCAACAATAAAAGTCTAGGAAGGGGTCATCTTTAAAATAAAACTTTCCTAAATAACCTAGATAACTAACCTAATTAAACTAGTTAACCTGACTAGTTCTCTGTCAAAGCCCTAACTAAAATTTTGCACTAACCTAGATAATTAACCTAATCAAAGTAGTTAACCTAACTACTTCTCTGTCAAAGCCCTAACTAAAATTTTTCCCTAACCTAGATAATTAACATAATTAAACTAGCTAACCTATGCATGAGAGAGAGAGGAGGGGTGGGCGCTTACAGAGGATGGCTCCGGTGATGGCGAGGGAGGTAGGGGCGTCTCCGGTGACGGCGAGGGAGGCAGTTGTGGCGAGGAAGGATCCGGTGGCGTCGACGGCGGCTTCGATGGTGTTGATGAGGCCGCGCGGCTCCGTGGCGTTGGGGGCGGCTCCGGTGGCGTCGACGGCGCACGGCTCTGGTGGCTCCGGGGGCGTCGACGTCGGCAGGAGACGGCGGCGAAGTGGGGCGACGGCGAATCGGGGAGACGGCGGCGGGGTGGGTCAAGAGTTTTGGGGGGCAAGTGGTGGCCGGGGGGAACCAGATTTTTGGTTAAGTCAAAACTAGCGGCAGCGCGTTTCGCAAAACGCGCTATAGCTAAGGTAGCTATAGCGCTTTTTCCAAAATGCGCTAGTGCTATACCTATGTAATTTTCTCCCTTTTTTATTTCCTTTTCTGTTTCTATAGCGGGGGTCCGGAAAACGCGCTGCAGCTACGTTAACTATAGCGCCTCTTACTAACACACGCTACAGCTATGCCTTTCTCTGTTTTTCGCTTTTTCATTTATTTTGCTTTACATTTTATTTTTTTTATTTCTCCTTTTTTCTGTTTCTTTTATTTTCATTTACTTTTCTATTTGTTTTTCATTTTATTTTATTTCCATTAGCAGTAGCGCTCTTCCTGCGAAACACGCTGCTACTCATGCCCTAGCGGTAGCGCGCTTCCTGCAAGCCCCCTACTGCTATGCGTAGCCCATCGTTCCACCAATGGGAACATTAGTAGTAGCGCTTTTACGGCCACACGGCTACTGCTACAACTGTATCTGCAGCGCGGTTTATTCTGAACCACTACTGCTATCTAGCACTAGCGTCCTTTTTTGACCCGCGCTGTTGCTAAATTTATGTGTATAAGGTTTTCCTTAGTAGTGAGAGGGGGTTGAAACAAATGATATTGTAGTGTCATTTAGACTGTAATGGCATGTACCCTTATCATTTATGTAACCTATGTCATTTAAACCAGTGAGAACATTTAGCATAAATAAGTTATGCTTTGTGTTTGTATTGTATCATTTGATTTGAGTTTTGGTTTGTTCCATTTCATGTAGCATGGAAAACATGACCCCGGAGCAGTTGAAGGAAGTATATGAGAAGTGTTGTGGCATTGCATCTAAGAGTTTGGCTGCAGCGTCTAAGAAGATTGTACCGGAGCGAGAACTTGCTATCAAGAGGGAGGTTGAAGCATGGTTCAAGAGCAATGATGAGGAGTTTGCTGCCATGATGGATTTCAACAAGTATCCATTCATGGAGGAACCTTCTGATCTTAAGGAGAGAAAAGTTTTCCGTAGGCTTGTGAAAGAGAAACAGAAGATACTTGATCTTAAGCTAGCTTGCCACAACAAAGAGTGACACATATTAGTTAGATCAACCATGAATACAACATAAATGCCCCATAAATGTGCCATAAATGCACAATAAATGCTAAACTAGAGGAAGAAATAGGGGGTTTCAAAACTAGTTCATTCCAACAAAACTAGATGATTTGAACCAACCAAATGAAAGGGGGATGGGGGAGGTACCTTGGGTGATGCAAATGGCCTCGATCGACGGGACAAATCTCAAGCAATGGAGGTGGATCTAGTGGGTGCTTGGGTGGGGAAGAAAAGGGGGAGAGAGTGTGAGCTCGGGGAGGAAGAAGATGAGTGGAGTGGGTGGGTGGTGAGTGGACCCCACCAAACATTATCTCCAGGACCCTACCACCGGGGACCTGGGCGGTAGGGTGTTGGAGCCTACCGCCGAGCCCTGCGTCGGTAGGTCCCTTTGCCATGTCAGTCCCCGTTAACGGCCAGACGACCGTCAAAGTACCCTACCGCCAGCTAGAATGGCGGTAGGCCTGTACACATCTACCGCCACGGCGAACGGCGGTAGCTAAAAGGGTCAAATGTCGAAATAATTTCAAACCAGGGTCAAATCTTAATTTTAGATGTGAAAAGGGTCAAAACACGAAATTTTGCTGCGGCGAATCCAGCGGACACGCGTGGTGGTGGATACAGCACGCATGGCGGCGGTGTCAGCCTACATGTTGGGTGCATGCGTGCGTGCCAGCTTCCCGACCAGGGACAGGGCCGTACCGTGGAGTGCCGCTACTGTGCACTGGGAGGTGCATCCATTTTCTTTATTTCTAAAATCACACCAGTGACGGGCAAAAACATGACCATCGCAATTATGTTTCCTTGTCAATGGCAGATGGATATTAATGTCCGCCATTGATAGTGCACGTCACTATGTAAAGCACGCCGTTGATAGACTTTTACAGGGGCGGGCGTGACTCTCATCACTGATGACTTATTAGGCTGGTCACAATGGGCAGGAACATAAACTAGTAACCTACACAGTTTTCTAGACTATGTTACTACCTCCATAGTGGGTAGGAACATGTATGCAGTGTCATGCAGCGATGTATTTATTAGGATATAGACTCACTGTTTCTTGGAGTGTGTGATGTTTCGGTAACTTAGCTAGTTACCACAAGCACCTCTCTCTTCATTAAATATGTGCCACATAAGCAAACTTGTATTGGAGTGTGTGATGTTAGTCCTAAGTTCCTGCCCATTGTGACCAGCCTTAGTTGTAGCGGGAGCTTAGTGATGGACGACCTTCACAGCCACGCCCGTTACTGACAGGCTATTTGCGCCCCGCGAGTGCTAGCCAGTTCTGCAGCTGTGTTAGAGCATCTCCAGCCGCACCCCCTACAGGGCTCCCCAGGCCACTTTTTCGGCGCCGGCGCGAAAAAAACGCCCCAGTCGCGCCCCCAGGACGCTTAAAATCGCCGGTTCGGCCCTTGTTTCCGCCCGGCGGACACAGGCCGAACCCGGCGCACTGGGAAGCAGTTGGGGGCTCCGGCGCAAGGGAAAAGCGTGGCTGGCCCACACCGTCAGGGGAAAAGTCAAGGTTTTCTTCCTCGACTCGCCTCCCACCCCCCCGCGCCCTCGGCCACCAGTAGCTATATCCCGGCGCCGCCCGCCGCCCTACACCGCTAGATAGCCATTCCCCGCCGGGAAAATAGCAGCGCTTCGCTGCGGCAGCCCCTCCAACAGCAGCTGGGCGTTTCCGACCGCCGTTTCCGGCCGCGGAGGCGCGGTTTAGCGGCGGGTACACGCCCACCGAGCGCAAGGTGTTCGGCGATTTTCCTGCCTCGGCGATGGACTCGGATGACGAGGAAGCGCTCGCCGCGCTGCTGGAGGAGGAAGCCGAGGCCGACGTCCAGGAAGAAGAGCATCTCATGGTGCTCGCCGCCCTCGCCCAGCTACTGGCGAGCAATGAAAAGCCGCGGCGAGGTGGCTCGGCGCCTGGGCGGGTGAAAGCAAAGAACCGGCATCGTCTCGAAGGCTACTGCATGCTCTACTCCGACTACTTCGCCGATGTTCCACTTCACGGCGAGAAAACATTTCAGCACCGTTATCGGATGAGCCGAAAGCTCTTCCTTAGGATTGTGAATTCCATCCGGGAGTTCGACAACTACTTCAAGTGCAAGATGGATTGCACCGGCGCTCTTGGATTCACCTCCATCCAGAAGTGCACGACAGCGATGAGGATGCTTGCATATGGAGCTCCCAGTGATTCACTCGACGACTATGGGCGCATGGCCGAGTCCACCAGCATAGGGTGTTTTTACAAGTTCTGTCGGGCAGTGGTGGCAGTGTTTGGAAAACAATACTTGAGAACACTCAATGCGGAAGACACTGCTCGGATCCTAGCACAGAATGCAGCAAGAGGATTTCCTGGGATGCTTGGAAGCATCGACTGCATGCATTGGAAATGGAAGAATTGCCCATTTGCTTGGCAGGGGATGTACAAAGGCGCCAAAGGCAGTTGCAGTGTGGTGCTTGAGGCGGTGGGCACACAGGACCTCTGGATTTGGCACTCCTTCTTTGGTATGCCAGGAACTCACAATGACATCAACGTGTTGCAGTGCTCTCCTGTCTTTACCAAGCTTGTTGAAGGTCATTCTCCTCCGGTGAACTTCGAGATCAATGGGCGGCACTACAACAAGGGGTACTATCTAGCTGAAGGCATCTATCCGAGATGGTCGACATTTGTGAAGACGATCTCAAACCCTGTGGCAGGAGGCAAGAACGCCTGGTTTGTGAAAGTTCAGGAGGCTTGCAGGAAGGATGTCGAGCGGGCATTTGGTGTGCTCCAATCTCGATTTGCTGTTGTTCGGTACCCCGCTCAGACCTGGTCCAAAGATCAAATGTGGGAGATTATGACTTGCTGTGTCATCTTGCACAACATGATCATCGAGAGCGAGTAAGAAGACCCAGTGTTTGACACTGAACCATACTACAGGCAGGGTCCTCTAGCCGAAGTTGATCACCAGCTACCGGCAACTTGGGCTGGCTATCTCAGTATGCGTCAGGAGATCCGAGACCCGCAGGTGCATCATCAACTGCAGAAAGATCTGATTGAGCACCTATGGAGGCTCAAGGGGGACGCCGTGTGATGAAATACGAGTTTTTATTTGTTGAACTATATAATTTGTATTGAACTATTTGTTGTTGTACTATTTTGTTGAAGTGTTTAATTTTTCTGTGATGAAATATGTGATAAGAAATAATTGTGTTGATAATTGAACGTCGAGACACGGTGAAACCACGCCGAATATGGGCCTATTCTCGCCCATGTGGGCCCTTTATTAGCCGAAATGGGGCTGCAAAGTGGACCAATTTCGGCGCCTGGGGGCGACGACTGGGCGCAAAACCGCCCCCAGCGCCGATTGTATCGCCGGCTCGCCTTAAGGGGGCGATTTTTACGCTTCCTGGGGGGCCAACGGCTGAAGATGCTCTTAGCTTTGGCTGCAATTTCTAAGTGATGCGACGACTGTTTTGTTACTTTTACCGCGTCCGCATGACCAGTCAAAAGTCAAGACAAAATTTTCACCAAAGATACGCCCATTTTCCTCCGTTGTTATAGTTGAGCGTATGAGACGCGGATGCCCTGTCACCACCTACGGATGTCAAACCCGAACGAACGAATAGGTAACTATAGCATCGCAGGTTGGAATTATATTATATCCAATCATTCTACGTAATTACATATGTACAGCAACGACTCAGTACATTAACGAAGCTGGTATATGTGCATTACCAAGTCAAGTCCTTGCTGCTTAATTACCCATATTAGCTCATCTCCTTAATTTGTCACTGAAAAAGATCGACAAAATCTGTTTCTGGACAACATACATGCGCGTGTGCGTATGCAGATAAGCACGGTAAACAGCGTAGGTTTTCTTTCATTGACACAGTAATTACCTAGCTACCAAGTCATACTCAAGTGAGAAAGTCAGAACATTTGTACAGCTCCGGTACAACGCGTGCACCGAACAGATTGATATTTGTTTTTTTTTTTTGAGGGATAACAGATTGATATTTTAGTTCAACTCCTACGCAAGCTAGGTTGATTAATTCTGACTGCAGAATCGGACGGAGGGTGTTTTCTTAAAAGGCCTAAGAGCATCTTCAACCTAGTCCCTTTTCCGATGAAAAAAAAATAGTAACCTGATTTAGGAGGAGTTGGGCAAAATAATGTTCCGACATGTCTCCTAAGCATGGACTTTTTGAGGGCCCCGTATAAACAGCAGAACTTTCTCTGCCTCCAGGGAAAAAAGTCCTTTCCGTAAACCTTTCCGTAAAAGTGCCACATCAGCACGCTGCCGCCATCAACTAGCACCGCCGCGCCACCTGCCCACCCGCACGCCGCTAACCACCGCCGTTTGTTTTCTGCCGCCGCCGCGCCACCATAAAAAACCACATTTAAGGAAAGTTTTTAAGGGATTTGTTGAAGATGCTCACCTGCAAACCACTCCTAAATTATATGAACACCCCATAAATCCTATTTTGCAGGGAGATCTTTTATGGGACTTTTTGGAGATGCTCTAAAGACTTTTTGGAAACACAATCCTATCGTTTTCATTACTTGTTTTATGAATGAAAGGGTTTCCCCTCGGTTCCACCTTTTTACTGATGAAACCAAAAGTACTGTTTGCATTACTTCCACAAACTAAAAGAAAATGTGCATCAATGGATCACATTAATCCAAATGCAGCCCATATTTCAACTCCAAAGCCTTAGAAAACTACTCAACTCATAACTTGTCGTCCACTCATCAAGCCTCCTTTTCTCACTTTTCTTTACAAAGGCCAAAGACCATATATTAAATAGTACATGCTTTAAAAAACACTCCTACATAAACTAAACATCCAAGTGTTAGAGGCGTTGAGCACTCCTAATCTTCTTCTACCCATCTCTCCTAGAGTATTGATTTTGTCCTTTAGAGAGTGCACGCTCTCTTTAGAAATCTCATAACCAGGTTTAAAAAAAATGCTAAATCAATCCAAAACAAATTGGTGTAGATATTAGAGTGATTCATGCGCTAAACTGCCTTCATGAAAAAATTCATTCTTTTGTGGTCTCATGGAAAAAACAAAAAGTGCAGAGCTAAATAAATATTTTGTTATTTTTGCATAGCTTACAAATGAATTGAGATTTTCAAGATTCTTCAATTGGAAACGAATTTGAATCATTAGAATGTTTTTCGTCTGTTGGATTTTTTGAGTGAGTGTGTTTTTCCTTTTCGAAAAAGGAGCATGTGCTCCCGAGCACACTTGATGAGTTCCACTCTCTTGTAGCGCTACATCCCTTATTTCCCATCTGCGACTCTCCACGTGTCAGCTTACCCTTTGCTTGGCCCATCATGTTATGTCGGAGCTTTAGTAGCCAATCAAATTGTGCCCTCCCCCTCATCTCACGGGTGGTTGCCATTTGTCAAAACGGTGGCCTTTGTGGTGCCTACGACAACTCAGAGTAGAGAAGAAGAACAATAAGAAGAATCACATAAGGTTGACTCTATGATCAACTTTTACATTAATTGACAAATCAGTTTGCATTTGATAATAAATTTGGGAAGTATTTTTTGGGTCCTTTGATTACTTGTAAAGTTCAGATTTGGTACCTTAACTTTAGAACGATAACTTTGACCCCATTAACTTTCGGTACTTGACAAATTTGGCCCTTGGCCTTAACCAAAGTGATATGCATGATCATCTGGTGATATTTTATCACATGTGGCAAACCATAGATCACAATATAGAAACATTTATGCAAGAAAATGGCAATAAAGCATGGAACGATGAAAGATGTTAAGAAATACAAAAATGGAGGAAATTTGAAAATAAATATTAAAATGTAACCAAGTATCAACAACATTCTAGAAAATCTACTAAAAATATGGGATTTAATAATATAATATTTTTAAAAGATTTAAGAAAAATAATCTTCAGGGCAGATCATGAAAAAGTATAACATTAATTCATATAACTCATCATACTTTTCTTTCAATAATGTTCCTAATCTGTTTGGTAGTTCTCACGAACATCTAGTTCTTTCCACAATATTTGTGGATTGTTGTATTCTATAAAAAAAAATCCAACTTTCTTATTTTGTGAATAAATTGTAGGGTATTTCAATAGTTCACTCGAATGTTTTGGATTTATCCAGTATGTTTTTTGTTTCAAAGCAGTCACCACTTTAGAAGAAAATATACCGAATGTTACTATTCTGATTTTTTTTGACCTTTTCTGCCAGCATTATGTGTTGCATAGGTTGTCATTTGTGCTAAAATTGGTGTCACTACCTCAATTTGATGGCTAACAAGGGTTAAGGACAGTGGTGGAGGTACACCAGAAGTTGGAGGGGGGGGGGGCACAAAATATGAATGCTTAGGGTGAGCAAATAACTCATTTGGTTAGGGAGCAAAATGGCACTTTGCATATTAGATTTGACTTAAGTCAAATCTAATAAAGTTTGACCAAGTCTATAGAAAACAATATGAACATTTACAATAACAAATATATACGATGATCAATGATGAATCTAATGGTATTGATTTGGTATGGTATATGTTAATATTTTTATCTATAAACTTGGTCAAAGTTTACAAGATTTAACTTCAGACAAAGCTAATATGTGAAGTAAATAAAGTGAAGAGAGTATATATTGAGATTTATCGACTAAAAATAAACTAGTTTGACAATAGTTAGATTCCATATTTTTTTGGTATATTTTTGGTGAATTATTTAACTTGAAACAGTCACTTCTACTCTTCTCCGGATAAAAGCCATCGACCCTACGAAAAGCTTTTAGGATTACCGACCTACTTTCCGAAATCTAAGCATTAGTCAAAATTAAGCACAGACCATCGCTACCTAACAAGATACTTGACGAAATCAATCGCGTCAGCGATGACTGGTCTTGCCAGGAATTAATCAACCACATATGCACGCATGCCACGAGAAGAAGGGTTCGGCGTTACTGATAGAAATCCCACTGTACGATGTACAGCAACCAAGTGTCCCACTGTATAGCAACCAAGTGTTCCATGTTGAATTGATCACGTGTGCTTGCGCCTTGAATGGTTCGAAACGCTTGCTCGGTCAGATTGGGTTCAGAATGACGAATTGATCGAACGTGGTCTAACATTTTTCTTTTTCGTTTACTACACATGACAGGATAACATATGTACATTAGTTTTTTTCCCCGAGTTATACCATATGTACTTGTACTTTAAAGAATGGTTTGAACTCTACTTTTGGACCCCTGTTGACGTGTAACTGTATTGTCAAGTCTCTTTCATCAGATCGGTCTTTTGGTTTTACTGGCTAAAACATGCACTTCTACATGGTAGGTCTTGAGTTCAAGACCCGGCTGGCGCAATTAAATTGCAGCCCACTTTCGGTCCACGTTTAGGCCTGAGGAAGCCACATGTGAGGGGGAGTGTTGACGTATAACTGTATTGCCTAGTCTCTTCCATCAGATCAGTTTTTTGGTTGCATTGACTAGAGCATGCACTTATTTCATCTCTTCAGATCTGATGGTTGACTTCAGTGAGATGCAAACGATTCACAATGACTTGACGCAGAGGGATGGTTGTGCAACAACGGCACATCTGCATGTAGCTGCTAGGACTGTGGGAAAGTGGTGGCGACAACACATCAATGACGTCGATGGTGCTGCTAGTCAGCACCCAGTCTCGAGATCCGGGGTGAAAGCCTAGGTTTGACCCGAGTCGGGTCCACTTGGCAATGGTATTTTATTATATCATTACCTTGTTGAAGGCATTAATCGAATATGCTCGGACTGGTTTTTCAGGGTGAAAATCTAGACTCTGGCCTTGGATGGTCGGATCCGGCAATGGTGGCGTTTGAACGCCACTCCCTTCTTGAAGGCATTGCCGTTGAAGAACCTCGTTGTCTGTGTGGTCCTGAGATGGTTGGTGTGGATATGGTCATTGTTGTAGTTTGCCGGTTGTGGAACTGGTCGCTTTGGTGCTTTTTTTTTCCTCGCCTACATATAGCTTTGGTCTTGTATGACTTTGCTATTTGACGGCGTGCTTTTGTGTGCGTGTGTTAATATTGCCTATGTGCATCCTAACTATGCAGAGGCCGGGTGTTACTCATTGTGTTTGTATATTCTTGATGCTTCATTTTAAGCCAATAAAATCCACCCTTTGTCGAAAAAAGAGCATGCACTTCTATGACGCCGGCTGTTCAATTTCTGTAGCTTTGCTAGCAGCTCCCGTAGGAATAAATGAAATAACCAAAGTAGTCGACCTATAGCTGATTTTCACGGTACTGAAAATCCTGCCGGTGCAAAGCACAACTCAAACATAAATTGCATAAATGATAACTCAAATTTAAAAGAAGCAGAGCACAATCATATGGGTGACCAAACATACAAAGACCTTCAGACTGGCTGAATCTGAAGGTTAGTTGAAGAATTTTAAGATTACTTGTTAAAATATACCAAGAGGCTGATGATTACAAACAATATCGTTGGCACAGAGGTGAAATACACTATGATCTCATCCATAAGTCCTCGTTGTATTTTGAATCAGCCTTTGACCATAAATTTAACTAGCAAAAAGTTATACACCATAAAATTTGTACCATTTGAGTCATATTTCTAAAAAGTTCTGAAAAAGTGTTATAAAATTTATGGTTTACTAGTTAAATTTATGATCAAAGTTTGACATAAAATAGCAGGGAGTAATAAACCCTGACAAAGGGATATACTACATGGAGTTCACGCCGCGCCAATGCATGCAGTTAATAACGGAAAGAAGAAAGGATTTTTTTTCTGTGGTGACGAAAATGGTCCATGTACGTAGCAGACTAGCAGCCGACTGGTTGGCAATTTACGAACGTTACCATAACGGGGGCTGCTGGTAGAGCGTTCATCTGAACCCGAATTGAATAGTCGAGTTGACCAGCAGACTGGTGTCGCGGGCGCTCGACCTCGCATCCCTACCAACCCATGCACTTTCCTAGCAGCGTACGATAAACGCACGCGACCGGGACTCATCCAACGCCCATCCCGCCCCGCCGTTTCCCGCATCCAACTGGTATATATATATACCTTCGCCTATGTACTTCATCCTCCAAACCAAACCAACCTAGCAAATTCTACAACCTCTCCGCTGCTTCTTCTTGCTCTCCGGCAGCAAAGCTAGCTACCTCCACTCCATTGATCAAGCCACACCATTTAGCTCCTAAAGAATGGGCAGCTTGGACACCAACCCAATGGCCTTCTCGGCCTTCCCCAACGACAAGGCGGCAGCATTCGAGCCGCTAAACCCCGAAGATGTCCGCGCATACCTCCACAAGGCCGTCGACTTCATCTCCGACTACTACACCAACGTCGAGTCCATGCCTGTTCTCCCTAACGTGAAGCCGGGATACCTGCAGGACGAGCTCAGCGCGTCCCCGCCGACCTACTCGGCGCCCTTCGATGTCACCATGAAGGAGCTCAGGACATCCGTCGTCCCTGGCATGACGCACTGGGCTAGCCCCAACTTCTTTGCCTTCTTCCCCTCCACCAACAGCGCCGCCGCCATTGCCGGCGACCTCATCGCCTCCGCCATGAACACCGTCGGGTTCACGTGGCAGGCCTCTCCCGCGGCCACCGAGATGGAGGTTCTCGCGCTCGACTGGCTTGCACAGCTCCTTCGCCTCCCCACCACCTTCATGAACCGCACAAGCACTGGCCGCGGCACCGGTGGTGGCGTCATCCTTGGCACCACGAGCGAGGCAATGCTCGTCACGCTGGTCGCCGCACGTGACGCCGCGCTGCGTCGGAGCGGCTCCGTTGGCGTGGCCGACCTACCACGCTTGACTGTGTATGCTGCCGACCAGACCCACTCCACGTTCTTCAAAGCATGTCGGCTTGCAGGCTTTGATCCCGCCAACATTCGCTCCATCCCTACCGGGCCAGAAACCGACTATGGGCTCGACCCGGCCAAGCTTCACGAGATCATGCAAGCTGACGCCGACGCCGGCCTCGTGCCAACATATGTCTGCGCCACAGTGGGCACAACGTCTTCCAACGCCATCGACCCGGTGGGCGCCGTCGCCGACGTTGCCGCCATGTTCAATGCGTGGGTCCATGTCGATGCTGCCTACGCTGGCAGTGCGTGCATCTGCCCGGAGTTCCGCCACCATCTTGATGGCGTCGAGCGCGTGGACTCCATAAGCATGAGCCCACACAAATGGCTTCTCACATGCCTCGATTGCACCTGTCTCTACGTCCGTGATGCTCACCGCCTCAGCGACTCGCTGGAGACGAACCCGGAGTACCTCAAGAACGATGCTACTGAGTCAGGCGAGGTAACCGATCTTAAGGACATGCAAGTCGGCGTCGGTCGGCGCTTCCGTGGGCTCAAGCTCTGGATGGTCATGCGCACCTATGGTACCGCAAAGCTCCAAGAGCATATCCGTAGCGACGTCGCCATGGCCAAGATGTTTGAAGATTTTGTTCGTGCCGACGACAGGTTCGAGGTGGTCGTACCAAGGAACTTTGCTCTTGTGTGCTTTAGGATCAAGGCGACTGGAGTCATGACGGAGGAGGATGCCGATGAGGCTAACCGTGTGCTCATGGAGAATTTGAACAAGACCGGTAAGGCTTATCTTGCACACACGGTGGTTGGTGATAGGTTCGTGCTTCGGTTTGCCGTGGGGTCGTCCCTGCAGGAGGAGAGGCATGTGAGGAGTGCCTGGGACCTCATCAAGAAGACTACTAACAGTATCATGGATTAAGTGAATGGACCTACAGACGCACAAAGTTCCAGAAGCCACACAAATCCCTATATTTGGGGTATAATTATTCTTTTGTGTTTATCTTTTTTTTGCTATGATTCGGATTATTATTACTTTGCACATTTGGTTCTTATTCCTTTTTGTGATCTATATCGGCCTAGGATATATGTATAGGAGGCCGGTACCAAAGAAATTGATTAGATTGTAGAATTTCTTATACTGCAAGAACATGAGATACTATTCTTTGTATTGTACTCTGGTACAAATATATGGGAGTGACTTATAGTCAGGCGCCTGAATTTTTGTTTTGGATCACTCACTTTCTTGTTAGACAGTGAGATTAATGCAACAAGTTCTTTATAGGAAAACGAAGCATATCTTATGATCTAGCTACTCTTAAAGGGAAGGCTCCTGTACAGGAGTCAGCCTGGGTCCCGCCGCGCCCTGGATGGGTAAAGCTGAATACTGATGGTGCCTTCTCGTTGGACGCTAGGATGATCTTACGTGATAACGCAGGCAGTATAATTTTTTCAGCCTGCAGATCCTTGTTCTCATGTAGGGATGCCTTGGAATCGGAGCTATGCGCATGTATGGAAGGATTGTCTTTTGCGATCCAACGATCGGACCTTCCGATAGAAGTCGAGATGGACTCGAGTACTGCAGTGGCCATGATCACAAGAGTGGGGACGGACCGCTCGATCTATGCTTCGTTGGTGGCAGAAATTAAGTACTTACTAAGTCTTCAGAATTCTTGTATTAGTCTAGTTCCTCGGTGTCAGAATAAGGCGAGCGATAAGCTAGCTAGTTTTACTAGAGTCGAGGGTCGGACAATTACATGAGTTGGGTCAGGCCCGGATGAGGTAGTGTCGATTGTCCGAGATGATTGTAAGAACTTTATAACTGAATAATGCAAGTGTTATTCCCGCAAAAAAAAAGTTCTTTATAGGCTCCTCGCCAAAAAAAAATTAGACAAACTCATGAAGCCTTTATTAATTTGTCACAATGTTTTATAAGGATGAAAGTAAGATCACCGGGTTAGCCTAACCAAACATGCCGTCGAGTCCCTAAAGTAAGAGCATGCTTCGTTAGCTTGTGAGCCTCGACATTTGAGGTCCTAATCTCCTGAACAAAATTACAACTAATAAAAAAACCACTTCCCTAATGATAGCGCCGTAACTTGCAACACCCCGCTGGTTTATGTCATTTACGACGACCTTACAAGTCGAAGCCACCTGAATCCTCTGGGTGTATTGATCATCGGCGAGAGACAACGCTTCCTTACCGCCAAAGCTTCAAGGGTTCTTGGGTCAGAGATCTTTGACCCCACTATGGCCGAAGCTCCTAGAAACATCCAAAGGTCATCGTCGCACACTACCAGAACTGCTCCCACGGCACCATTCCTTGTCAAAGCCACATAAATGTTAACCTTGGTAATATTTTCGGGAGGGGCCAACCAATGTTTTGGTCTGACAGACCAAAACATTGGTTGGTCCCTCCCGAAAATATTGGAACTATGTGTTGGATGGCATGTGCTAGTTTCGATTCTAATATCGTTGAGTTTGGAATCAATGAATTTGACAAACTTGTTGAACATACTGCTATCCCAAATGTAATATTTACATTTGAACTATTGTTGTACCAGGGATATTTGCATCTTATTTATGGATGAATTTTGCTACTTTCTAAAATTATTTTGAGTGTTGCAGAATTAAAAAATAAAAAAGGGCGAACATTTATGGGACAAGGTAAGATTCCCGGCTTCCGCGTCAATGTCCGCGGACTGGTCCAACTAGCTTATTTCGGGTTTGGGAAGGTTCTAGAACCTTCCCAAACTGAATTTTCTTTTTTCTCCTTTTCTTTTTTGTGTTTTCCTTTATTTTTTAATTTCCATTTTCTCTCTTTTTTCATGTTTTTGTGTGCAAATTAATGAACATTTTCCTAAAATCCGAGAACATTTTCAGATATCCGAATTTTTTTTTCAAATTGGTTGAAAATTTTATGAAATTCAAAATTTGTCCAACGAATTAAAAAAAGGATCATCGGATTTTTTTAATGTTCATCATATAAATGTTCACAATATTTTAAAAAATCATTGAATTTAATTTTCATTCATAAAATACCAAAAAAATCATCTAAATTCAAAAGGTGTTCACCATATATTTAATTTTTTTCATCAAAATATTTTTTTTCCATTTTTTGACTTTCTGAACATTGTTTTTCAGTAGTGAATTTTTTAATTTCTTTTCCAAAATCATTAACTTTTTTAAAGAAGCCAAAAAATAGAAAAAAAAACATAAGAACCTCTCCCCGCACCTGGGCCAGCCCAAGTTTGAGGGGGGGGGGGGTGTTTCGCGCTGAACCTTTTCCCAGCGCCCAGCGCGCGGAATAGGAGCTCCCAGCTGCGGCGTTTGGCCGAGACAGCCTTGGCATACCCACAAAAATATTCCTCCGAACCTAGCAACCACACCTCTTTCCCGAAAACCAGCAACTCTCCGCCGTCGCATCAATGTCCCCAGACTGGGCTATTTTCTATAATTATTTTGAGTGTTGAGGAATTAGGAAATAAAAAAGGGCGAGCATTTAGGGGACAATGTTGGATGCCCGGCTCCCGCATCAGTGTCCTTGGACTGGGCCACTAAATTATTTTCGGTTTTTAGAAGGCTCTAGAACCTTCCTAGACTGGCTTTTTTCGTTTTTCCATTTTCCCTTTTGTTTTTTCCTTTAGTTTTATTTCCCATTTTCTTTCTTTTTTATTTTTTTCCAAATTCACCAACATTTTTTTAATCCAAGATTTTTTTTTCAAACTGGTGATTTTTTTGGAATTAGTTGATCATTTTATGAAATTCAAAATCTGTTCATCAAAGTCAAAATAAGTTAATCAATTTTTTATAAAACGTACATGATTTTTTTCAAAAAATTTCATCATATTCAAAAATGTCCATATAATTCGAAAATATCCTTGTATTCAATACGTATTTGTTAATCAAATTCAAAAAAGGATCATTGAATTTAAATTTGTTCATGAAATACCAAAACTGTTCATCCAAATTCAAAATTGTTCATCAAAATTCAAAAATTGTTTATAAGAACAAGAAAATTATCATATTCGAACAGTTTTTCAAATTGGTTTTAGTTCTAGGCGATCGCCTGGTGTGGCAATAGCCATTATTTCTTGCAAGTATGAATTGATGAACATGTCTATTTGCTCAGGGCTTTGGAATATTCGTGGATTGCTTTTCCCCTTGCATACCATATGGACCAGAGTGTGACAACTAGCCTAGTGAATTGCTCGTGGTTCAAGTCGTCGTGTAGTTCGTCAAACACCCAGTTCTTCGCACCTGGTTCTTGGTTGTCAGTCATCTTTTTCACCAGATTCACATCGGATAGAGCCCACACAAACCTTACGATAATGCAGCACAGGAGTGCATGTCTCCAGAAATCCTCCGCACCGCAGAGAGGGAAAGCGTCAACAAAGGACATGCTTTACGTTTTAGGGTGTCCTTGGTTGGCAAAGAATGCCTTGCCAACCTCCATAGAAACACCTTGATCTTTGATGCCATGCCTATCTTTAGTTTAGGACCAAGTTTGTGAAAAAAATTGTGTGAATTATCAATAATCACAAAGGGGGTCGACACACGCAGAAAGATCAATTGGCTGCGCGCAAGCGTTTCTGTTTGCTTGAACCAAAATCATCACCATGCGTCCGGGCTGTACTACCAGATCCGATGGCCATCTTGTGCTTGCTTCCCATCCGACGGTCTACAAGTCCAAGGATCGGTAGTCTGTCTGGTACCCTGTGAGAGTAGAACCCACGGACTCAGACCACCGCCGCAGTGCTCCGCCTCTCCCTCCCCACATGGCCACCGCCGCCGCCATCCGCCGCCTACTCCGTCCAGCCTCCTCCACCGCCTTGTCCCGTGCCCGCCGCCTCCTCTCCTCCACCTCTTCCCCACCTCCCGACCGCAGCCCCAACACGAACAGCCCCGTCTCCTTCGACTGGTCCGACGACGACGAGAGTTCCCCCGCACCTCCACCCGCATCCCCGGCAAAGAACCCCACTCTGCCGCCGCCCTACGACCCCTTCAGCAAGAAGCCCGCCGTGGCCGACCCACCCGACTCCACCAACCTTCAGGAAGTCTTCCACCGGATGCGCACCGGAGGGCTAACTGACTATGCCATCAAGATGTTCGACGGATTGTCCAAGGACGGGCTCACGCACGAAGCGCTGGCCCTCTTCTCGGTCATCAAGGACAAGGGCGCCATGCCCGACGTCGTCGCCCACACCGCCGTCCTCGAGGCCTACGCCAACGCTGGCCCCGCCCACTGGCGCGACGCGGTGCGCACCTACAAGCGCATGCTCTCCAGCGGGGTCGCGCCCAACGCTTACACCATGGCTGTGCTCGTCAAGGGGCTTGCGGCGAGCGACCGGTGCGCCGAGGCCGGCAAGTACCTGCTGGAGATGCTCGACCGGGGGATGCGGCCCAATGTGGAGACGTGCCTGGCTGCCTTTGAGGCGCACGTCAGGACGGACAAGGTGGAAGAGGGGAAGGCTCTGCTGGAGATGATGAAGAAGAAGGGGTTCACGTTGGACGAGGAGGCAGTGCGCAGCGGCACCGTCAAGCGGGGGCATGTCTTCAAGGGTGTCATGAATCTGCTCTTTGGAAAGTGATAATGGTATGCACACTGTTTTGTTAATATAGGACTTGTTGTTGCATAAGCAATTGTTGGTTCGTAACTTGTCAGGATTCTACTTGAAATCGAAATGTCTACTGGTTGTCTGTTGCACAGATAGGGTTGATATCCCGTCTTCCATGGCTTGCTTCTCCCTTATGATTAGTGTATGAAGTTTGTTGTGCTATTTTTTCATGAATAATGATGCATGCATTTTAATCAGTTGTGAAACTGATTCCCATTAATCATAGACTCGTAGTAATGATAGTAATTCAGATTTCAGAATAGGTACTGTGCAAGAGTATCTCTATTGCTCTGAACTATCATTGTTTTATTCAAGGGATTTTAAAGCTAGATGAAAAAACATGGATATAATTTTTATCATGACCAGCACACACACTCTCATGATCATTATGGTTACGCTTTTTGAAGCTGTTGTGGCAGCAACAGCAGGAACAAAACCGTTGGTGAAGGAGTATCTGATTCAAAATTTCAAACACAAAGATTTCATCCTTCCTCTCTCCATATAAACATAGCATATCTTGGTGTTATAAATTGGATTTTATCTTTGTTCTGTACCGTGTTATCTTCATTCATGCCTTATTTCAGCTCTGTGGTAATATACTGAGGGTGACATCCAAACCAGAATCCTTCATAATCAAATCAGGGATATACCCACCGGATATAACGGAGATCCGTATTCAGCGTGATGGTATGCTGATAAACATTTGACTAAAAAATTAATGCTAATTCTATTTTGTTAGTATTATGGTAACATTTTTTTTTTGCGGGAAGTATTATGGTAACATTTGACAAGGGCTAATAGTTTTCATAGCCTCATATCATAGGTAACTCAGTGACCCTTGTATTTTACTTGCTAGCATTTCTTTTTTACTCCGTATACCCAAGTGAACACAGCCATGCGGCTTTACCCCTAAGCAAAGAGTACTTTCACGATTCTCCCCCTAATCTTTGCTCTTCAAGCTTGACTTGATCTGGACCATCCCAGTCTTAGCACTGTACATTATGGAACTTTTTCCAAAATAGGAATCCTAGACTCCTTTTGCCATGGACTCCCTTCTACAGATATAACATAGCACCAACACATTAAAATATTTCTGCCGACCAGATTATGTTATGAAGACTGCGCTAAAGATTGGGAGTTTCCTGGTGCAGTCAAGGCATTCAAGTTGGGTCGTTCTGAGCAATACAGTTTATTCTTTTATTTATGTTATTACTGATTTTTCTAAAAGATCATTGCTGCCTTTTTTTTTGCGCGCGGTTAAGATCATTGCTGCCATTGCAACCTATGCAGCATAATTTGCTGTTAGGGCTGGCAGAGTTAAGGAGGTGATCCATTTTCCAACTTCCAAGGTTTTGGTCTAAGTGAAAGGATTTTTCTTGCTTTCTCAAGTTGCAGAAACAAGTGGCTGTGATGTGGAAATATAAAAATTCTTGGTACAAATGTTAAGAATATTAAACGCATACCAGCACTAGCTTAAAGCTCACTATCTGGGGTTTGGAAGTGGTGTATTGTTTGGTTTGCGTATGTCTTGTCATACCCACAACTATTGCTAATCTGAAGTTGCAATGGTGCACAACGTTGCTTTAGGTATTTATCTAGGGATTGTTTATATATCTCGGCTCATTTCCCTACTATTTGAGTGGACACTTTAAAGAAAGGCCAACGATAGGCGTCGGTGCGCCGGCCCAAATTTGGGTCGGTCGCTGCCCAGCCACCCAATTCGGACGCGTTCAGCCGTTGGATTGGGTCTCCTTCCCTGTGTCTTCTTCCCCCATGCTCGCACCTCGCCACCGGTCATCGCACACGTTACCCTCAGCTCTTGTAGCTGCCTACCAGCCTTGAAGCACCACCCTGAGCTCTCGCCGGTCGCTGGCCTTACTGTCGTCATCTCATGTTTTTCTTGCTGGATCCACGCATGCAGCAACTTGTGCCCACGGTTGCAGCTCCCTCGCTGGCTGTGGTAGCACGGTCACAGCACCCTGGCGATGAGCTCGCCAAAAAGAACTCTACTTTGGGTTTGCTGGTGGCCACGAAAATGCCAGCCGGTCGTAGGAAAAAATTGTGCTAGTTCCAGCAAAAAAAAGGCTCGTCGGTGCCACCACCATGTCGCCATTGAAGCAAAATCGGTCACCGGTTGTAGCTTTTGTGATTGCCGATTGCAGCAAAAACAGCTTCTAGTTCCATCTCACGTTGGTACTTCGAGCAAGACTCTTGTCCGCCGCCCTCCATAGTTGCAAATCTTTTCTACATGGTTGTAACACCGACTCAGTTGGTTCCAGCAAATCTTACATCACAAAAATCCGTCGCCTTTTGTTTCCAGCTCTTTTATTCTTAGGTTCAACCTTTTTTTTCATCGGTTGCAGCGTTTTTCTCAGCCAGATGCAACACTTTGTAGCAGAGTAGAACTTAATGTCGCTGGAGGTAGAAGAAAGGTAACAGATAAGGCAAGAGATAACCAAGGAAGAAAAGCTCGAGGCTCGTGAGCCTCTCGAGATTGACTCATATTTTGGCTCAACTCGAGATTGATTCGTAAATAATGATATGAGCACTTTATATAGCTCGATCAAGAAACGAGTTGATCTAGAGTCAATACTGGCTCGATCGATTTTAGCTCGATATCATATAATTATATTAAATAATCTTTTTGGAGAAAACTTTCAGTATATTAATTTTCAATCATGACAGTACAACAAACGTTAGAAATAATAAAGAGCCGTAGACAACCTAGCGACGACTAAAACCATTGAACCGAGCCGAAGGCAGCCGTCGTCATCGCCCCTCCCTCGTCAAAGCCAGGCAAAACTTGTTGTAGTAGACAGTCGGAAAGTCATCGTGCTAACACCCCATAGGACCAGCGCACCAGAACAACAACCGCCACCATTGAAAAGTAGCATAGATCGGAAGGATCCAAACCTGAAGACACACGAACGTAGACGAAATGACCAGGTCGAGCAAATCCACCAAGGAGATATCCACTGGAGACACACCTCTAGACGCCACCGACAATGCTAGACACACTGGAAGGAATATCTAAAAACGGAGCCCTCCCGCCAGTGGGCCGGAATCTAAAAATGGAGTCCTCCCATCGACAAATCTGGGGCTTTTTAACACATGATACTATTCATCCTCTCAGGCCATGATTTTGTATTTTTCTTGTACAGGTCGCATTTAACGTATTTCATTCTGAAATTTTACACACATACACATAACATCCTTATTTACTTGCACAAAAAAGTTTAGATTTTTTCGAAACCGAAATGTTTGAATTTTATTTATTTTTCAAAAAAAACCTCCAGGGAGGCCGAGAGCCAAACGTTCCTATTAAGTAACAGTCTTTAGTTGACAGAGAATAGTGGAGTAGGGTGGGCGATGTGGTGGGGTGTGAGTGGAGTGGGAGAAAGATGGGGCGACGTGGAGAGATGGTGGCCGGCGAGGTGGGCGAGGTTGCAGATGAGAGGCGACAGGGAGAGGAGAGAGCTACGAGTGAGAGGCGAGGGAGTGAGCGGCGTGGGCGACGTGAGGGTAAAGCGGAAAGTGGAAAAAAATCGTAATGTGACAGTAGTTGTACTGGTTTTCTCCAGCTACGCGTATTTCGAAACGGACAGAGTAATTGCTGGGAGTCTAATTTGAAGGGCATTCAAATTTTAATCAAAAATGATGGGGTTACAGTCAAATTAAAAATACCAATTTTCGGCAAGGAACACTCAGGCCCAGTCCAGCCCACAAACTGAGCTCGTGAAAGGCCATTATTCCGTCCCAGGTCGCCGCGTTCCGTCGCATCCGATTCGTCCCATCCCATCAGGCGCACCGCCGTGCCATCGTTGCAACCAAAGCGCCGCGCGAAACCCCGCAAACCCTCTCTCCCGCCTCAGATCTCTGTCTTTCTACTCGCCGGACATGAAGGGGACGGTGGCGGCGGGACTCGAGGTCAGGAAGATGGAGACGGTTGCGGCGGCGCCCGCACGCAAGAGGCGCGCATCCGGTGGAGCGGCCGGGCCCAGGTCGAGGTCACAGAAGCGGCGACGTGATGGCGGCCGCGACGGCAACGCCACTGGCCACGGCGACCTCATCAGCAACCTCCCCGACGCCATCCTCGGCACCGTCATCTCCCTCCTCCCCACCAAGGACGGCGCCCGCACGCAGGCCATCGCCCGAAGATGGCGCCCCCTCTGGCGCTCCTCGCCCCTCAACCTCGACGCCTCCTACGACCTTCACCGCGACGAGTTCAAGCGCCTCTCCGTCGTCTCCAGGGTTCTGTCGGACCACCCCGGCCCGGCCCGCTGCTTCGCCTTCCGCTTCATCCGCCTCCACAAGGCCAAGAAAAGGTTTGCCGAGGATGCCGCTCAGATCAGCAGCTGGTTCCATTCCCCAAGCCTCCGCAACCTCCAGGAGCTCGACATCGGCTTCGATCTACTTGAATACGGTGGACTTGAACAGACCGACAAGGAGAAGCGCTGCCCGTTGCCACCGTCCGTGTTCTGCTTAGCATCAACCCTTCTCGTGGTCAGCATTAACTCATGCGATTTCCCAAAGCAGATCGCGCCTTCACTGAATTTCCCCCTCCTCAAGCAGCTCACACTATGGCGTGTTTCCATCTCCGACGATGTCTTCTCGACCGTGCTCTCTGCCTGCCATGTCTTGGATAGCTTAGATCTCTCGGGGATTCGTGACGTGTCCTGCCTCCGCATTAGCTCGCCAACACTCAGGATCATCGTCATCTGCTCTTTGTTTCATGCCAAAGGAGAATTGCTCATTAAGGAGGCCCCTTGCCTTGAAAGGTTGCTATTAAGTTGTCCGGGCTTGGGCGGTGAGATTATTCGGGTTGTTAGGGCACCTAAATTGGAGATATTGGGCCTTTTGTCTCCCTGCATTTCAGAAATTGAGATTGCTAATATAGTCTTTCAGGTAACATCAGGACCAGTCTCTACACTCTTATCTGCTGGCATTGTTACTTCGAGAGTGCTTTTTTAATCTCCATTGTTTTCTTCAGGGATTGATCCCATCCAGCTCGGAAAATCTAATATGCAGTGTAAAGGTTTTGGCTCTCCATTTCTCTAGCCCTGATTTGGGTGCAGTTCTTGACATCCTAAGATGCTTCCCCTGCTTGGAAAAGCTCTATGTCATTGTGAGTATTCATTTTTCGTTGCTTTGAATTTCAAAATGAATATTCAGTTCTGAGCCTAGTTAGCAAAATTTTGACATATGTTTATTATGCCCTTCCCAGTGGGACGATTCTACGAAGGCAGAGGTGAAAAGTGTGCGTCAGTATGAGCCTCTAGATCCAATCAAATGCCTTGAGAGCCATCTGAAAGTAATGGTGCTGACAAATTACAAAGGTGGTGAGGAAGATGTTGGATTTGCAAAGTTCTTCGTTTTGAATGCGGAAGTGGTCAAGGAAATCAACTTTGTTGTGTGTAAGAAGATTGATATGGACAAGAAATGGATGACTGACCAACTCAGCCTGCTAGAAGTGGAAAATAGAGCTTCTCAAGACGCCCGATTGAAATTTGGAAGCAGTTCCCGTCGGTATTATTACTCTTTGAATACCCAGGACTTGTCAATTGCCGACCCTTTCAGCAACCATTGTTTTGTAGATGTTGTAGATGCTCTTTCAGAAGCATATCCGTGATCTGCCAATGGCCTATCCCATCGATTGCTTTGTTTCCAGATTACGTTGATACCTTAAGATTGTGCTGTCTTATGTCTGAAAGAAGAGTATGGATGCAACCTAGCTAGTTTATTATAATTTCAGTCAGCAGTGCATGCTTGTGTTAACAGTTTACTAGTTTCAATCAGTGCTTCATGCTTGTATTCAAGACTGAATTATCCTTTCTTTTTCACCCGGAAGTATGTGAATTTTGTACTGTGAGTTAATGGTTGTGGAAAGTAAACCTAGTACTGTTACTTTATATTTCCAATGCACACTTGGTCCCTGCAATTTGTCTAGTGTTTTAGTGTGGTGGTTACATGCATTAACTAGTAATCACGTATTCTTCTTTCTTTTTACATTTTTAAATTCAAAAAATACCAGTGTTTTTCCTACACAAGAGATGGGGATCCTCCCAAAACCATAATCTAGGGAGATAATTGTTCATGCTATTTCTGCTTGGTCCGGTTTTCCTTTCAAAGTATTATTTGCATATCACATACTCTTCATCAATAGCTATTCTGGAAGCAAAATAGGATGAGTTACAAGATATTGCGAGTCGTCTCTGCTGGTAAGTATATATATGTCCCCGTTTCTCAGCAAGTCAACTGGATTTCTTTCCCTTCGTCGATCTCTTTGTAGACTGGGTTTTCCTTGCTCCCATATTGTCAGCCCTTCCTGATGCATTCGCCGTTTGCTGTTCCTTTTGCCGGCTTTCATGCACAAAATAATTAATCAACTTCAGGAGCTCTATCTCTGTGATGTCACATATGCAAAACAGTGTGCTGAGGTTTCCTGCTTCTACAATATTTTCCAATCAGTGTGTAAATCATACAAGCCAACCGGTTTCGGATCATTGATCTATCGATTGATGCAGAATAAATAAATAGGCAGAGAAACAACTGAATTACAACTGTTATTCGCACAAAAAAATACAACAGTTGTTTTACAGGTTTCACTGTTTTATGACTGGATAAATAGAAGCCTTAAGCACCCCGGTCCCATTTCCATCAAAATGAAACCAAGATCCTGGTCAAAATGCTTCCAGTGACGAACTCTAAATCAACTTTGATGTCGGAAGTATGATAAACTCTGATTTCCGCCGTACAATGGAAACTGCCGTATAACTACACCAATGTGCAACCTATTGGTAATTGATTGGTGAGAAAGCGTTGTCTCAGTAAAAATGTCAGAACAGTGTAATCAACATGGTAAACAGACTATTAGTATGATGATATTGGAAGAAACGACATATACACAGTGCACACAAGTTTTTTTGACGGTGCTACGGCGGGCTTACGCCGGCCTGAACCATTTTCATTATAGATAAGAGTAAGATACAATGCATAGGGTACAAGATAGAATCCAACATACAAGAAGGCACAAGGAACAACAGAAGGAGAACCAGAAAAGAGCTACGACAAACAGCCAACACGGAGAACTTGGCACCCAACACCACCAGTTGGACCGAGAAGAGCGGTAGCAAGCTTTGTTGAGTCGGTCGAAAGGAGATCCGTCACCGAGAAGACATAGAGAAGAAGTCGCCAGCTGCCCGAGAAGACATATACACAGTGCACACAAGTCATGGTAGGACTGAAGACCGAAAAATGATAAAATAAATTGGAATATAAACTAAGATGAGTAAAGACTTAAATACTGACTCACAAAATATACTTAGATGACTCACAAACATGAAAAGAAACTCACTTGGATTTTCACTTAAAATGGGCTAACTGAAAAACACCAAAAATGAAAACACGCATGGTATTTGCCCCCCCCCCCCCGCGGTGCTGAAGACGCTCGAGGAGAACGGGAATGTAGCTGGCGCACCTACCCTTGTGGTTCTACCGGTACACCGGATGCCATAGCACATTTTAAAATGTAAAAAACAATCTAGCACATTGACACAACATCAAAGTATGTTGTCACAATTTTTCATATCAAAATTTGAAACATTGCCTGAGATAGAAAAAATGACAAATTTGACGTCAATGTGATCAATTGATAATGGGCCAAATCTAAAGACAAATTGTCTACGACTATTTTGTATCGAATTTGTCATTTTTACTTTTCAAAATGGTTTGAATTTTGTTTTAAAATTTTGTGACAACATACATTGTCGTGCGAGTCTGCTAATTTTATTTCAGAATTTTTTGAACATTTCAAAATGAGCTACGGGAGTTTGGTGCACGGTAGCACTACAAGGGTGGATGCACCAGATATTTTCCTCAAGGGTGGCTGTTCACCCTGTTTGCCCTATCACCTCCTCTTTTCCAGTTGTCTGTGTGCAAGTAACTTCTTTTTTCGAGAATGAGTATGTTTATTTTGAACTCTCTGTACTTTTTTCTTAGGCAATGAACTCTCTATACCTTCCTACGACTACACATCAACGAAAAAAATAGCGTGCTACAAAATATAGCGAGGCCCTTCTCCAAATGCTACACAAGTTATAGCGCGCTAATAGCATGCTATATTTCAAAATAGCGTTTGCAAAAAAAAAAAATATATCTAGAAGTAAAGTATTTAAGCAACTAAATTTTTCCTAGGAGGCTTGCTATGCATAAGGGCCAAACTAGGACATAAAACTTGTAAGTCTCAAACAGTTTAAAGATAAAAAGAGTGAGAAAAGTAGTGGTCGTGGGTTGGTTTTGGCCTTCTGGGCCTGCTGGGCTGTGGTTGTTTAAGTTTTGCATGGTCTGCACGTTAAAACGTGTAACGCTACAACGTTATAGCGTGTGTAGCGTGCTAATCACGCAATTAGCGCCGTAGCGGCCGATTTTGCCAAAACGTAACGTCCCCTTTCCGAATATGCTATAACCGCGCTATAACGGCGAAATAGCGTGCTATTTTTTTCGTTGCTACACATATAACCCGTGAAAAGAAAATCCGGGTTGATATAAGTCCAAGCCCAGCCAACCTAAGAAAGAGAAAAGCCTACACAATCACCCCACCAGCCGCGGCTATATCTCACCTCGAGAAGCTTATTTCGCTCAAAAAGAGAGAAAAATACCCCAGAGGCTTATGTGCTAGTTTGGTTTGCATCCTCGTAATTTTTAGTCTGGCATGGAGCATCCCTGAAAGTTGCCTGAGAAAGCCTGAAGTGGCCTGGCATGCAGCAGCCTAGAAGATGATTAGCCTGGTAGATTGCCAGGCAAGTAGTTAGCCTGGACTAGGCATACAAAAGAGGTCGCTTGGTACTAGTCTGGGATGTCAACTGCATTTTCTATTGGCTGTTGTTGGATGAAGTCACTGGTCAATAGTCTTTTATGGGCTGGCTAAAAAAAATGATTGCCAACAGGCTAGTCTGGCCAGTCATCTTTTTCCAGTCTTCTAGTTCGAGACCAGGCATGGTTTGTACCAAGGCATAGAGCTGAGGACTCCAACCAAACTAGCTCTATGGGCCAGTTTGGTTGGAGGCCTTCCCTTTCTGCCTGGCAAATAGGAATGCCTGGATGTTGACTCAGAAGTTGAAGAATTCTGCTTGCCCAGGTTTTGCCTGGTCCATATGTGTTTGGTTTTTGTCCTTGGATAGTCGCCATGCTAGATTACAATTAGGTAGATAAAACTCTGCACACCCATCACTTCCATGCAAAAGAAATAATAAAACAGTACCAGGCAGTGCATCAGCCCACTAGGCGTATCAAACGGGACTCCTGCCCCAGGCTAATCATGTTGCCTGGCTGACCAGGGCAGGCTAATGGCCTTGACAAGTTTCAGGCTGTGCTAGAATGAGATGATTTAGGACACCAACCAAACAAAATCCAGACAGATCCCAGGCAGCCTTCTAGCCAGGCAATCTTGCTTCAGGATATCATCCAAACAGGCCGTATATCTCAGCATCTCGCTTATTGCCTTTTTTAGATGATCTTGCTTATTGCCAAATGCAGCCTGGCCTCACGCTGGCGCTCCATTAAACAAGCCCAACAATATAGCCCTGGGGTGGTTTAGGTAAGGTCCTATGGACTGGTTCGGACTGGTTTTAGAACTTCCTGTGTGGTTTTCTTCTTCTTTTTTTATGTGTTTTCTATCGGGTTCTTTTTTTATTTTTATATTTTCTCAATTTCCCCTTTTTCTTTTTGCAAATACATGTAAAGAAATTCAATACATGACAAACAATTTTTTGAAATACATCTTTGAACATTTTTCTCAAAGAAATGCTAAGCATTTCCAAATACATGTTGAACATTTATTTTGAATAGTGTGGATTTTTTTAATATTATGCTAACATTTTTCTTACATCATATTAAAAAACTCTTAAAAAACACGTGAACATCTATTAAATGTCACAAAACATTTTTTTGAAAGGTCCAATTTTTTTTCAAAAAATGCATGTATTTTTAGTATATCTTAAATGTACAGTTAATTTTTTAAAAAATATAAGTAAATTTTGATGTATATGTATTCAGAAAGTTTTGAAATATAATAAAAGAATGTACAAAAGCTAGTGTATGTGCCTACATACGTGCCCACTTGCGCCTGCGTGGTTATGAGCCTGGTTCATTTAGGGAGCACTTGAGGCGAGAGCAAAGGGTCCATGTGGGAGAAACAGTTAGAGGTTGTAAAAACCATGAAGTGTGCTTCCATCAATAACACAAGTGTGCTCCCTGTGGTGCAGCACAACCAAATCAGAAAAGTGAAAAAGGAAGGTCTGCTCCCTTGTGAAGCACATTTGTGCTCCACATGGGCATACATGTGCTCCCTACAGTGCAGCACACCCAACCGTGAAAGGTAAAAAGGAAAAAATAATAATGCCACCACCTATCCTTCCGCCATGTGTCGAACACGGAGCGCTCCCGATAACGACATCGACGTCATACCACTAGAGTATACCTCTTAACTAGTGATTTCAACGGCTCCCCTTCTATAGTGTGCACAATCCGTTGGCTAAGTGGCAATCGCGCACCCCTACCCCTCCCCTACCCGAACGCTAAATGGGTCCACCCAGTGTGCATTTCTGGTATCAGGTGATGATTTATTTTGAATGGTTTTCAACCTATTTTTCACGGCAGTTGTGTTAAAATATTTTCTAAATTTTAAAAACTGTTCATAAATTAAGAAAAAACAACCTGATTTTAAAAATGTTCATGAATTTGAGCAAATGTTCGAGAAACTGAAAAACCATGAATGCATAAAATATTCATGAAAGTGGAAAAAATTGTGAATTTGAAAAACAATATCCTAATCTGAAAACAATGAACCTGTTTTGGGAAAAAATATTCATGAATATGATTTTTTTTGCTAATTTCAGAAAATATTTGGGAATTTCGCAAATAATTCAAAATTCTTTGAGGATTTAGCAAAAATCATGAAATCAAAAAATGTACGTGAAATTGAAGAAATATTCTTGGTTTGAATTTTTTTTTCCATGAATTCAATAATTTATGCAAATTTAACAAATGCTCATGAATTTGAAAACATGCATTATTTAATTTACTTCTTGGAGTAAAAGATATATATGGATTAAATGATCTTGTTGAGCACAATCCACCAAGGTGATGCTTGGTGAACATGGGGTGTACACCTTCAAGTGCATGCGACGAAATCGTTGCTAATGTTTTGGGCTTCTTTCTTGAGGAAAAAGGTGTGACTTTAGAGTCACGACCAAAACATGGACTTTGTAATTTTAACATTGGTTAGGTACCATGTAAATAATAACCACAATGTGATGTGGATCTTGCAACCGTGTTTGAGACACTCGATCATTGCAATAAATTATTGTATCCATCTTGATGAATGGACGACACTATAATTAGAAATAGTGACATAGGCTCAACTGCCATGTATTTAACCAATATAATAGAAGGTAATTACCGTGGTATGCATGTATTTGCGTAATTCTCTATGACTTATCTAAGCAAAATTAGGCTTGAATAATTGATATTGGTAGATAATATCATTCAACATGTAATGATCATGCATGAATTTACTATGATAGTAAATCATTTTAGTGAACAACAACAATTGCTTCAGAGAAGCAGTTTTTTTAGAAAGTTGATGCTTTTATAACCATATGTGTAGACCTCAATTTATATAGAGTAACATTTTGAAGATAATCACCAATATGGTGTAGATCTCGCAGTAATAGAAAAATATAGTCTGACTTTTGTCAGTAGATGTTCATATCTCTATTACCTTATGTTATGATATATTTAAAAAAATCACTTTGAAGGTAATCATCTGTCAAAATGACATGATGTAGACCTTGCAGTTATAGTGGATAGTCTGTAAAAATTTACAGTAGATGCCAGTATTACCTTATGATATCTTGAGGTAGTCACATCTAATATTAATATTTGGAAGTGCACTATGAAGGTAGTCATCTTATCAAAATGGTAAGACGTAGACCTCACAGTATTGGTGGATAATCTGCAAATTGTGCAGTAGATGCCACCAATACCTTGTGATTCACAAATAAATGCGGGTGGTCATATTGAGTATGCCACTTCATAATCCATGTGGTTCTCAATTGCTTCCTTCCTGTGCGTGCGTGGAGAGGAATGGATTGATTTTTTCCGTCACTTCCATTATGCACTGATACGGCCGCCGTTCGGGTGGATGATTCCGACGCCGTTGTGGAGTATGTCCAAGCCGTGGGAAAAATGTTGGTCGCCGCCGCCGGCGGCCGCCGCGCCCTCGCGCTGCATCGAGAGAAGCGGCGTCGGAGCCGAAGGCCGCTGCGCCCGGGAAAGAAGCGACGGGGCCGATGGCCACCGCACGCTCTGTGATGGGGGCCGCCGTCCCTGGGTTGGATACGCCTCCGCGTAGGGGCCGAAGGCCGTCTCCAAGGGAGGTCTGCGCGCCGCGCCATGGTCGTGCTCCGCCTGAGGGAGGAGCGCCGCGTCGGATGCTGCATCCGAGAGGTGGAGGACGCCGCGTCGTCGCCAAACGACGAGGTACTCTGATTGGGGCTTCTACCCTTCTTTTTCTCTGGATGTTTTGTTGGAGTTTGTTCCTCATCTTCTAGTCTTGTTCTAGATGTTGATTCTTCTTTTCTTCTTGATTGAGAATTTCTTCCTCCTTCTGTTTTAGTAGTGATCAATACATCTCACCACGAGCATATGCCGGATGAAGCGATTTACAAAACAGAACTAGTTATTAGTTCTTTGCTTGATTGCAAGAAGATAAAAACAAAGTGAAGAATGTCCTGATCCAGTTTTCCTCTTTTACAGACGCATGTCCATCGATTCCTGGCGTGGACGGGAATATGGCTCATCAATTCGGCGGCAACAGGCATTCTTCTCTTCTCCACTGGCCATTTCTCAGCGGAGAGCAAAAGTGCGTGATAACGTGTTTAGAGAGAAACGAGAGAAACGTGTTTAGAGAGAAACGAGAGAGGGAGAGCAAATGATGGAAAGGATATTCTCATTGATTGAAGATTGGGTATATATACCCCAGTACAAGGCGGTTTACAAGGAGCGGTTACCAAACTGTGGAACCGACATAGCAGTGATTGTTAACTAATAAGTAATCTAAGTAATTATTTCCTAACAGTCTTTTTGAGAAGCTGAGCTATGCCATATGTTGCGTAATTGTGGTCACTTTGTCTCGATTGCAACCTGCATTGGCTGCCCTCGTTTCTCCACACAAAGGACGTGGCGTGCCTTTCAGTTTCAGCTTCTCAGGACGATAAGGTTCTAACTTTGTGACATATGGGTCGTCGTCCTTGGTGATGTTGCTTCTCATCTGCTCCGGTTTGCTCGATGTGCTACCTCTATATGCATAACTGGTTGGGTGGCTTGACTGAGTGTTGTTGGCTGTGGGGGCTTTACGCAGTCATTGAGTCTGTAACACAAACTGCATCTCATTGGTGCGTGAACAAATTAAGTGAAGAGAAAGCAATCAAGGTAGGCCATTCAAAGTATATTTGTGCATTAATGTTGTTCCCAAGATTAATTTCTGTTAATACAATTAACATTAATTCTAAAATCAATTAAAATGATCAATTAATGTTGTTTTCAAAATCAATTAAAAATAATGGTGTTTCCAATTTATCGATGATACGATGATATATCATTGAAGAACCAGGGGACATGTGATGTAGGTGGTTTAATGGCTGAAATCATTTGGATTCACTCAACTTGCGGTTAAGTAGTAGTAGATTTGTTTATCCCTTCTAATAAGGATGTCAAATTATTCTAAAATATAAATATTTGTATTTTTAAAATTTACTAACTTCAACAAACGTTCATCATGGATTTACAAAAATCATCATGTATTAACAAATATTCACCATAAATTAAATAGGTATTATTGGGAATTCCAAAATATGTTCATTGTGTGTTTAAACATGTTCACAACTCACTTTGAAAATTTTCATTGTCTGTTAAAAACTGTTCATCATCTTTTCTTAAAATGTTCGTCGTGAAATAAAAGTTGGTCATCGTGTATTTCGAAAAAATGTTCATAATGTATTACAAAAGATTCATCGTGTAGTACGCAAATTGTTTCATCCTTTATTAAAAAAATTATCATGTATTCAATTTGTCGATGATACATTTAAAAAATGCTCATAATGTAATTACATTTTTATCATGCATTAAAAATTGTTTCCTGGATATTTGTTTTGGACAAAGTGGTGACATTTAAATAAAATATTCATGCTTTATTCATACTAAAAAAGGAAAATCTAATAATAAGAAAGTTTAAAAAAGAGAAGCAAACAATAATAAAAAATAAAATAAATGAAAGGGAAAAGGGAACTGGTTAAAAAGAAACAGATGAAATGGAAGGAAAAACAGAAATAAATAAATAAACGGAAACAGAACTAGGGTTCTCCTGGAACGCAGCAAAATCGCACAGTTCACAAAACACAAATGAAAAGAAAACCACTCGAACCATCCTACGAGGCCGCTGGCCGAAGGTCGGTGTGTTGTACACGACTTGCCCGTGGCTCCTGTGGGAGCTTTGTCTCACTTATTGCGCGATATAGTTTCGTCTCGCCTCTTGAGTGAGGCTAGTTGCCTGGCCCAGTTTTGTAACTACATTTGTACGAGTTTTATTTATGATTTTTTTATTTTTCGGTTTTAATTTTTGAATTGATTTTATTATGTTTTTTTAATTTTTTCTACTTCTTTTTTCCTTCCTATTTCTTTACTTTTCACTTTTCCTGTTCTCACGGGGTTTATTTCTTTTATTTTCCTTTTTTCAACACATGCCTACATTTTCATACACGTTGTAAATCTTTCTATGCATCAGAAACATTTTTAATATTTTTATATACATGGTTAACATTTTTACATATTTTTTTTAATTTTTTTAATACACATAGAAACACTTTCTTTTGAGTCATACAGAACATTTTCTTACATTTTATAAAAAATTGAAATGTTAAAAACATATTTTTGGAACTTTTTTTGAATGGTCTGAAATATTTTTTTTTAATTACACCAACATTTATTTTTCAAAAAGTCACGTACATTTTTTGAAACGTGTTAGAATGCTATCAACATATTCATTGAGGCAAGAATTGCTTGCTTCTCGTCTCGCTGCAGGCTAGATACAGCCACTCCCCGTAGCGCTTGTTAAGGGTGAGATATAGCATTCGCGCCCCCGCCGGACAACATTACCAAGCATCTATTCCAGACAAGGATTTTGCCGTGAGCTTTAGCCACTTGTTTGAAAAAGACCTATGGTGAATTATGCATGTGACACGTGCTATTAATTTGGTACCTGGCGGGGCAGAACTGCCTTGTGGATTCAGGGTTTTGTTTCAAATTTTTTGAACGGGTGTGGCGTTCGGTTTGGTTGGTTTAGCGTTTTTTCATCCAATGTGGGGCAGGGTGGTGTGCTTATTTTTCTTGTTTGCTTCTATGTTTTGCCACTTGGTTGAAAATGACATTACATTTAATCGGTTCATGGGATGTGTCCGTGTGCAAACCCGTGGTGACTCTAAGTTTGTATTCAAATTTTTTTGAACGTGTGTGCGTACTTGTTTGGTTCCTCTAGCGTTTTATGCGGTGTGTGGGCCAGCAACGATGTGTGAATTCATAGCACAGGAGTTTATCTGCCGAACGTTGTTTCTTGAGTTTCCATTGGGCTAATCGGCGTCGTTTGTCTCGGCGCTGTCGTCCTATTTTGAGGGACAGCGGTGCTGCTTCGGCTGGTCACAATGGGCAAGAACATAAGCTAGGAACTTCACGTTTTTCTAGACTATATTACTACCTTCACAGTGGGTAGGAATATCTATGTAGTGTCATGCAACCATGTATTTATTAGGTTATAGACTCATTGCTTCTTGAAGTGTGTGATGTTCCGGTAACTTAGCTAGTTACCACAAACACCTCTCTCTTCATTAAATATATGCCACATAAGCAAAGTTGCATTGAAGTGTGTGATGTTACTTCTAAATTCCTCCCCATTGTGACCAGCCTTCTGCCGCTGTTTGCTTTGCCGCTTCTACATTTGATTTGTTTTTTATCAACCAACTGTCTGTCGGGCAGCAGGGATTGGCTGTTTTGCTTTTACCGTTGATGTGTGCATGCAAGGCGCAGTTTTCGAGGGATGTCATGACCACATGCATGTATCTTTTAGGATTCTCTCCGGCTGCTTAAGCTAGGCGATTTCATTTTCTTTTCTTTTTGAATGAGTGCATGGGTTGGTAATTGTTGGCATCGACACATCATGGTATTACGTGTGTGCTTTACCAAGTTGCCGCTTAATCCGTAGTTTCTCGATCACTGCATGTGTTTGCTTTCTAGACGAATCATGCGTGTATAAATAGGAGTAGGCTTTGTTTCCGTTTACGACCAAGTGAGACAACCTCGCACACGGCTCTCCTTTCCTCTTCCTCCTCTCTCCCGTTTCTTTCCCAACGTACACCGGCCAAACCATCCGTCGACAACTTCATCGAAGCCAAGGAGGTGAGCCAGAGAAACAACCCCGTCGAGGGGGACCCGGACTTGCTCTCACGGTTCATGGCGGTCATGGGCGAGGATGATGGCCGCAGCAAGCTCCCCGCCGTGTTCCCCATGCCGGAGGCAAAGCGCCGGTTCCCGCGGGATGTGGTTGTCAGCTTCATTCTGGTCGGTGAGTATACGACGACCTTGGCCCTGACATGGTTCTTCTGGATCCTCACCGCGAACCAGCGGCGCGAGCAGCGTGTCCACTACGACGTCTCGTGTTCGCCCAATGGCAATGTGTAAAGTATGCAGTACCTGCACGCCGCTATCATCGAGGCGATGTGCCTGTGCCCGTCGGTTACCTTCAACGGGAGGGTCGCCAATTATTCGGCGTACAAGCGGATGGAGAATATCGGCCCGGAGCACTCGCTCGGTAACGGCGGCAAGTTTGTGGCGCGGTACCCGGTGTGCCACGCAAGGCCGCGTGCATGCTTCGGGAAGAAGATGGCCTACGTGCAGACGAAGACGGTCGTAAACTCGCAGCAGCCGTTATCCGGAAGTTCAGGTCGAACGCCGTGGCGCTATCTGTTTGTTAATATGTATACAAGAGCTAAACATCTTCACATCAGTTAATGATCAGCTAGAAACTGTTCGTTTTAGCAGACAAAAAGTGAAGAAGATGCTTAATTTCCACCCGTTAATGATCAGCTAAAAACAGAAGGTTTTAGCAGAAAAAGTGAAGAAGATAGTTAAGGTGCAAGGGACTGCTTGCTCCCAGAGGCGGTTTCACTATTTTCAGATTAGATAAGCCAAGGTTGTTTCTAGATCATAGTAGGCGAAATACTATTGTGGATTTAGATACATTTTTAGATGTGGATTGGAGGTTGGTGTGATACTCATGTCTTCTCTGATTGGGATGCAAGTTCAAGTGAAGTCATTTTTTATATCTTTTTATGTTCATTTCGTGTGCATGGTGAAGTCATTTTATTGTATTTCAGAACACACCTTTTTGTGAAATAAGACACTGTGTGAAGCCAGAAGCGATACATACGAGTCATAATGCAGGTTTTGGTTTCCAGATTGCCACATGTTCTTTGAAATTCCATAGTAAATTTGAAAATAATACTCTAAATTAAATCGGTTTGGAGATTTGACTGTTATGAAATGGTATGCAAAAAGTATATTAGATGCTATTTTTTTATATGCAGTAGTGCTTATTCGGGAATGGGCACCTCCTCAATATCCTGCTCTCCATTTGCTGCATCGTTCAGAAGATGTCCTCCTCCCCTTTTGATATGATCTTTTTTTTAGTTGTTTTTGCTACAGGGATAGTGCCCTTTTTGTACAAGAACTGATGGTTAGTGCTCACTGATCCACAATCTTATGATCTGCAATTTCTTCATGAAGCTCGAAGGCCCCATGTCTTCATTTTCAACATGGATCAACGAGTACCACCCAGTAAAATTTTCTGTTCTCTACATATTCCTTGTTTTTGCCTTTGCTACTTTTATGACTTCAGATTTCATGATTGTTCTGTATTTTGTTTGTCTTATTGACAATGAGTTTTCCTTGGAAAATTCCTTCTGTTTTGCAATGTTTTATTGTCAAATTTTTATTTGAATATTTTGAATGAACATGGTATTATTATTAATGCTCATGCTTTAAAAGATATACAACTAGCGAAGTTTTTATTTTCAGAAATTTGCTTCTAACTGAAATGAACAGCATAAGTGAACAGTTTGGCAGATTATAGTGGCCAAGATTGTTTTGCACGATTTCAGTGGCAAGTTTTAGAAATTTGCAGATTTTATTGACAAAAAATTTACCCATTTGAATTGTTTAGTCCAAGGAGCATGGCACCATGGTCAGGCACAACACAACATTAGCAGGTGCGATGCCATACATCCAACCAACCCCTTCTGAATCGTCTAAGACATAAACAAAGACACTACATCAATAGAGAAATATCTCTACATATACAATATAGAATAACATAAACTATCATCTATAAGCAGACACTACTACCACGTTAGGGAAAAAAAGATGTTTCTCAAGGGTAATGTATCAATACATAACGTATTGGTGGGGCGCGGCGTGCCGCCGCGCGGGTATGGCTAGTAAAGTAGCGAAAATCCACCAGTTTCCTCCAGCATGAATCCCTTCGTCACGTCTCCAACGGTTGAGAACTGACTAAGATGTAACTAATTCCAGCTAATTGTGAATTAACAAATCTAAATAAATTAATCCGCAACCTATGTAACGTTCTACTTTTTTTTTTGCGAGGTATGTAACGTTCTACTAGAGGAGCACGATGCGGCCACAATAGCACATCATCCTATGTTCCTATAGCACAACTTGGCTAGCAGCTAGAAAACCAGCATAGTGAAATTTGCCTTCAAAGGACCAGGTCAGGTTTAATATCACAATGATTTGTGATCTGCAAGCAGCCAAGCATGCATGCATCATATGACACTAACCAGGGGGAGATAAGGCTGAGGGCCCCAAGATATGCAAAAAATAGTTCGGCACTACAGAAAGGGCGTGGATAACCAAATGATGCAAGAAGCAACCCAGAGAGCACTAATCCACAAAACATAATTCATGACCCGGGCATATAAGTATCTCCAAAGCACCCTCTCTTTTGGCAAAATATGTTTGGGGTAATTAATTTGCTGGTGGACGATCTAGGAAACATTGGCACGTCACTGATTGCGATGAGAAGCTATAGCCAGGATCTATGGCGGCCAACTTTTGAGTGAGGAACAAAGATAAGGTGATACATGACCAACACACTTTGTTCAGGGCCTCAGGCGATTGTGATAATGCTAATCGCTGATATGGGTGTAACCAGCTGCAACACGCACTGAGTGTACAGGCTAATTTATTCGCTTCCCCTCTCTTGCCTTTTAATTTATGAAAAGCATTCTAACTTGTGTTAATCGGGATATTTTTTAGGGAATAATTGGAGGTATCATTTATGCACGGAGATGATAAAAAATGATAGGGGTAATTTTTTTTCCAGGATAGGTATCCCACACATGAGCAGAGGTGTCCACTCCTGGCAAGATCTGAAATCAGTGGCGAATAGTAATAACTGGGCTGTGCTAGTTCTCTGTTGTTGGACGCTTTCCCCTTCCTCGTGTCGCCCCACTTGGGCGACCCGAGGGGCGATATCCCTAGCCCCGCCGTCTCCCTTCCCTCCTCGATCTCCCCTCGCCGCCGTCTGAGGCAGCTGCTGCCGGGCAAGCTCGGCGCGCTGCTGATGAAGGTGGCGGCGGGGCCCTCGCCGCCTCACCTCGCACACGGGGGGCCTCGCCTCGCCTGCGTCAGATCTGGCTGCCTCCACTGCCCTTCTTCTCCAGCGAGCTCCTCCCGCCTCAGATCCAGCTTTCTTCAACATGGGGCTCCGGTCTTCTTCGGGTGGGAGTGGGTGACGGGGTTGCAGGACTGGGGGAAACCCCTAGCCAGCCGTGACGGCTGCGACGGCGGCGATGCCCCGCGGGCGCCACTCACCTTTCTGGAGGCGCCGGTCAGGTCTTGCCCCTACCCCCTTCCCCTTTGTCTCCCGAGTGAAATCCTCAACATTGTTGGGCAGCGGCGATGCTCTTGGCGCCGTAACCTTCTTGAAGGCGCTGTTTTGGGAACAAAGATGGGTTGTGGGCTTCGCTGTGATGTAGGTGGCGTGTGTCGGCGGCGGTGGCGTGTCAGCGGCGACGATGTCTCCCTGGGTGTGTGGTCAAGTTGTTTTGGTGCTCTTCGTCGGGCTGCAGTGTGTTCCTTCGGTGCCCGTGGAACTTCCAGGACGGGAGGGGATAGGGTTCCCCTCCTCTGGTGCCTGCTCTTCAGCTCGTCGAGCGAGCCGAAGCTCCTAATCTGGTCTTGGCCCTTGTTGTTGCCCTTTTGTGCATTCCGACTGCTCGCCCCTTTCAAGCCTGAACTCTGACATTTGGCGTTGCTCCGCTCTTGGTGTGTCATCGTCGGCAGGCTGGGAACGCCTTCCGCCCCTGTGGTTTCCTTCGATGCCACTCATCCAAGTTCTAGGGTGAGCATGTCCATCCTCCAACGGGGCAGGGGCCTTCTATGACGATGGATCCGGATGGATGTGTCTTCTTCAAGCCCAGGTGTTCGGCAACGGCGTGCTTTGCTTTGTCGTCGGTGCCCTGCCCTGAGCCGGTTAGCGCTTTTGCCTTCGTTTTCGGCGTGTAAGGGGTACATGGCATCTCCAAGCTACGCGTTCTTTGTCCATCTTCTAGCTACCTTGTTGTTTGTCCATAGTGAGCTGCTCCTAGGCGCACTTGTATCTTCGCCGTTCGTTTTTCCTTTCCTTTTACTTTGGTGTGTGGTTGTAATCCGGAGTTGTTATCCTGGCCGGTTGATGGCTTTGTTAATTCAAAGCCGGGTTCTGCTTGAGCCTGCGTTCCAAAAAAATAAAGGTATCCCACACATGATCTGGTCATTTTAGTAATATCAGAATCATAGGATTGGATCCTGCAAAAAATTGGAATCATAGGATTATTTTCAGATACAACCATACCTATGTTATGCTTTACAGAGAGATGCTACTAGTGAAGTTATGCATCCCGGTCCATTAATCCTCATAAATACAACCTTGGCCAACTCATTTTCTTATTGTTTAAAAATAAAATCCATTTTATTATTTGCTTTGCAATCAGCACTTCCAACCAGAAAATACATATATACCTTGTAACTGACAAGACTAGTAAGGTTGACACCCTTACTAGGAGTGTTGGGTTCCAAGTGAAGTGTCTTAGTTGTGTACAGGTATTGATCACTGGTTGTAAACCAAAACTTCACAGATTGATACCTTTTTTCTCAACTGGGGAGAGAGGGGGGTTACTAGATACCGAAAATCTTAGCACATCGAGGCCCAACAAACTAAGTCCACAAGAGTTAAGGATATCATTATCGAGAAGCACACTTCACTTCTAGAACTCGTCTAGATTCTGATCTAACCTTGCTGACAGTGTCTTGGATTAAGGGGTGTCAACCGAGTCGACCCGTAGTCCTTGGGCTGGGCCTGTGGGCCTCACTCTCCATAGATGGACTTCGGAAGCTACACGCCCGGATGTGATTAAGACTGCATCTGCCAAAGACTTGATGTATACTCCAAGACATCTCCTACCGCCTCCATGTGTCTCTTTGGATACCGACCATGTAACTCTAGATGCCCTACCTGGCGTGTATATAAGCCAGAGGGTTTAGCCCGTAGAGGGGACCGAATCACACTTACATCCGCTTAGCTCTAGGGTTAGAACACAACTTACGATCTCGAGGTAGATCAAGCTTGTATTCGGTATATCTCCATCGATATAAACAAGAGCGGGATGTAGGGTTTTACCTCCATCAAGTGGGCCCGAACCTGGGTAAACATCGCCTCCTTTGTTTCTGTTACCACCGATCAGAGATCCACAGCTCGGGACCCCCTACCCCGAGGTCTGCCGGATTTTACAACGACGCTTGCCTTATATAGGGATGACGAGGTACGGGTTAAGGATTGGCCTCGAGTTAGTAACGGTGCAATGATGGCTGTCATTACCATAATGAAGCTAACTTGATGGCGTCGTTTGTAACGCCTGCTTTGATGATCCACGAACGGTCCAGCCAGGTGGACGCGAAGGATCAGATGGATGAGGTTAGCCATATGGGCTTCTGATGCTGGCCGAGCTCCCTGGAACGGGTTTGGGCCATCTGAGACCTACTGCGCTAAATCCCTTCTATGGGCCTATCCCGAGGGATCCCGCCATCATCATGTAAAATCAAAGACCACACCAAGTGATCATCTAAACCGCTTCAGACGATTCATGGAATCAAAATCAAAGTTTCTGGTCTTGGAAGTTGAGGTGCCCTTTTGTCTGGTTTTACAAATGGGGCATTAAACGTGAACAACGTGACAAGTTAAAGGATAAAAAAACGTATTTACCTCTAAATTCTTTGTTTAATATAAAATTGTACGAAGATCCATATAGTTTAAATGTTTGCGTTAGGATTTGAATCCTCGTGAGTGGAGTAGCGCCCACACGACTCCACCCGCACCAAGAGGTGGTTTATCTTATCTCTAAATACTCAGAAGGTGGCTGTTTATTAAGCCCATTTGTCCAAATAAGCGTCTCAAAGGAACCATGTCGTTACATGAATAGTTTTTCTTTGAGTAATGAATACTTGCATTTGAGCATTTTTACTCCACAACTCTATTGACATTTGCGCTTTAGTCATTGCACTGTCAACTGGCAATATAACATAAAGATGCTTATCAAGGGGGTCAAATCAGTCGCTAATGTTCTGTCAACGTAGGAGATCGCGCGCTTTAAATCATGAACAACTTTTTTCTTATTGGCTGCTGGTACAAAGGGCAAGCAGCTTTTACACCAATTATTTCCTAGTGGACGAAAGAGTCTTTGGTGCCCATCCCAAACAAAAGGCTTGTGCTGATCTACTTATTTCCGAAATAGGAATGCTAGAAAATAGTTTTTAGGAAAAGGTGGCGTTGCACAGATATGTCCTTTTAAAACACTTAGTTTTATGTATACATCCTGTCAAAAGGAAATAGTTTTATGTATATAGACATGAGTTATACTAGATTGTAGTTTCAGCATATATGTGTTTCCAATGGACTGAGCTACCTAGTTCAATTAATTAGGTTCCTTATGGTGAAACCTGCTCTTCGGATTCAAATTTTAAACTTGATACGGATGCTCTTAACCACCAGAAAAAAAATCTCATAGTTGTTATCTGATGACTACAGAAGTGACTCTCGGCATCTGCATCGATAGGCAGATCAAACCTACATTCGCTCCTTTTACTTCGTCCAAACATTTATGCCTATAGTTTGTATGATTATATACTACTCCTACTTTGTAATCTCCCCGATCGAGCAGTCTCTACATGAAAAGGACGCAGACGTCTTTGGAGATGGAAGTTAAGGACATTAATTAGCCATCCACGTGCTTCTTCATGGCCTTCCTAGAAGACGATCAGATTGGTTACGTTGCGTTTTGGCAATCTCCAATCGTTCTTTGGAGATGGATGAGTGAGTACCAGTTGCCAATTCCATACGGTTGCAGCACTGTTATCATTGGAATATCTCCCACTCCTTGTTAATATCTTAATTAATCGCATTATGAGGCCATGATGCGGTCCTTTATTGAATCTTTGCGGGGGCAGCCACTGATCTTTGTGTATACTTTCGAAAGTTTGGAACTCTGAGAGTGACTTCATAACTTCACATATTGGGATCCCTTTCTCTGCAGTGTATAGCTAGGATCATTGTGGAACAACTTTGATGAAAGTGAACGCATATCTTGATTAAGACTGATCGATTGACCGACGTAACTTGGTAACTACTAGTGGCGTCAAAATTGCTTGTATTCTGATTTTTTGCTCTGGCGCATTATTTTCTGTATATGTATGATCCGTTTTATGAATGTTTGCCCAAAGCTCGAACTTCAGTCTAAAATCGCTTTGCTGCAACGATTTTTGTAGTCGGTGCCTCTTTATTTATCAAGCTAGTGTGTGTGGTCATCTTTATCTTTTAGGTCATCTATGGTTTTCATCATTTGCATTTTGTAGTCTTAAAACAGGCTTTGACCTCACTTAATATAAATTATTAACGGTCGAACTGTTAGAAGGTGATGAAGAAATCCAACAAAGACGCATCGTAGCGAGCGACACAAGTACAACTGACCCAACAAAGATGCCACACCTAACAAGAGACACCAAAGACTATCGAACAGGACCGAAACCGAGCCGCCTTGCAAAACCACTAGACATCGTAGAACCAAACACACCAAGCCATCTTTGTAAGGGGCCGACTGGCCGTTGAGACCGCCCCCTCGCTCTGGGCCACAGGGCACCACTCCTGCCAGGAGATAGCAAGAACCGAGAGCGGAAATCACGGGGACACGTGTATAAGATAGGAGATCATCGGGGCTACCCCACGCCACAGTTGAGAACAATACATGTGACGGGCATGCATGCTCGAAGCCAGAGGCAAGCTACAACTGAAAGGGATTGGGGCTCCGTGACAACGACCTCAAGAGGGTGATGATGCCAAAACCACAAATGCTACCATGGTCGAGCTTGAGGAGACAGACTAGAGGTTTCACTTGGAGCCTTGGCACCATGAGGAAATCCACAACAACAGCCTCAAGAGAGAAGCGACACCGTAGGCCGTGTCGCCGGACAATGGAGCTTTCGTTCGAACCCTCACAAGTGCCACCTATGGAACTAAGGTTACTGACCCAACCCACGAGTGGGAACGGTTACTGCCAGCACAAGGCCTCCAGATCCAGACCAGGGAGCCGCCACCACTGAAGCCACGACGACACCAGGATCATCCGCCGCCCCTTCCCCTACTATCCACACAGCCAAGAGGAAGTGTCACCATCGCTACAAAGTGCTCGTCGTAGAGCCAGCCGTGCAACCTCACCCTGCCACCCTGGCATCCAAAACCGCCTCCCTGCTACTGCCAGATCACGAGATCACCACCAAGGAAGCACGGTGGTCCGGATAACACAGACATGAAGTTGGACAACAGTTGGTCAACGTGTCGACGGGACCTTCGGTATTAGGAGACTGATCGTGCCTGGATCTAGCCCCAGACACGAGGACGTATCAATCTATGCATCAGATGCAGCGGTGCTATTTGGGCCACTGGATGGGAATCTAAGGGACAAGGCTGGATGGAAGATGGATTGTTGACACATTTGAGGAATAGCCCTCCTATTTGAACAAAATCAACCCGAGCTCCACACCTTACACGCACATCAATAAACCCATGCGTTTGCTTTCTAGTCTAATCACAAAAAGGGTCATATATTTTGAACCGAATGTGATTTTGGTTATGTTTTCACTATAATTTTTGTTTTGACGAGATCTTTGAAACAAGATCAATGTTGAATATAATTTTCAATTTTTTTATGCCTTTTGAAACTTGACATGGTCTTGTTTCATAATGAACGATTAAATTTTAAAAATTGTATTCAATATTGGTCTTGTGTCAAACATCTCATAAAAAAATGATGTTCAAACTAGATCTAAATTCGGGCATATGGTTCAAAATATATGGTCCTTTCTATGTTTGGAGGAAAAAATAAACATGCCTTTAATGATGGGAGAAAAAAAAACGGTGGAATGCATCTTGATTTTGAAAATGTGTGCCCTTTTTTTTACAATGTGCCAACAACCCACCTACCAGCCAGACCACATCCCTTGGATTTCCATCCAATGGTCTAAACAGAGCTGGTGCATTTGGTGCACAGATTGGTCTGTTGCACTGGATACATTCTCCCATCACCCATGCTCTCCCGCTTCGAAGCAAATACCTCTCCTTGGAGTACTTGTGCGTGTAGGATCTTCTTCATGTCCTCGTAGTAGTATCCTACAAAGACTTCTTGTAAATTGTTTTCCTTTTTGCGTCCTACAAAGACTTCTTGTAAATTAATTGCTACCTACTATAAAAATGTTCGCACGTCCAGGATCATCTTCATGTCCTGGTAGAAGTATTGACATGAATAATCTTGCTTTCGTTGACACGTGCCATATACACTTTTAATCAATTTCAATTTTTATCCTAAGTTTAATATTATTTTTATAGTAATTACCATATGTAAACCAATTGCATTCATCTTACCCCCTTCATATATATATATATATATATATATATATATATATATATATATATATATATATATATATATATATATATATATATATACCTAAGAGAGTGATCCCCATTAGTTCTATCTATCTGAACATGCTACTATGCCACATCAACATGGAACCATGCATGGGAGAAGAGTAAGCTCAACATGCAAGTAAAAGCCATTACAATGTTTATATTTCACAAATATCTTACATCTATAAAATAATCAAATATTTATGTTCTACGTCATGAAAATATATATCAACTGATTTCCTGCAACAAGGTGTGGGCTGTGTATCATCTAGTTTAACCAAATATTTACCAGATTTTGCCCTTTTCATTTTTTTCTGCATGGTCTAGCAAAATGGTCCCAGAGGTTCAAAATTCCTTGGCTCATTGATAATGGCATTCACCATTCGGGTCGGTCTGGTAGGGCAAGTGCACACTGCCAACCAGCAGGATGTCGATGGACCACATGTCATACTATTTTTTTTTGCTGAAAGGATCAAATCTATTACAAAGTTCACCCAAAGTATAAAACATCTCAAACATAATAAAATTACATCGAGATTCCGAGACCACTGAAAGCCCACATGTCATACTTATTGTTCTCTAAACTAATTAATGGCACTTCCGCTTTTAAAAAGTTTTTTCTCACATGATTTATCAAAAGACAATAGTCATAACATGTATCATTTTTCTTCTTATTTTTCTACAAGAAGTCTTACAATATATCAAACACTAACCCCATCGTATTGTTTTTGGAGGAGACTTAAGAACGTGCACAGACATTTTTCAAAATGAATGGCAAGTATGCAAACCAACCTGTGGTTGGATGGTTAAGAGAACAGTGGTATCCTCAGCTCACTAGGGTTCAAGTCCTAGACTTGACACTGGTGCTCGCATTTTTCTAGATTTATTTCAGGACATCCGACGATGTGTGTTTAAAGGGAGGAGACGTTTCTGTCGACTACGAAGACACCTGTGGCGACTTCGTCAATCTGAAGATGATGTGCCGGATCAGTCTCTCGAATATGCTCATAGGGTAGGGTGTGCGTGCGTTCGTTCATAGCTGTGAGTGTATGTATATGTATGAGCGTTTGCGTCTATACTGTGTTAAAAAAGAATGACAAATATCAATGAATACTTCGATTAATGTTATATTATTTAAGAAGTAGTGTTGTACAAGGAGGAAGGTGGGGTTGGTTCGGAACAGGATTGGCACGAGCATATTAGTTAATTAACACATGGTAATTAGCAAACCATCATTAGATGAATGGGTGTGTCCAACCCTGAACAATTATCTCGTACGGATGCCTATGTCTGTACGTTCTCTCTCGCATACATAATTGTAGCCGACACCTCTTTGAGAAGTTCTTCAGGATGTATATATAGTCATTTTACCACTGAAATAATTACACAGTTCGATTACAATCACTTTTACTGTACACTACAGTCACGGACTCACGGTAAGACAAGACTAGGACTAATTTGTAGATGTACACAACAAGCCTGGTATCAGTGGACTGAAAAGCACCTGAATAACTGCACGCTTGCGGCGCAAAGCCTGGCGGCTATCTTGCATGCACAATCTGGGGAATCGATTGGAACACCAACAGAGCGCAGATCACCCTTTGCCAAAAGGAAATCCAAAGTTTATGCATGCTAGCATGGATCTATCGAACCGTGGTCAAAAGCAGTCAAAGACGTGAAAGATCATGCTACCATGCAGCCTCCTTCCTACGTATGTTGAACGCCTTTCTTAGTCTAAATCTCTCCATTAGAGTACAAAACTATGCAGCATTGAGTCATGAAAAAACGGCTAGACTTATCAGCTTTCTTCCATCCGTAAAGACAGGAGGAGCCCGGCAGAGTCGTCCAGAAACAAGGATTATTTGCTAGCACGAGAAGCAAGCTGAGTCAAGCAACTTTCTTATGTTTTGTTGTGTTGCTAAAAAGCAACTTTTCTATGTGTGTCCCACAAGCCAGTAGCCTTCCAAGATGGATCATGGAAGCGAGCACAGGGCACTGACGTGTGCGCACTTTGTAACGGATCCGCGCTGCGTACAACCAGTACTTACGTACGTGTTGTTTCTCAGCGGCCGCTTCGTGTGTGCAACGGCGCAACAAGTGCAAGTAACCGTGTGGTGACTGATAACTCCTAACTATAGCTAGGGTTTGGAGACTGGTCTCAGTCTCTTAAACGCATGTGATCCTTAATCTGCGGCTTAGTGCAGGCTGCGCGCTATAGCTCTCTGCCTTGTAGGGCACGTAGCCAAGCTGGCCTTACCTGGGCCAGTTAACTTGAAGTGTACTACAATTTCCCTGATAAATCCACGCATTATGGAAGGAATTGCGAGAGGAAAAGCTAGTGTACCGACATAGGAAGCTTTGTGTCATGCATCCTGATGATTATCTTGTCCTTTGTTTAAAGCGGTCCCATGGCTGGTTGGGATTATCCATGCATTAGTTTTTTGTATATTTATTTCGATGATTGATCAGGAATAGTTTGTGTGTGCCAATGGAGTCACACGCGATAAGGCATGTGCACTTTTTCTTGCCTCCGGAGCTTCCTTCCCAGCACTATATAAACCCTTCGAAGCTCCAGCTCCATTCAAGCTCTCAAGCAACAGCCTCAGGTAGTAAGCTGGCAATACTTCTCTTCCCATTCAACCATCTATAAGCCCACCTATTACCCTATCTAGCTTTGTAGAACCATCTCATTGCTCTCCTCATCAACTTGATCGTCTCAAATTCATAGCTAATTAAGGTCTTGCAATGGGTGGCCTCTCTGTTCAGCATCCGTGGGCCTTTACCTTTGGCCTCCTAGGTATATATATCGTTGTCTACCTCAATATATAGATGCTTCCCAAATTAATTTGCTTCCCTATTTTTAATCTCATTGCCCATTATTTTATTTTCATCTTTGTTCATATGGTTTGCCAAAATTAGCTAGTGGATTCTTGTGTCAACATACGCATGGGGGTGTTACCTACTTGCGGTAGTATTCTGAGCATCCAAGATAGTTAGTGCGGGCTGCATGCCAAAAGTAAAAGATTTCTCTTGTTGCGACGTGGTGATCCTTCCTCTTTTGTCCCTGATCGGCATATTATTGCAGGCCCCCCGCCGTTAATTTCTTTTGTGTAAACTAAAAGCGGTATATATATCAAGTATAGTTCATTCGTCGTTGGAGGAATGTGCGGTGACGGCAAACAAAAAGGTAGAAAAAGGAACGAAAGATGTAAACTAAAGGGCTCCAATATATATAGGAGTAGCTTTTTGTTATGGTGTAGCGTGTGTGACATCTCACCAGCTAGCTAGCCATTACTGAAAGCTGGCTAACTGGGGATTGAAAGCGTGCGTAACATCCATATCTCCTTGTTCTCGCTGGATAACTGTCGTATGGAATGCAACGTGCTAACGTGCCACTTTAATTTGCTTCCCTGCAGGCAACGTCATCTCCTTCATGACCTACCTGGCCCCACTGTAAGCCTCTTACGTGTTTCTCTCTCTAGCTTTGCTTGCTGGTCTCTCTCGTCTGACTGCGTGCACACCAATGGTGCATGGCTCTCATGCATGCAGGCCGACGTTCTACCGGATCTACAAGAACAAGTCGACGCAGGGCTTCCAGTCGGTCCCGTACGTGGTGGCGCTCTTCAGCGCCATGCTGTGGATCTACTACGCGCTGCTCAAGTCCGACGAGTACCTTCTCATCACCATCAACTCCGCCGGCTGCGTCATCGAGACCATCTACATCGTGCTCTACCTCGCCTACGCGCACAAGCAGGCCAGGATCTTCACCGCCAAGATCCTCCTCCTCCTCAACGTCGGCGTCTTCGGCCTCATCCTCCTCCTTACCCTGCTTCTCACCGCGGGTGAGAGGCGCATCGTCATGCTCGGGTGGGTCTGTGTCGGCTTCTCCGTCAGCGTCTTCGTCGCGCCCCTCAGCGTCATCGTGAGCACCTTAACACTCGCATGTTTTCATTGATCTGGATTGTACTCGATCTCTTAGCTAGCCAGCCTCGTTGCTTGCATATGCAGCGTCTTGTGGTGCGCACCCGGAGCGTGGAGTTCATGCCCTTCTCCCTCTCCCTCTCCCTCACCGCCAGCGCCGTCGTCTGGTTCCTCTACGGCCTCCTCATCAAGGACAAATACGTCGCCGTAAGCAACACAAACAGAACAAATTCTTCATTCAACTTTCTCAGCGGAGGTACTAACTGACACTAACTGTTCTTTTGATTTGCAGCTTCCCAACATTCTTGGGTTCGCCTTCGGGGTGATCCAGATGGGGCTCTACGCCCTCTACCGTAACGCCACGCCCAGGCCGGCGCCCAAGGAGGTGGATGCCCCCGTGTCCGACGATGGTGCCGTCAAGGCGTCCGAGCACGTCGTCAACATCGCTAAGCTCGGCCCGGCGGCCACGGCCATCGAGCTCAACACACACTACCCTGTCGAGCCACCGCCGTCGAAGAAGGAGGGGGCGGCCAAGGAGAATGGTGTGACCTGCGCCAGCGGAGAGAAGCTTGACAAGGCAACCCATGTCGAGCAAGTCTAGGCATGCATGCGTTCATGACACGGATGTATATATGTCGTGCATCCAAATAAGCCATGACGGGGATCGAGCAAACAAGCGGTGGAGAATGCATGCATGCATGCATGTGGCCATGTAAATTGTAGTAATTTCTACTGTCGATGCTCCATTCGAATTCAAGTGTTGATTCGTAGTATAGCTCGTTGCAAAGGGTTCTTATTTTATTCTGGTCGTATTCATTAGTGTATCCATCCATCACTTAGATGTAATGGTCCTATTATAAAGAACCAGCAAGGGTGAGCGCGGCTAAATGTAAATTATATTAGGGTCCGACTATGTTACATCTAGATGTGAGATAATATCTCACATCTAACAATGTCACATATAAGTATGCTGTCAGCGCCATCTCACTTAATCATTTTTCTGTTCGTTTGATTTTGTTTGTCAAAGCACAAAACAAACAAATCAGCTTGTGCGCACGTCCGCTAGGTGGGCTGGCCTATACCTCAAGCCACTACCTTAGTTTTACTGGTATGGCATATCTGATCTCTAGCTTTTCGTATAAAGAAAAACTGATCGCTAGCTTTGAACAGTACTACCAGGATTTGTTTGTTCTTGCGCTGATCGCTATCTTCTTACACAGTACGTCTCTGATCGCTAGCTTCCAGTAGTCTACGAACGAAAAGAAAAAACTTCTGCCTTTTGGTTGCGAGTCAAATGGTGGACTTGCAACTGGGATGAAAAACAAAATGCATGCCTAGTTGCGAGTTGAGGGGTTGGTTTGCAACGGGGAGAACTATGAGCCCAGTTGCGAATCAAAGGTACACTTGCAACTGGGACAACTACGAAACTACGAGCCCAGTTGCGAATCAATGGTCAACTTGCAACTGGGACGACATCAAAACTATGGGCCCGGTTGCGACTCGTAGGTGAACTTGCAACTGCGATGAAAAACAAACATATACAGTTGCGACTCAAATGTGAACTTGCAACTGAGACACTACGAAACTAAGAGCCTAGTTGCGAGTCGAGGGTGGACTTGCAACTGCGATGAAACACAAAAACTGCAAGCCCAATTGCAAGTAAAGGGTGGACTTGCAACTGAGATGAAAATCAAAACACATCCCAGTTGCGAGTCGAGAATGGACTTGCAACTAGGACAACAACAAACTATGGGCGCAATTGCGAGTCGAGGATGGACCTGCGACTGGGATGAAAAACAAAACACAAGCCTAGTTGCGAGTCAAAGATTGGCTTGCAACTGAGACACTACGAAAACTACGAGCCCAGTTGCGAGTCAAGAGTCGACTTGCAACTAGGATGAAAAATAAATACATGCATAGTTGCGAGTTGAAGGTGAACTTGCAACTGAGACAACTAATTTATGATACAAGTTGCAAGTTAAGGGTGCACAACTCCATTGGGTGGACGAAAAGGGAGCCGGTGATGAAATGCAAATGGATGAGGGATGGAACAGTTCATTGGATGGATGATACACTCATTTAGCTGGAGTGTCAAAACACACGCGGTGGACAAACAAAAAACAGCTCGCTAGCCAATAACGTGAAAAAACAAAAAAGACAACGCCCGCCACACTCGTAAGGAGTTGTACACGGCCACCGTGCGCAGACAGCGAGGTGCAAGCCAGCGCACGAATGAAACAGAACGGTTTGCGCGAATCTAAAGACAATAAGGATCCAATGGTTCAGAACTTAGATGTGAGATAGCTATCTCACATCTAGATATGAAATAGCAAAACCGATTATATTATATATTTTTCTATAAAGTTTTTCTTGAAGATATTTACTAAGGTCAGGTGGTCAACAACAATTCAAAATTTAACCAAAATATTGCCATTGCGGAAACAGATTGCTCTTAGGAAGTCTATATGGGACTGTTGATAAGGACGGCCGTGACATTATTGTATACGTTGTTAATCGTGTAAACACTTGGTGCATCAAATTGATGACTCCGGATGTAGCTAGTGGGGCGTTGTGATGGCATCCCCCATCATTGAGTTTGTAGGTGTGGCATGATGGTTTTGGGTTGTTTGATATATATATTTATCAGACCTTTATTGAATAATTTAATAAAAATGATTGTGCATCTTTTGATGCAGAGGTCAAGGGTTTCAACCTCTTTTTCCATTAAAATATTTGGTGCATCAAATCGATCACGGGCTTTGAGGCTTAGCGCAAAATCAATTTGTCGGTGCTACAAAATAGGAAAGTAAATTGAGTATAAGAAAAAAATTATACTCTTTTTCATAACACATACTTTAGGGACCCACTAGGCATCCATTTTTTTTCCCGGCATGCATTTTCCCCACTGAAACATCCCCCTGCTCTTGTTTTCAGCTATGACATGACCCCTATAGCGGTGAAGATTCCTCTAGACTCAGTGTTTCAACAAGAACCGATGGTAATACTTTTTTCTTAGCATGGCATGAGCAATGTTGGTCGCCATTGGGTGCTAAGGTTTCTTAGCACACATCATACTCGTGCTAAACATTGGGGAATGTGGTGCTAAGATAAAAAGTAATAGGATCGGTTTTAGTTGAAGCACCACGTCTAAAGGCATATTTGACCCCTATTGGGGCCAATCTCATAGCCAAAATACAAGAAGAGAGGTATGAAAAGTGCATAGTACACGCAGCCCACCCAAGGTTGATCCATGGAATTTGCTTGGGTGGCTCACCCAGGGTATTTTCCCTTGCATGTACCCCACGCGTCTACAACCACATGGAGGACGACGTACCCGCCACTCTCAAAGTTGAATTGCTTCGTAAGTTTTGCAAAACATATTACATGTGTAGAGGTTGTAGATCTAGTTACACGCATAGTTGGGTATGAGTTGTGGTGTGTGTGTGTGTGAGTGCGGTGTGTGTGTTTTGCATTTCATCAGATTCCACAATTGTGTCCACATGTTTTACTATTTTGCTTGCCCATATATAGCAATGTAACTATCAATAATTATCATTGTGGTAAATTATTTGGGTTGCAGAGTGGTGTCATCAAATGGGTTTAATTCCTGATTTTGTCAAAGTCCGCTCATATTAATTATAGTGATAGGACCGACTTGTTATTAATTTTCCTTAATTATGCATGCACCGTTTTTAGTTTTTATTTGAAATCTTCTTACATATACCCTCTTTAACTTGCTACCGTCATAGCTTGATTTTCGTGATTATGTTTACTACAAATCGTTTAGTGTATTGAATGATTTATTACATTATTGACATGATTAGTTACTTCTAAAAAGTATTGTTACAACCATAACATTATTTGTTTGTAGATAGTGGTAAAAAACATTATTTTTCTAGCTTTTTACAAACATTGCTAGCACACATACTCATCGCAAAAGATCTTCATATTCTTGTTTCCAACGTCATGCATGTCTTGTGTGTAGGTTCTACAAGCTGTTGGATTCTTCATACTCTAGCACTTCTCGGTAAATCTTGTCTATTTCTTCGTTACTTCTTACCCACCGGATTACTGTTCTAGATATGATTGCCAAAATAAAAAGCCTTAAGCTGTGAGTTTAAATGGTAAGCAAAAATTTGTGTTGTTATATATGTTCACACTCATCGCCCAAAGATCGTTTCCTGTCAGAAACTCGGCAATGCAAGGAGAAGGTGAAAAGAATAAAATGGAGACTAGGACTGAAGCACTGCCTTACGCATGATGGTAAGGGGGCAAAGGTGCGGGCATTGCCTTGTTCAGCGAGGTGATAACAATGTTAAGGCCAGAATTGATGGTGTTCTGGCTACCCCATGCTGGCAAGATTTGTTCAAACTTGCTACTGTTACTCATATAACTCACTACTGCAGGATGCTGCTAACGCGACAATACGATCAGAGATCCTTCGACGAGACTGTGTGCGATGCAATAATCGCAAACGATGGTGTAAAAAACCCGTCAAAAAAGGTGCAAAACGTTTGCGATGACGGATGCATCAAACACGGTTCAGATTTTGGTTGCGTGTGCGACGCAGGGCATATGGTTCAGTTCAATGAACTGTTTGCGATGAGGAAGAAGAACGGAAACAGGCAGCCAAGTGAAGGCATGTGCGATATACGGCATACAGTTCACTCGGATTAACTGTTTGTGATGAAGCGGAACAACAGAAACGAGCAGCTACATAAAGGTGTGTGCGATTGAGGGCATACGCTTCAGAAGGATTAACTGTTTGCGATTAGGCAATAGAACAGAAACGGTCAGCCAGATCAAAGTGTCTGCGATTGATCGCATATACTTCACATGGATGAACTGTTTGCGATTAGGCACAACAAACAGAAACAGTTAGACGGATCAACATGTGTGCGCTAGACAGGCACACATTCTAATTAAAAGAAGCGTGCGCGATGGTAATAACGAGCGCGCACGGTTCTTGGTACAAGACATGTGCTGACATTACCTATTGCGGTGCACCCTATGGTGCTAACGCCACGCGGCTGAGAAAACGTGCCCACGTTACGCTGTCCGGGAATAGTGCAAACTTAGAAATTATAGAACCGTCTATAAATTTTGAGCCTGCATCCCGTCACATTCCAAATTGCAAACCTGTTCACATCGATCAAAACCTAAACGGTTTTCACTTAGGAGCGTATTAGTACTCGGTTATAAATACTACTACTCCAAGATGACTGCAAATTCCTCCTCAACTCCTCATCCACAAAAATAAACAAGTCATTTATCATCGTTCCCTTGCGTCTGCCATGGCCAGCGTGAGTTTTGGGTCGAGAGATTGCCACCAGGGAGAGGCAAGCATGGAAGCGGAAGCACGAGAGATGTCCCGCCTCGCCGCGAAAGCAGCCGACATGTCCCGTCGCACGGCCGTAGCAGCACAGAGGTCCCGCCGCGCCGCCAAAGCAGCACGAAGGTCCCGCCGCGCCGTTGATGCAGCAGACAGGTGCGACCGCGCCGTGGAAGCAGCAGAGATGTCCTCCCGCGCCACGGCGGCCTGGGAAAATGTCTCGCGGGCAAGCGAGGACTCTTACAGGCGCATGCATGCGATCGTCCATAGCCAGATGGATCAGATCTCCGGCTGGGCGAGGTTGCAGGATGACATGAAAGCCTCGTTTGAACAGGATACCGGCGTCATCCGACAACTAAGGGAGAGCAATGCGAAGCTCCAGGCCGAGCGCGACCTGCTGAGAGCGAAGATCGTCGGAAGTGCGGAGCAGCAGGAGGAGACCACTGCCTTGTTGAAGAGGACCAGCGTCATCATCGAGAAACTTATGGACAAGATTGCCGTGCTGCGCATGAAGCGCAAAAGGCTGGTACAGGAATCCGTGGATGCTCTCAAGCAGCATATTAAGGACAGGAAAGAGCTCATCGCCGCTCGCCGCGGAGACCAGTTCAGGGAACCTGCAGCAACGCATCAAGAAAGTAGAGATCATCGAGCCAGATCGTTGTCTTCCTTCTTCTTTTGCCCTTGTGTATTTCAGGCATTGCCGCATGTGGCTTTTTTAATTATGTTCCTAAATATGTAAGGCAATTATTATCCACTGTCATCGTCCTTATATCATCATGCTTGTTATAAGTCGCGGTCGATGCTATATAGGTCCGTCAGATCTTACATCAAGATCCGTGCAAAACTTTCTTTTCAGGTTTTCATTTTTCTCTCTTAAATCTCAGTCTAGTGAGACATAGCCACGCCGTGAAACAAGGGCTTGGGCGCCATTAATTGAGACGTTGGAAGGGAGGTGCGTGGCGGATAGAGGTCAAATGGCTCTCCTCCCGATGAGCACGCGTTGGGGTCTGATCGCACGCCTCCCGTACTCAACTAGCTACCCCGCACGGCACCTCCTAGCCAAAAAAAGGGGACGTGTGGCGGCACGTAATTGGTAAGTAGAACGCCCACGGTTTCAATAATAGTTGTGTTTCCGATTTGTAACGTGACATCACTTGTTCCAAAATAACTTTGTTGATTGTTAATGTGTGCGCCTTCGCAAATCGGACAAAAAATTACCACAGCATGTTGGTGCCATGTCATGACACCATGCCAAGTTTCATAATTTTCAGGCATGTTTTGGATTTACAGGAATGAAAAAACAATGTTTCTCAATCTTTCCGGCCGAGCCACAACGCCCAGATGTTTGAATTTCATTCTCATTTCTTGCATGGGACCTAAACATGCACCCAAGGACACAGATTTATTTTTTCAACCAATTTATATGCACTAGAGCATGTGCATGTTGCTACCTCTTGAGCACTGTGTTGGATTTCCCCGATAAGGAGAGGATGATGCAGCAAAGTAGCGTAAGTATTTCCCTTAGTTTTTGAGAACCAAGGTATCAATCCAGTAGGAGGCCACGCGCAAGTCCCTCGTACCTACACAAAGCAATAGCTCAACGCAACCAACGTGATTTGGGGTTGTCAATCCCTTCACGGTCACTTACAAGAGTGAGATCTGATAGAGATGATAGATAATATTTTTGGTATTTTTGATATAAAGATGCAGGGTAAAATAAAAGGCAAAGTAAAAAAAGCAATAATAAAATGGTTGGGGATTGATATGATGAGAATAGATCCGGGGGCCATAGATTTCACTAGTGGCTTCTCTCAAGAGTATAAGTATTTCTACGGTGGATGAACAAATTACTGTTGAACAATTGACAGAATTGAGCATAGTTATGAGAATATCTAGGTATGATCATGTATATAGGCATCATGTCCGAGACAAGTAGACCGACTCCTGCCTGCATCTACTACTATTACTCCACTCATTGACCGCTATCCAGTATGCATCTAGAGTATTAAGTTAATGAAAACAGAGTGACGCCTTAAGCAAGATGACGTGATGTAGAGGAATAAATTCATGTAATATGATAAATACCCCATATTGTTATCTCGATGGCAACAATACAATACGTGCCTTGCTGCCCCTTCTGTCACTGCGTAAGGACACCGCAAGATTGAATCCAAAGCTAAGCACTTTTCCCATTGCAAGAAAAACCAATCTAGTAGGCCAAACCAAACTGATAATTCGAAGAGACTTGCAAAGATAACCAATCATACATAAAAGAATTCAGATAAGAGTTGCCGCCGATGAAGGAGGGGGCGGCCAAGGAGAACGGCGTGGCCTGCGCCAGCGGGGAGAAGCTTGACAAGGCAACCCATGTCGAGCAAGCCTAGGCATGCACGCGTTCATCACACGGATGTATATATGTCGTGCATCCAAATAAGCCATGACTGGGATCGAGCAAACAAGCGGTGGAGAATGCATGCATGCATGCATGTGGCCTTGTAAATTGTAGTAATTTCTACTGTCGATGCTCCATTCGAATTCAAGTGTTGATTCGTAGTATAGCTCGTTGCAAAGGGTTCTTATTTTATTCTGGTCGTATTCATTAGTGTATCCATCCATCACTTAGATATAATGGTCCTATTATAAAGAACCAGCAAGGGTGAGCGCGGCTAAATGTAAATTATATTATATATTTTTCTATAAAGTTTTTCTTGAAGATATTTACTATGGTCAGGTGGTCAACAACAATTCAAAATTTAATCAAAATATTGCCATTGCGGAAACACGATTGCTCTTAGGAAGTCTATATGGGACTGTTGATAAGGACAGCCGTGACATTATTGTATACGTTGTTAATCGTGTAAACACTTGGTGCATCAAATTGATGACTCCGGATGTAGCTAGTGGGGCGTTGTGATGGCATCCCCATCATTGAGTTTGTAGGTGTGGCATGATGGTTTTGAGTTGTTTGATATATGTTTTTTTCAGACCTTTATTGAATAATTTAACAAAAATGATTGTGCATCTTTTGATGCAGAGGTCGAGGGTTTCAATCTCTTTTTCCAATAAAATATTTGGTGCATCAAATCGATCATGGCCTTTGAGGCTTAGAGCAAAATCAATGTGTCGGTGCTACAAAATAGGAAAGTAAATTGAGTATAAGAAAAAATTGTTCAATATACTATTTTGATAGCACATACTTTAGGGACCCACTAGGCATCCATTTTTTTTCTCGGCATGCATTTTCCCCACTGAAACATCCCCCTGCTCTTGTTTTTAGCTATGGCATGGCCCCTATAGCAGGGAAGATTCCTCTAGACTTGGTGCTTCAACAAGAACCGATGGTAATACTTTTTTCTTAGCATGGCATGAGCAATGTTGGTCGACATTGGGTGCTAAGGTTTCTTAGCACAGACGCATACTCGTGCGGGAATGTGGTGCTAAGATAAAAAGTAACATAGTTGGTTTTAGTTGAAGCACCGCATCTAAAGGCATCTTTGACCTCTATTGGGGCCAATCTCATAGCCAAAATACAAGAAGGGAGGTATCAAAAGTGCATAGTACACGCAGCCCACCCAAGGTTGATCCATGGAATTTGCTTGGGTGTCTCACCTAGGGTATTTTCCCTTGCATGTACCCCACGCATCTCGGACCACATGCATGGAGGACGACGTACCCGCCACTCGCAAAGTTGCATTGCTTCATAAGTTTCGCAAAACATATTACGTGTGTAGAGGTTGTATAGTTACACGCATAGTTGGGCATGAGTTGTGGTGTGTGTCTGAGTGCGGATGTTTTGCATTTCATCAGATTCTACAATTGTGTCCACATGTTTTGACTATTTGCTTGCCCATATATAGCAATGTAACTATCAATAGTTATCATTGTGGTAAATTATTTGGGTTGCAGAGTGGTGTCACCTAATGGGTTTAATTCCTGATTTAGTCAAATTCCGCTCATATTAATTATAGTGATAGGACCGACTTGTCATTAGTTTTCCTTAATTATGCAAGCACCGCTTTATATTGACTTTGAAATCTTCTTACATATATCCTCTTTAACTTGCTACCGTCATAGCTTGTTTTTCGTGATTATGTTTACTACAAATCTTTAGCGTATTGAATGACATATTACATTATTGACATGATTAGTTACTTCTAAAAAGTATTGTTACAACCATAACACCATTTGTTTGTATTTAGTGGTAAAAAAATTATTTTTCTAGTTTTTTACAAACATTGCTAGCACACATACTCATCGCGAAAGATCTTCATATTCTTGTTTCCAACGTCATGCATGTCTTGTGTGCGGGTTCTATAAACTGTTGGATTCTTCATACTCTAGCACTTCTCGGTAAATCTTGTCTATGTCTTCGTTACTTCTTACCCACCGGATTACTATTCTAGATATGATTGCCAAAATAAAAAAACCTTAACCTGTGAGTTTAAATGGTAAGCAGAAATTTGTGGCGCTATATATGTTCACACTCATCGCCCAAAGATCGTTTTCCTTTTAGAAACTCGGCAATGCGAGGAGAAGGTGAAAAGAATAAAATGGAGACCAGGACTGAAGCACTGCCTTACGCATGATGGTAAGCGCAAAGGTGCGGGCATTGCCTTGTACTGGGAAGAGTCAATAAAAATAAAGTGTTTGTCGTATGGCCCCCGCTACTTTGATGTGTTAGTTACAGATGATCCATATGGCCCGTCGTGGCGTGGTACTTTTGTCTATGGTGAACCAAGAGCTCAGGATAGGCACCACATGTGGTCCCTTCTGAGAAGGATTAAACCAATTGCAAATGAACTGTGGCTGATGATCGGGCACTTTAATGAGACGATGTGGCAATCTGAACATTTCTCCATGACTAGAAGATCCGAAGGGCAAATGGCAAGGTTCCGTAGTGTGCTCAGTGTTTGTAACATGCACGACCTGGGCTTCAAAGGTAAGCCTTGGACTTATAATAACAAGCAGCGATGTGATAACAATGTTAAGGCCAGAATTGGTCGTGCTCTGGCTACCCTATGATGGCAAGATTTGTTCAAACTTGCTACTGTTACTCACATAACTACTCAAAGATCTGACCACCTTCCGCTCCTGCTAAGTTTCACGGATCAGGCAAAGGAGTGGGGTGGTCCGAGGCCTTTCATGTATGAGTACATGTGGGAGATGGATGAAATTAAAGACGCCTGGAATAGTAGCAACGTGCAAGATCCTGGATTGGACGGAGTGGCATATAAATTAAAAAGAGTGCAATAGGATTTGCAAGGATGGAGCAGGAGGAAATTCATATCAGTTAGGTACAAAGTACAGAAACTACAGCAGAAGCTTGACAAACTGTGGGACATGGCACCATCAAACAGAAGGGATGTGAAATTCACAAATGTTCGAGGGAGTTAGATGAGTACTTGTACAGGGAAGAGATGTTATGGTGTCAACGTTCTCGGGTTACTAGTATCCATGAGGGTGAACAGAATACAAAGTATTTTCAGCGCAAGGCTACATGGCGTCAGAAGAAAAATTATATCAGTAAGCTGAAAAATGCTGATGGTAACTGGGTCCAAGGAAAAGAGCAGATTGCGTCGATGACAACAAGTTTTTTCAAGAAACTTTATGAGGCTGATGATGACGTGGAACCAGAAACTATGCTTAACCTCTTTGATGATAAAGTTTCTGAGGAGATGAATGAGGCCCTTTGCCCAGAGTTTTCTGATGACGAGATAAGTGATGCCTTGTTTCAGATTGGGCCCCTAAAGGCTCCCAGTAGAGACGGTTTTCCTGCGAGATTTTTCCAGAGGAATTGGACTGAGTTGAAACATGACGTGATTGCAGAGGTGAAAATTTTCTTTGCAAATGGCATCATGCCCGAGGGCATTAACGATACTGTGATTGTTCTTATTCCTTAAGGAAAATCGCCTGAAAAATTACAGGACTTCAGGCCAATCAACCTATGTAAAGTGATCTACAAAATCATTTAAAAATGTTTGTTGAATCGACTCAGACCTTTCCTGGACTAACTCATCTCAGAATCCCAAAGTGCCTTCATTCCAGGGAGATTGATTTCGTACAATGCATCTATCGCCTTTGAGTGCTTCTACATGATTCAACACAATAAGAACGAACGAGATAACCATTGTGCATATATACTAGATCTAACAAAAGCTTATGACCGGGTGGAATGGAAATACCTTGAAGAAGTTTTGTGAAAGTATGGGTTTTGTCAGAAATGGGTTTCATGGATAATGTCCTGCATCCGGTCCGTTAGATATGCTGTTAAATTAAATGGTGAAGTGTTGGACTCTTTCTACCCTTCGAAGGGGCTGAGACAGGGAGATCCTTTGAGTCCCTATCTATTCTTATTCGTGGCCGAAGGCTTATCCCGTGCACTTGAAGCTGAATGCTCTATCTCGAATATCACTCCCCTAAAGGTTGCAAGGGGCGCTCCGGGTATATCTCATCTTCTGTTCGGAGATGATATTTTACTGTTTTTCAAGCTAACTAGGGATCAAGCAACAAGCATTAAGTCTGCCCTCAATGTTTTCCAGAAAGGCACGAGTCAGTTGTTGAGCCCAAGCAAATGCTCTATTCTTTTAAGTAAGATGTGTCCTATACATATCCAGGAGGAGATTATGCATACCCTGGATCTTAACTCGTCTACCTTTGAAGAGAAGTACATTGGTCTTCCTAAGCCGAAAGGTCGGATGAAGGACTCTCATTTCCAACCTATATTTGAAAGGTTCACTAAGAGGCTTACGGACTGGATAGGAAGATATATGTCCTATGGGGAAAAAGACATTTTGATCAAATCAATCGCTCATACCCTTCCTACGCACACCATGAGCATCTTCAAAATGAGTGCGGGCTTCTGTGATAAATATGAGAAGTTGGTGAGGGGCTTCTGGTGGGGAGATGATAAGAACAAAAGAAGAGTTCATTCGATGTCCTGGGAGAAAATGACAAAACCGAAGTGCAAGGGGGGGGGGGGGGGTAGGGGGGCTGGGGTTTCGTGATATGCGTGTATTCAATTAAACTCTACTCGCAAAGCAAGCATGAAGACTGGTCGAAAAACCTAATAGTCTGTGTGCTAGGGTTCTGAAAGCAAAGTATTATCCAAAAGGTAACTTGTTGGACACAGTTTTTGTTAGAATAATTCCGAGGCCACCGCTCGATCTACCGAGGATCAAGCAATCACACAAGCATGACACCGAGATTTGTTAACGAGGTTCACCATCATGGCTACATCCCTGGGGCCTGACTACGGGCGCTCCTCCCCATGACACCGTCACAATACTGCACCCCGGCCGTCCGGGCGCCGGCACACGCCGCCGGCTTCCCCGCGTGCCCGTGCTATTATGTTGGCATGAGTTACATCGTGTGTCTACCCCCGATATATATGAGAGGCCTAGGATACATGCGTCCTATTAGGACACAACTCCTACCCTGTCTACACACAGTCCAAAACCAAGTTCAACCGTAACCTACCTTGTACAATAATATTCGACACAATTCTAACAAACTCCACCTTGGCGAATATTCTTCACCACCTTGAATTCATTCATGCATCGAACCTCCTTGTACATTGGACTTGAGATACGCCATGAGCATCGCTGCTACTCACAGACTCCACGTGACTCCACCTGCAACTGTAGTCCCTTCTCATCCCCTTCACAGTCAACACACGAGCAAAAATTAAGTTCCTCATTACTCTATTTTGTGCTCCCAATTTCCGGAGAATCCGTTCAACGCCATCACACACCGACCACTGTCTGCGTGAAAATGAACAACTCACATATTGGACGCCACATATAAGAGTTACCTGAACTCAACGTCACCGCTCTTTCTTGACCGTCTGTCTGAAACTTGAAGGAATTTCACCGTCGCCCTGTGTCACCCTGAGTCAAATTCACAGTTGTCTCATCCTTTTTCCCGGTTAGTCTTTGACATGTCCCATAGCTATAGCACTCCGCCTCCTTCTATACATGTCATCTGCACTTTGCCATGTGCACTGAACACCACAGAATATACGGCATGTATTCTCTCAGCTTTTGACAATTTCAGACTTTCCGCCACTTTCTCAGATTCTCCATGGTCAACTCCTGTCCATCAACCGGCACCGATAGACCCAGTCACCAACTCAAATCTACTACTCGTCAACACTACTTCAGCACCCCTTGCACAATTTGTCTGACCACATGTCTGACCACCAGTGCCTTGGCATGTCGCTGTGTCCCGTGCTTACTGCACGCCTCGCCGCTATCACCGCGTCGAGCCTCTACTGTCCTGGTCGAGTCTCCCGGGTAGCTAGCCCACACTGCGTCAACACCCAATGCAGAGAACCATCGATCATCACCAACCGATGCCGAGTAACACGCCTCCATCAGACCACTGGTACCCAGTCCGATCCACGTGTCTCTCGCTATCTCGCTGAAATAGGCTTCGATTCTCCGATCTTACACCGTAGCCCCTCCATCAGCACCGAGTGAAGTCTTCTGCCAGACTCCATCTCCACCTTCAACATGACTCTATGTAGCTGGCCGTGCTACCCCTGCGCCCCGTCGACTTCAAGCTCTCATGTGTGCACCATCTTGAATCAACCCTGCGCCATAGTTTGTCGAAGCCGCACAAGCCCTCAGGTCTGCACCACGTGTTTCCACGCCCCAGAAGTCGGCCACCACCAGCATCACGCTCCTATGTCGTCGTCGCTGAAATCACCGTCGTCTTCTGCTTTGTTCGACATCCCCGTCGATCTGTCAGACAGTCCAGTCCGACCCAGCCGAAATTATCCGACTGCAACCATGCTTCACCCTGCGTCATGTCCGCCGCACAACTCCGTGCATTGCTTCACGCCCTGTGTATGCATGATCCCTGCCACGACGCGCTCCAGACTCCTCCAAGCCTTAAACGCACGCCGCCGTCCGCCGCAGATGGTCCATCTTTATTGACTTGGCATCCCGCTACACCATCAAGCATCTCGTTGCTTCAGCAGATTATTCACCCACAAATGCCATCAAAGTTCTCTGTTTTGCCAGCACTGACAATACCCCAACTTCATGGTCACATGATGTAAAAATACCACCTGCGTCTGATGCAACACTTGATTTCACTTAGCTGATCGAACCAGACAATCTCGATCTAGACCTGCGACTCCGTGTCTTCATCGATTGCACCAAACAAAGAGACCCAACGAGGAAATCCATCTAGCATCCTTTCCATATGCACGAGGTCATAGAGATCCAAAACTCCACCACGTCTTCATGTATGCTTGACTTTTCCTCTCCCTCTCCTTGCTCATGATGAATAGCACCAACAGCGCTAGCAATCACTCGTCAAGACGCTTCCTTTTTTTCAACAAAATCTCGTGTCGTAACTCCAGCGCCTCAGCCTCCGATCGTATGTGGCTCTTACACGCAACCACCACGTCCCGGACTGCCCCCACCAGCGCTCGAACACTTGGACAACACACCACGCTGGGCCTTCATGCAGCTTCCAGACTGATCTGGCCCACCAGCCCGCACTGGGCTGCAGCCACACGCGCGCTCGGGCACACCGGCCGAGCATCCGATCCGGAGCGGTTTTGCTCCATACACGTCGCAGTCCCGGCTGTCCACGTTACGCCGCCACCATGAAACGGATTCGATCTCGCCGAGCGCTACCTCTGCCTGTTTCCGATTGCTTCCAATCTCGCGGAGCTGATTTACGATCCCACCGTCCCTTCTGCTAGCTTCTGGCCTTCGATCTCCGTGAAATCTCACGATCGCAGGACATACCAGCGGAACAAACTGATCTGATCTTTCAGCGACATCACCTCTGGATCAATTTCACCGCCTCTTCGAACCTTGCTCTGATATCACTTGTTAGAATAATTCCGAGGCCACCGTCGATCTACCGAGGATCAAGCAATCACACAAGCACCACACCGAGATTTGTTAACGAGGTTCACCATCATGGCTACATCCCCGGGGCCTGACTACGGGTGCTCCTCCCCATGACACCGTCACAATACCGCACCCCGGCCGCCCGGGCGCCGGCACACGCCGCCGGCTTCCCCGCGTGCCCGTGCTATTATGTTGGCATGAGTTACATCGTGTGTCTACCCCCGATATATATGAGAGGCCTAGGATACAGGTGTCCTATTAGGACACAACTCCTACCCTGTCTACACACAGTCCAAAACCAAGTCCAACTGTAACCTACCTTGTACAATAATATTCGACACAACTCTAACAGTTTTCACTTCTGATCCTTCACCTGTGTGGCTTGGTGTGGAATATGGGCTTGAGCTCCATAAGAAGGGGGTGATTTGGAGAGTTGGAAATGGAAAGTGTATCCAAATATGCCGTGACAACTAGGTCCCTAGATAGTCTGGCCTTTCTATACATTCCATGAAAAACAGAAGCTGTCTAAGATGGGTGAATCAATTTATTCTTCCTCATTCAAATGAGTGGAACAAACAACTCATTGACAATTTGTTCTACAGTTTTGATGCAGAAGAAATATGTAAGATCAAACTTCCCCAAACCACTTTGGAAGACACTCTGGCTTGGAGTTATGAAAAAACGGTGTCTTCACGGTTAAGAGTGCATATCAGCTTGGGTTTTCTTTGCAAGGTGGTCAAAGTGAGGGATCTTTGGCAAACCCAAGTAAAGGCAGGGAGAACTTATGGAAGCTAGTCTGGAAAGCAAATGTACCACACAAGATTCGTATCTTCACCTGGAGGGTTGCCACTGACTCACTTCCTACAAAGGAAAATAAGCACAATAAGACACTTGAGCTGGATGGTACCTGCAATATTTGTGGATTGGCTGTTGAAAATTCTCACCATGCTACTCTAACCTGCACAAAACAGAGAGCAGTTTGGGAGGAAATGTGTAAAAATTGTAAACTACTTGAAGGTAAATCGCTCTTGCTTTTCTCCCTTGATTGGCTCTTGCAAAAGTTGAGCTTATGCCCAGGCGAGATGAGAGAAAAGTTTATGCTTGTCCTGTGGAGGGCATGGCACCTAAGAGATAACATCATTCATAACAAAGGCAAGGCTACTGTTTGGGATTCGGTGAGTTTCTTGAGAAGCTATTGGGAGTGTTTATCCGCCCCAATTCCAATTGCAAATGATGCCAAGGGGAAGCAGAAAATGCATGAAGTTCAAATGTAGCGTACTAGTCAGCCTCGTCATGCTACTAGATGGGCAAAGCCTTCTGAAAATCACATAAAAATTAACGTCGATGCGTCTTTCATACGAGCATCAGGATTAGCTACGCTGGCAGCTATTGGCAGAGACAGTTCAGGTGCGGTGGTCTTGTCAGCGGGCTGCTGCTTTCATGGATGTACTGAAGCTGAGGAAGCTGAAGCTCAGGCCTTGTTGTTTGGCCTCACCCAGGCACACAGATTAGCTTTGAAAAATGTGAATTTGAAAACAGATTGTTCCGCTGTAGTAACTGCTGTGAATGATTGCAACACTAGTGGAGCCAGTTGGTGGGCTTGCTTTGTGAAGGGGAAGGAAATGTTCAGAGAGTTTGGATCATCCGCTGTATCCAAAATCTACAGAAAATGCAATGTGGCCGGGCATGAGCTAACTGCCTTTGCTAGAGTGAATGGTGATTTTTTGTATTCTAGCTGATCTGCCTCAGGGGTTTGATGCATGTAATTGCCTCTGAATGTAACCCCGGCTAAGTCTTTTAATGAGAATTCCTTTCCCCTAAAAAAAATTAGAGTGGATTTTTGGTGCATGGTGCACCGGTTGAACAGGATACGCACTCGCCTCAAACCTTGTTGGCCGCTCCACAGCCACTCACCAGTTTGGATGGAATCCAGCTGTGATCTGTACTCCCGTAGAGGTTCTCGGCATGCCTGACGAGTGACGAGCACCATGTGACCTTGATGACCATTCATCCGTAAGGAAATCCAGCCCGTGAAATGCCCACTCCAGACTCCCCATCCACCAGTTTTGACATGGAAATGGAAAGAAATTAATAGACCTGAATGGCCACGAGGAATGGGCCAGTTCTGAGATCGGGGAGGTGACAACTGGGTGGGGGTGCGGTGGGCACAGCCTTTGTGAAGCCCACCCACTAAATCCAGCCCGTGAATTGGCCACTCCCCGACTCCACTACTTTCGGAATCGAATGAATTTCTTGCACCTGTATGGCTGGGTGCAGTATGGGTGAGCAATTATCTGGTAAGCCCACGACTTGAACACCCGACTAATCTGTCGTCTGCCTATATAAACCCCACCAGGCCAGCTCACTTGTGCCCATTCTCTTCCATTCGCTTTGCTAGCCAGCTAACACAGTCCGCCGTACGTAGCAGAAGCAGAATAGCTCGGTCCAGTACGTCGTCTCGGGTGAAGCAGAGCAGATCGATGCCGCTCTCTCGTCGCATGGCCGCCTCCACCCTCCTACTACTGGTCCTCCTCGTCGCCACAGGTACGCCCCGCCTCCCAGCCTCTCACTTTCCCCACCGACCGAGCTGTGGTTTGCTCCATGGATGACGTTTTACTTACCATGCATGGTCTCGTTGATGTGCATGCACCATGCAGAGATTGGGGCGACGAGGACCAAGGTGGCGGAGGCGCGAGACTGCCTGTCGCAGAGCTTCAAGTTCAAGGGCGCGTGCCTCAGCAGCAGCAACCGCGCCGCCGTCTGCCGCACCGAGGACTTCCCGGACGGCGAGTGCCACATGCAGCACTTGGAGCGCAAGTGCTTCTGCAAGAGGCCCTGCTAGTCCGCCCTTCCGGAGGTTAGGGCGATCCAGCTTTGCAATGAACTCAGGGGCAACATCACGCCGATCCTGGAGCAGCCCGCATCCAGAGGCATTGCGGTGAAGCAAAGAAGACCGCGCCAGAAGAAGGCACCAGTAACAACTCCCAGACGCAGCGTGCGGCTTGCCAAAGGAGGCCGGGGCTCTCGGGCTTCAAAGCAACAGGCGGTCCTGATTAAGAAACTATGTCTAGTGAACGAGGCAGATCTGATAAGCGATGACACCCTGGAAGCATACGCGAGGCTGTTCGACAAGCCGCTCATGGACTGCCATGTCAAGGCGATTTTGGCTCTGTTTGGGTGGGAGGAATCCATCCTGCCTCTCCAAGGGGATGATGATACGGTGGCCGAGGGCCATTAGCCCCTAGTGCCATGGTGGATGTGGGATGCTAAAATGACTACGCAACCTCCTAAAATCCTGGTGTGGAACGTGAGAGGGATCAACTCCCCGGCACGTAGAAACACTATCTTCCAAGCGGTGGACGCGACAAAAGTGGATTTAGTGTGTCTTCAAGAAACAAAGATGGAGGTCATTTCGGATGATATTGTAAGACAAACCCTTGGCAATAGATCTGAGAATTTCTATTATGTTCCGGCGGTGGGCACTAGAGGGGGAATTTTACTTGCATGGGATCACTTGGTGGTATCCGTCACCAACACACACCTAACGGCAAATACCCTTACGGCACTCGTCAAACAGGAAGGGCTACCCATGTGGTGGATTACCGGGGTCTATGGACCACAAGGTGATGCAGAAAAGGTGGCTTTTCTGGAGGAGATCCGTGATGTCAGAGACCTTCATGCAGGGCCATGGGCGATTATGGGCGATTTCAACTTGCTTGTCAATCCGGAGGACAAGAATAAGGCAACATCCAATAGGCGCATGATGGCTAGATTCCGGGCCATGCTTAATAGACTCGAGCTCAAGGAGCTATACCTCAATGGAAGGCTCTACACGTGGAGCAATGAACATAGAAACCCAACGATGGAGAAAATTGACCATGTTTTCATTACTAACTGCTGGGAGGATATATACCCGAAGAGTCTGCTAACTACGCTCGGTACGGCAGTCTCGGATCACTGCCCATTGCTTCTGGACATGGATGCTGAGTTTGAGGTGGGCCACCGCTTCAAATTCGAGTGCTTTTGGCCCAAAGCTGCAGGATTTTTAGACACGGTGGAACAAGCGTGGCAATCCGTCCCTTCGGTGGGCAACCCGTTTATAGTGCTGGACAACAAGCTGCGGGTCACAGCAAAGGCCTTGCAAAGTTGGAGCGACCGTTGGATTGGCAACACCCGTCTCCAGATAGCTTTGGCAATGGAAATCATATCAAGGCTAGATGTGGCGGCAGAATCTAGGGAGCTGTCGAATCAGGAGCATGGACTCCGCAAGCTGTTGAAGAGGAAACTGCTAGGACTTTGCTCTTTGGAAAGAATGATTGCTAGACAAAGATCGTGTTTACTTCATCTGAAGGTGGGGGACGCAAACACTGCATTCTTCCAAAGACACGCGAGACATAGGCAGAGGAAGAACTCTATAACTGTCATTCAGCACAATGGCGAGATCTTCACTGGGCAGGAGAGGATAGCGGATGCGGTGGATGTATATTTTCAAGATCTGATGGGAACAACAGGGGCTAGAGAAGCCAATATCAACCTGGATGCGCTGGACATACCATCTATGGATCTTTCAAGGCTTGAGGCACCATTTACGGAGGAGGAAGTTCACAAAGCCATCAAGGGCATGCCTCTGGACAAGGCGCCGGGACCCGACGTGTTCACCGGCAGGTTTTACGCAACTTGCTGGCATATTGTGAGGATGGATTTCATGAGGGCGCTTGAGCAAGGCTCTGGTCACGCTGTTACCAAAGAAGGCCGGCGCAATGGACATCAAGGAGTACCGGCCGGTTAGCCTCATTAGTGGGCCAATCAAATTTTTTGACAAGGTTCTGGCAACTAGACTCGCGGAGGATCTTCCAAAGCTCATCGGGCAACACCAAAGTGCGTTCGTCAAGGGACGATCCTTGCATGACAACTTCATGCTTGTTCAGTGCACGGCACGTCGTCTACACGTGTTGAAATCCCCAACAGTTCTTCTAAAGTTGGACATCACCAAAGCTTTTGACTCGATCAGTTGGCCTTTTGTCATCGAGGTACTGAGGCATTTTGGATTCAGAGAAAAATGGATTGCATGGATCTGTGGGTTGCTTGCAACTTCCTCCACAAGGATCATGGTGAATGGCATTCCTGGCAAACCGATTCTGGCGTGTCAAGGTTTAAGGCAAGGGGATCCTCTATCACCTTTGCTCTTCATCCTGTGCATGGAGCCTCTCAGGGCCATGTTCAAGTATGCTACGGCCAGAGGTTTGTTGGCACCGCTGGCGCGGAACAGCTTGCAACAGCGTGTATCTATGTTCGCGGATGATGTAGTGGTGTTCTTCAAACCCAATGAGCTGGAAACAAGGACGTGCCGAGATATACTTACGCTATTTGGGCAGGCCTCCGGCCTTGTTGTCAACATGGCCAAGAGTGTGGCCTTACCGATTCGATGCTCTCAGGAGGAGATGGATCTGGTCTCCTCTTCCTTGGGCTGTGCCAATGCCACATTCCCGTGCAAGTATCTAGGGATGCCACTCACGATAAGGAAACCCACCGCGACGCAGCTTCAAGATCTGGTAGACAAAGTTGCTGATTGCCTAACAATGTGGAAAGTAGCTATGCTGCCAAAGAGTAGCAGATTATTGTTGATCCAATCGGTACTATGTGCCATCCCGGTGCACTCGATGTTGGCTCTGGACCTGCCAAGGAGAACGTTGGTGGCGCTAACCAAGATCTGCAGAGGCTTCCTGTGGTGTGGAAAGAAGGAAGCAAACGGTGGGTCCTGTGCGGTCGCATGGGACGAAGTATGTACACCCAAATGGGCAGGCGGACTGGGGGTACCCAACTTGTTTTGGATGAATAAAGCACTACGGGCAAGATGGCCTTGGCTCCAAAAGGTTGACAAGGAAAGGCCCCGGGCAGAATTCTCCATCATGGTGCCAGCTGAATCACAAGATTTGGTGCAAGCAGCTGCGCGGACAGTGATCGGCAATGGCAGAAACACACTTTTTTGGGAGGATAGGTGGATCGAAGGTTTTCGGGTGTCTGAGCTGGCTCCGCGAATCTACAGCCGAGTCACGAAGAGAGTGCGCCAATCTAAGCTGGTGGCGGATGCAATACGCAACAACAACTGGGCAAACGATGTCGGAACCAACCTACCACCGGAGGCTCTGGACGAATTCCTAAATCTTTGGCCAAGGGTTGCGGAAGTGCAACTTGCTGATGAGATGGAAGACACGGTGAGGTGGATGTGGGAGCAGAATGGAGAGTTCTCGGCTCGAACGGCATATGCTGCTCGGTACATGGGGAGAGAGGTGTCTCCAACTGCTGCGTTTACCTGGCAGACTAGGGCGCCAAGGCGATGCCGGTTCTTTTCCTGGCTGGCGATAAGGAACAGGTGCTGGACTTCAGATAGACTCGCTCAACGTGGACTACCCCACCAGGACACATGCCCGCTGTGCAACCAACATGATGAGACCATGCAGCACTTGATGATGGAGTGTGTATTCGCGAGGCAGATTTGGTCGACAATGGGCCGAGTTACGGAGAGGGTGGACATCGAGCCGAGGCAGAATGAACCTCTAGAACAATGGTCGATAAGACAAGACAGAAATTCAGACAGCGGGCGTGCGCACAAAGCAAAATGCCTTCTTGGGATGTGGATGATCTGGAAACAGCGGAATGACGTGATCTTTAATGGGGAGAGGCCGTTGATACCACGAACCATACAACGCATACAGGAGGAAGGTAGACTATGGGCGAAGGCGGGATTGTTCAAAGGAAACAATATAGGGTTCGAAGTAGAGCAGGAAGCGTGGGGTACTAGTGAGTAGTTTTGTGTATTGTGAGGTGGTGTCGGACGAGGTCCGCATGTAAATAAGTTTGTAATGTGGACTTGGGGTTCTCTCCCCTTCCTTCTTTAATGAATGATATGCACACTCGTGCATATTCGGAAAAAAAAAGTCCGCCCTTCCCCTGCCGACCAGCGCCGAGACGTCCGATGCTAGATCATCCGTGCCATGCGTGTCCACGTTTGTCAGTAGTAGTACTGTCTTTGTATTTCTGTTCCGTGCCGTTAGCTAGTTCTGTTCTGTTCGTCCGTGTGTTCAATAAAGTAGAAAACCAATCGGGGCCTCGGTTGTTTAGTTCGCTGCACGCCTGTTTGTGCCTGATTTGTGCGTGGTGATGTACTAAATATGGTCGTTGTCTCAGCATGCATGGACATGTGCAATGCATCCCCCTCTCTCTCTCTCTCTCTCTCTCTCTCTCTCTCTCTCTCTCTCTCTCTCTGTGTGTGTGTGTGTGTGTGTGTGTGTAAATATGATCGTGTTCAAAGAGAAATGCTATTATTGTGACTACTATAATTTTATGCGACGAGACGTTTTTCGAAGCTGCGTGAACATTTCATTTCTATACATGAACTGATGAAGAACTATAAGTTGAGCATTACCTTGTCAAAAAGCAACCAAATTTTCTTTTTGCACAAAAAAGAAACAAAGTAGAGCATTAACATAACCCCCGCAAAAAACAAAAAAAAGAGCATTAACATGAGTACGGATCTTCTTTACTCATAAACTATCTTCTGCGAAATTTTTATGTGCATTGGGATTTTACTAAATATGGTCTACAAAGCTTATTTCCTACTTCTAATAAATAATATTGAACACGAACATCGATAAAAGACATGCATTGACCACCATTTCCTTGGAAGAACAATCCGGGCTGCGGAAGCCTCCAGAGTCTAACCATATGGAGATATTTTGGTAAAGCTCTCTGGATACTCCTACAAGTAAATAAGGATGCGCCGATGCATGACTTAGCATGGGGTCCGGGGGCAATAGGAGGATATGGATACACATCCATCCAGTCACACTATAAGCATAGGCAATGTAAGATGTTTAGAGAGTTGCTTGAAAAAGCTAAACATTTTCTCTTAAACAATGATGTTTTTTTAGGTGACTAAGTAATCGTCTATGATATACAAGTAAGTACCGGTGCTTTATAAAAAACTGATTCATTTTTACAAGCACCTTTCTAAACACTTTGTATTGCACAGGGCTTAGCACACACCACAAGGCAGGCAGCGCGAATCTGTTCACAACTAGGACAAACCATTTCCCGTGTCCGACATCTTTGCTGGCCATGAGCCCCGACACTTTTTTGCATGATTATAAGCAAAATTTGTTTTGTTCCGTTGATCTTAGAACATGACTTTATTTTCCTTCAGAGCACCATGACAGTTACTTATGCGATAAAAGAAATAAAAAGTCTGTTATATTAAGCCATGAAAGATGCACACATTATTTAAAGATCATATAGTTGAGCTATCAATACATGTTCTTCCGGTTTGCATTAATTACTGATAGACGAAAACCCTCACATGCATGACTAGGGAATCAATTGGAATTCTTTGTACTTGTTGCCAATCATGCGATGATGCACTTCTTGTGACTATTTTAGATAACCTTTCCCTTATCATGAGAAAATAGGAAAATGGTACACAAAGCGGATTATGACATTCATTTTAATTGCATTTCCTTCTATATTTGCTCAAAATATTACGTTTATGCCACGATCATTTCCCAATCAGAATTTCTTCTATTACACATTGTGAGGAGTTTCCAAATTACAGTTTCAAATATTGACTCTGATTTAATGGCATTTCATTACAGAATGCTACATGGACAACATAGTTTATGAGAGGGCTTCCAGGATACTGTGCTGTTTAATTAGAACATGATCAGGCGACCATTTGATCAGAGAAAGAAACTGGAAAGTGAGGCTGCTAGTAATTCTTCATGGTCTTTATTTGGAGTAAGATCTCATCCTTATTACTGCTTTCTTGCACACTACAACACACATTCATTCCTTTGTTTCTAAACAAGACCTTCTAAAGTACCTTAGCAATTCATTTATGTGGTATCGCCTTTGGTATGTAGCAAGCGCTCGCTCAGAGAGTTCCTGGTCTGGGTCAGCTCAGTAACGTTGGGAGGGGGCAGTTTTCCGTTAAAGCTTTTGCACACGGGTTCTTCTCATGCGGTTTTATTTGGGAATCTGCTTGTCGGCCATTTTAGAGTTTTTCTGCAGGTTTTGCCTTTTTCTCCTTTTTTTAGTATTGTTTCCTTATTTTTTGTTCATTTTTTCTCTTTCCTTTCTTATTTTTCTTCATCATTATTGAAACAGGTACATCGTGAATTTAAGAAAAAAAGTGCTTAATTCATGCTCGTTGTGTATTTAAAATTTCCATTGTGTATTAAAAATGTTTATCGTGTACTTTAAAAAATGTTCTAGTATATTTCAAATATGTTCATCGTGTATTCAAAAATGTTCATCTTGCTTCAAAAAAAAGTTCATAGGTTTTTTTAAACATCATTGTGTATTTTAAAAGGGTTCGGCGTGTTATTTAGAAAAAAATCATCATGTGTTAAAAAAGGCTCATAGTAATTTTTCTATAGAATGTTTATCATGTATTTTAAGAATGTACATTATGTTATTGTCATTCATTCAAGTGAATATGAAGAATTGATATTATATGTAGGTCTATATTTTAGTAATTTCTAATACATGATGAGTTTTCTCATCAAACCATAACTATTATTCATATTTTATGCTCGAGGCATTTCTAAGTAAATTGAATGCCAAGATAGCAGTGCCCTATATTCAATATGCCTCTCGATGGTTCACCTCATATGATAGATTATATAGCAATGGATTTGTGCTAGTTTGATTTTTTGCGAGATTATGAACACAAATTGTTTTGCCGCGTTGATCTTAGAACGAGACTTCTATTTTTCTCCCTTAAGCTTGAGGATTTGAGCACCATGACAATTACTTATGTTATATCTTCACCATCCATTGCGATGTGATTCATGTCATATTCATACTACTCGTTGCGTATATGCATGTCTAAGGATGAAGTATTCCTATATAGACGAGTTGTATTCCCATTGTTAATTAGTGACCATGGCCCACCAGGTTGGCGATAGAATTTAGTCTCTAATTTATTTGGAACAGATGCCTAAAGGTATAACCTACACCACGGGTGTCCACTTTCTCTCAAATCCATCTCCATCTCACATCCCCACCCATACTAACCCCTCCTCTAGTTCTTGTAGTATTGCAGTGTGCTCCCTCTTCTCTACATCTCTCTTTCATTTTCTTTCTCTCCCTCTCGATTCTAGGGCTTTCCAAGCTAGCATTGAAGAACACACTTCATTGCCTTGCCGGAGCAGGTTGGCCTCACAACTTGAAGCTCATGGTTGTTGAGATTGTGTGACATGAAAAATCCGTGCTTCGTAAACTATTATCTACAACTCCCCTCTTCCACACCCTCCTACTGTCAGCACAAAATCCATTTTGGCTCTTTTCAAACTCGATTATCTGCTTGGGATGGATGTGTGTGAGGTTGAGGATGGCAGGTCCATGGTTGAAGTACTAGTATTAAGTGCATTGGTCCTACATTGTTGACTATATAAGCGGAGTTATGGTCTCGTTTGTGTTGAGCCGCTGGCCAACGATTCCCTTCACAACTCACAAGGAATGACCAGTCAGGCAGGGAAAATGTTGGCAACCATTCATTTCAGCAGGTAGCATACATCAGGCTCGTTTTTCCTTTTTAGGACCCAGCACTATATTCATTGCATTTCATACAGCAGGCTCGTGAGTGTTGCCTCCGATCTTGATGACCGCTCCATGGCCAGGCCACCCACCCGTTTTGATGGAATCCAGCTATAATCTGTGAGGCCTGCCTGATGAGCAGCATGTGACCTTGATGACCATTCTTCATAGGCAAGGAAATCCAGCCCGTGAAATGGCCGAGTCCCCATCCACCAGTTTCGACATGGAAATGGCATGAAATAATGGCCCTAGGTGGCAACGTGTAACGGGCCACTGCTTTGCACTACTACGAGATCGGGGGGAGGCGGCAACTGGGTGGGTGGGCAACTGCGTTTGTGAAGCCCACGACTAACACCAACTAGTGAAATCCAGCCCGTGAAATGACCACTAGTTCCCCAACTCCATCAGTTTGGGCATGGAATGAATTTAGTGGACCGTAAGGCATCACGCGAGGTTCTACAGATTGATGTTTTCTGTGGATGTAGGATTACGGCACCACGCTTTGTTAACCCCACGACTTAAACACCCACACTAAATCTGCCGTCTGCCTATATAAACCCCACTCTTTGCTTCTCACTCGTGCCCACTCTCTCCACTCCATTCGCTTTGCTCCTCAGTCCAGTACGTCTCGGGTGAACAAGATCAGCAGGTCGATGGCGCTCTCTCGTCGCATGACCGCGTCCGCCCTCCTCCTGCTCTTCCTCCTCGTCGTCACAGGTACGTCCCGCCGCCCAGCCTCACTCTTCCCAGCTTACTCTGGTTCATTCCCACGACGATGCTTAGTTGCCTACCGTGGTTTGGTTGACGTGCATGCAGAGATGGGGACGACGACGGTCAAGGTGGCGGAGGCGCGGAACTGCCTGTCGCAGAGCCACAACTTCAAGGGCGTCTGCCTCAGCAGCAGCAACTGCGCCGCCGTCTGCCGCACCGAGAACTTCCCCGACGGCGAGTGCCACGCGCCGCACTACGAGCGCAAGTGCTTCTGCAAGAGGCCCTGCTAGACGGCCCGCTCGCCCCGCCCTGCCGGCCAGCGCCGAGACCTCCGATGCTACATCATCCGTGCCGTTAGCTTATATCTGTTCTGTTCATTGCTGCGTCCCCGTTCGTCAGTAGTAATTGTTCTTAACTGGATCGTCCGTGCCGGTAACTAGTTACGTTCTGTTCATCTGTCCCTCTTAGTAGTAGAACTAATAAAGTAGAAAATCAGTCGGGGTCTCGGTAGTTTACATCGCTGTACGTCGTGTTTGTGCCTGATTTGCGCGTGGTGATGTAATAAATATGGTCGTTGTTTCGGTATGGATGGACATGTGTGCAATGCATTCCCCTCTCCCCCTCCCTCCTCTCTACAAGTGTGATTGTGTTCAGAGAAAAATGCTACTATTGTGGCTACTACATTTTTATGTGACAAGACATTTTTCCAAGCTGCGTGAACATTTCATTTGTATACATGAACAACTATAAATTGAGCATGACCTTTTCAAAAGAAACCAAGTTCTCTTTTGTGAAACAAAATAAGAAAGTAGAGCATTAACATGAGTACGGATTTTCTTTTACTCAAAAAACTGTCTTGTGTGAAAATTTTATGTACATTTGGACTTTATCAAACATGATCTACAAACTGTATTTTCGACTTTAAATTAATATTAAGCACGAACATAAAAAAACATGCATAGACCTCCATTTCTTTGGGAAAACCATCCTGGCTGTAGAGAAGCCTCCAGAGTCCAACTGTATGGAAACATTTGGGTAAAGTATTATGCTCCTTCAAATAATAAGGAAGTTTGGGGGTTGCACATCTATCCAATCATACACTAACATCATATATAATGTAAGATGTTTAGAGTTGCTTGTAAAAAATAAAATGTTTTCTTAAACACCGGTAGTGTTTTTAGATGACTACTAAATAAGCCTTTATGATAGACAACTATTTGTGCTTTATAAATAACTGATTAATTTTTACAAGTACTTCTCTAAACACCTTGTGTTGCACACGACTTGACACACAACATAATTCAGACAGCGTGATCTGCTCACAACTGGGCCAAACCGTATGTGCCCTCATGAGTCTGCGTCATCGTATGCCGGATCTACTTACTTTCGTGTTCGCCCTTTATTTTTAGTGGAATACTTTTGTATTCTCTCAGTATAACATAGTCGTGTGACCCACAATTCCTATTTAGCACTCACTACAGGGCGACAGTGAGCCCTCCTATTTGGCACCTTGTGTTACAAATAGACACTATAACACAGTATGACTGGACAGAATAACCCATGCCCCTCTTCACTCATTAAAATATCACAAAAAGTTACATTTCAATTACTGTGGGTTATAGCAAGTGCTCGCTCAAAGAGCTTCTGATCTCGGCCGCCCCAGTAACGTTGGGACGGGCAATTTCCACTTACAACTTTTTGCACCGGTTCTTTTCACGTGGTTTTATTTAGGAATCAACTTCCTGTACACTTTACTGTTTTTCTTCAGGTCATGCCTTTTTCACATTTTTATTGTTTCCTTTTTATATTTTGTTCCTTTTTCTCCTTTTTCATGGTTTTTAACTTTTTCTGTTCATCGTCTATTAAAACAATTACATCATGTATTTAAAAATGTGTATTTAAACATTTTACTTGTATATTTAGAAAATGTGCATTGTGTATTAATGAGTACTTTTTATATCATGTTTATGTTTATTGTGTACTTTCAGAATGTACCAGTATATTTAAAAATGTTCATCATCTATTAGAAATGTTCATCTTGTTTCAAAAAATATATATATTGTTTCCTGAAAGGTTCATCGCGTTTATTTTTTAAAAGAAATTATTCATCATGTATTAAAAATTCTCATAGTGTACTTTTCTATAAAATGTTTATCATGCATTTAATGAATGTTCATCATTTTATTGTTTAATTCATTCAAAAGAATATTAAGAATTGATACTATATGTAGGTTTATTTATAGTAATTTCTAGTACATGATGATTTCCCATTTGACCATAACTAACTTTCAAAAATTATTTGGTAATTAGAAGAAAAAAATTAGCCAATTCCAAAAAACTTCAAGAATACTGAAAATAGTTTGTCAGTTTTAAAACATGTTGATGAATACAAATAATGGTTGTGAATTCAAAAAGCTTTCATGAATTTGAAATATTCATGGAATTCATAAAATTTTCATGAATTTATGTTCTTCTTTTTCTTGGTGATCCGCGACGCTCGCAGTCCCGGTGGCTCTGATTGTGCATCGGTTGCTTCTGTTGAGCGCATTGCCGACATCTCCTCCAATAAGCTCGACTGGTTCCTTGCTCTAGAGAGGCCCTATTATGTCATGTGTTTTGAAGGTTATCATGGTGGTGGATACTAAGGAGGGAAGAGATGGAGGTCCAGATCAGGATGGAGCACAATCCTAGTGCATAATTTTGGGGCGGCCTTGGCACGAGCTGCTGTGTTCAGCTACCGGCATCCTTCACCTTGCCATTGCATCTTCGAGACAAAGCGCGGCCATATCTATTCATCCTCGCCATGGAGCCAAAAGGGAGGCAACATTTCTTAATCACAAAGTTTGCAACATGGAGTCTCGGAGGTCATGCCGTCCCAAGTGGTGTTGTCCTGGCAACGGTGAGATTGTTCCCGTGGAGAAGAAGCTTTGGACTCGATCATGGTTTCCATCTTGGTTCTAGGGTCCTTTTTATACGACTTAGGGGCCGATTTATAATTTTCTTTTAGATTATGTACGTGAACTGTGTAGCTAATGCACCTTCGTGGTCCTTCTGGACCTGTCCTTGATAAGAAAAAAAAAAAGACCGATTGGATATTCCCTATCCCGGCTGCAATTCTCTGGCAATCGTCGTGCAACCAGTCTCCATTGCAATCAGTAAAAAGTAAAGAATGTTGTTGCTACCTGCAGCCAATGGATTACTACAAGATTTGGAGTAATATTTTCTAGCTAAGGGATTTGTCCAAATTCCATTTCGTATATTTACATATCATAACCACAGGTGACGGGTCCAAATCACGATAATGCTAGACGTGTAAAAGATCTACAAACGGTTACTTAACTTTTCAAACTAACTAACTTTGCCCCTGAGTTGCACTGGGTGAGCCCCTTCCTTCCCCTGGTTTCAATCCCGATACTCCACATCAGTAAGTACATAAAATTCTGAAGTTTTTTTGTCAATAAAGGACATTTCATTAAATAGATATATCGAGGTGATACAATCGCATCGAAAGAAAGTCCGGCCTCTTCATAGCTAGGTGCACACAGCCAAAAAAGTCCAGAGTACCCTAAAAGCAAAAAATAATTCGATACAATGCCAATAAAAAAAACATGTCCAAAAAAAAAAAAACATGTCCAGCCTAAGGAGTGGCAGATCCTATCCGTAGGTCACACCGCCATCCATGGGGGTAGAAAACCTCCCTGGCCGTACGCTCCAGCCGTGTAGACGCCATCATAAAAAGGTCCCTGTCCTCCGGCCTCTGCAAGATAGACCAAGTACAGAGCCATTGTGTACACACATGAATAACCTGCATAGGAGATGAGACACATTTGTTATTAAAAATCACATCATTCCTGGTAAGCCACAGTGCCCAGCATAAGGCCGCCGCTCCCACAAGAATATGTGCAGAAAATTGTTTATCAATACCCCGCAACCAGTTGCCGAACATGTTCCGTGCACTACGTGGTGGGTATAGATTCGAAGCTACTTGAACTATGGCCCAAACTGCCCAAGCGAACTTGCACTCAAAAAATAAGTGTTTAATAGACTCGTCATGTTGGCAAAAGACACATGTCTTGGAACCATGCCAGTTTCGTCGTGCCAGATTGTCTCTAGTTAGGATGACTCCTCTGTTAAGAAACCAGAGGAAAATCTTCGCTCTTAGAGGGATTTTGAGCTTCCACAATTTCCTGTTATCAACTGGAACATCACAATGAATCCATTGCATCATACATGGATTAGACTGAAAATTTGCCATTCTGATGCAAGTTCCATCGAAAAATGTCCGGCTCACTCGACAGTTGAATGTACTCCAGGCGAGTGAGTAATTCATTCCATGCTGCCAGGCGAGGGCCAAAAAGGTCCCTACGAAAAGAAATATCAGGGTTTTCTTGTCCTAAAGCTTGCTTGATGGTGACAAACTTATGTCTAACAATCCTGTACAAGCTTGGATATTGCACCATTAGTGGGTTATTCCCTAGCCAGATATCTTCCCAGAATCGAACCTGAGAACCGTTCCTAACTGAGAAGGTCCCAAATTGGAAAAAGAATTCCTTGGCCTTCATCACACCACTCCAGAAATGCTAATCCCCAGGTTTTCAATGAACTTGAGAAATGGCATTGGATCCCACATACTTGTTGCGAATGATTTCTTACCATACTCCATTCTCAGTGAGTAGTTTGTAAACCCACTTGCTGAGAAGAGCAATGTTTTTAATCTCAAGGTCTTGGATTCCCAGCCCCCTTTGACTTTTAGGTCTGCATAATACGCTCCACCTAGCCAGTCGATATTTCTTGGATTCGTTATCGCATTGCCAAAAAAATCTGGATCTAAAGTAGTCGATGTTGGGGAACGTAGTAATTTCAAAAATTTCCTACACACACGCAAGATCATGGTGATGCATAGCAACGAGAGGGGAGAGTGTTGTCTACGTACCCTCGTAGACCGTAAGCGGAAGCGTTATGACAACGTGGTTGATGTAGTCGTACGTCTTCACAATCGACCAATCCTATCCGTAGGTCACACCGCCATCCATGGGGGTAGAAAACCTCCCTGGCCGTACGCTCCAGCCGTGTAGACGCCATCATAAAAAGGTCCCTGTCCTCCGGCCTCTACAAGATAGACCAAGTACATAGCCATTGTGTACACACATGAATAACCTGTATAGGAGATTAGACACATTTGTTATTAAAAATCACATCATTCCTGGTTAGCCACAGTGCCCAGCATAAGGCCGCCGCTCCCACAAGAATATGTGCAGAAAATTGTTTATCAATACCCCGCAACCAGTTGCCGAACATGTTCCGTGCACTACGTGGTGGGTATAGATTCAAAGCTACTTGAACTATGGCCCAAACTGCCCAAGCGAACTTGCACTCAAAAAATAAGTATTTAATAGACTCGTCATGTTGGCAAAAGACACATGTCTTGGAACCATGCCAGTTTCGTCGTGCCAGATTGTCTCTAGTTAGGATGACTCCTCTGTTAAGAATCCAGAGGAAAATCTTCGCTCTTAGAGGGATTTTGAGCTTCCACAATTTCCTATTATCAACTGGAACATCACAATGAATCCATTGCATCATACATGGATTAGACTGAAAATTTGCCATTCTGATGCAAGTTCCATCGAAGAATGTCCGGCTCACTCGACAGTTGAATGTACTCCAGGCGAGTGAGTAATTCATTCCATGCTGCCAGGCGAGGGCCAAAAAGGTCCCTACGGAAAGAAATATCAGGGTTTTCTTGTCCTAAAGCTTGTTTGATGGTGACAAACTTATGTCTAACAATCCTGTACAAACTTGGATATTGCACCATTAGTGGGTTATTCCCTAGCCAGATATCTTCCCAGAATCGAACCTGAGAACCGTTCCTAACTGAGAAGGTCCCAAATTGGAAAAAGAATTCCTTGGCCTTCATCACACCACTCCGGAAATGCTAATCCCCAGGTTTTCAATGAACTTGAGAAATGGCATTGGATCCCACATACTTGTTGCGAATGATTTCTTACCATACTCCATTCTCAGTGAGTAGTTTGTAAACCCACTTGCTGAGAAGAGCAATGTTTTTAATCTCAAGGTCTTGGATTCCCAGCCCCCTTTGACTTTTAGGTCTGCATAATACGCTCCACCTAGCCAGTCGATATTTCTTGGATTCGTTATCGCATTGCCAAAAAAATCTGGATCTAAAGTAGTCGATGTTGGGGAACGTAGTAATTTCAAAAATTTCCTACACACACGCAAGATCATGGTGATGCATAGCAACGAGAGGGGAGAGTGTTGTCTACGTACCCTCGTAGACCGTAAACGGAAGTGTTATGACAACGTGGTTGATGTAGTCGTACGTCTTCACGATCGACCGATCCTATCCGTAGGTCACACCGCCATCCATGGGGGTAGAAAACCTCCCTGGCCGTACGCTCCAGCCGTGTAGACGCCATCATGAAAAGGTCCCTGTCCTCTGGCCTCTGCAAGATAGACCAAGTACAGAGCCATCGTGTACACACATGAATAACCTGCATAGGAGATGAGACACATTTGTTATTAAAAATCACATCATTCCTGGTAAGCCACAGTGCCCAGCATAAGGCCGCCGCTCCCACAAGAATATGTGCAGAAAATTGTTTATCAATACCCCGCAACCAGTTGCCGAACATGTTCCGTGCACTACATGGTGGGTATAGATTCGAAGCTACTTGAACTATGGCCCAAACTGCCCAAGCGAACTTGCACTCAAAAAATAAGTGTTTAATAGACTCGTCATGTTGGCAAAAGACACATGTCTTGGAACCATGCCAGTTCGTCGTGCCAGATTGTGTCTAGTTAGGATGACTCCTCTGTTAAGAAACCAGAGGAAAATCTTCGCTCTTAGAGGGATTTGAGCTTCCACAATTTCCTGTTATCAACTGGAACATCACAATGAATCCATTGCATCATACATGGATTAGAATGAAAATTTGCCATTCTGATGCAAGTTCCATCGAAAAATGTCCGGCTCACTCGACAGTTGAATGTACTCCAGACGAGTGAGTAGTTCATTCCATGCTGCCAGGCGAGGGCCAAAAAGGTCCCTACGGAAAGAAATATCAGGGTTTTCTTGTCCTAAAGCTTGTTTGATGGTGACAAACTTATGTCTAAGAATCCTGTACAAGCTTGGATATTGCACCATTAGTGGGTTATTCCCTAGCCAGATATCTTCCCAGAATCGAACCTGAGAACCGTTCCTAACTGAGAAGGTCCCAAATTGGAAAAGGAATTCCTTGGCCTTCATCACACCACTCTAGAAATGCTAATCCCCAGGTTTTCAATGAACTTGAGAAATGGCATTGGATCCCACATACTTGTTGCGAATGATTTCTTACCATACTCCATTCTCAGTGAGTAGTTTGTAAACCCACTTGCTGAGAAGAGCAATGTTTTTAATCTCAAGGTCTTGGATTCCCAGCCCCCTTTGACTTTTAGGTCTGCATAATACGCTCCACCTAGCCAGTCGATATTTCTTGGATTCGTTATCGCATTGCCAAAAAAATCTGGATCTAAAGTAGTCGATGTTGGGGAACGTAGTAATTTCAAAAATTTCCTACACACACGCAAGATCATGGTGATGCATAGCAACGAGAGGAGAGAGTGTTGTCTACGTACCCTCGTAGACCGTAAGCGGAAGCGTTATGACAACGTGGTTGATGTAGTCGTACGTCTTCACGATCGACCGATCCTATCCGTAGGTCACACCGCCATCCATGGGGGTAGAAAACCTCCCTGGCCGTACGCTCCAGCCGTGTAGACGCCATCATAAAAAGGTCCCTGTCCTCCGGCCTCTGCAAGATAGACCAAGTACAGAGCCATTGTGTACACACATGAATAACCTGCATAGGAGATGAGACACATTTGTTATTAAAAATCACATCATTCCTGGTAAGCCACAGTGCCCAGCATAAGGCCGCCGCTCCCACAAGAATATGTGCAGAAAATTGTTTATCAATACCCCGCAACCAGTTGCCGAACATGTTCCGTGCACTACGTGGTGGGTATAGATTCGAAGCTACTTGAACTATGGCCCAAACTGCCCAAGCGAACTTGCACTCAAAAAATAAGTGTTTAATAGACTCGTCATGTTGGCAAAAGACACATGTCTTGGAACCATGCCAGTTTCGTCGTGCCAGATTGTCTCTAGTTAGGATGACTCCTCTGTTAAGAAACCAGAGGAAAATCTTCGCTCTTAGAGGGATTTTGAGCTTCCACAATTTCCTGTTATCAACTGGAATATCACAATGAATCCATTGCATCATACATGGATTAGACTGAAAATTTGCCATTCTGATGCAAGTTCCATCGAAAAATGTCCGGCTCACTCGACAGTTGAATGTACTCCAGGCGAGTGAGTAATTCATTCCATGCTGCCAGGCGAGGGCCAAAAAGGTCCCTACGGAAAGAAATATCAGGGTTTTCTTGTCCTAAAGCTTGTTTGATTGTGACAAACTTATGTCTAACAATCCTGTACAAGCTTGGATATTGCACCATTAGTGGGTTATTCCCTAGCCAGGTATCTTCCCAGAATCGAACCTGAGAACCGTTCCTAACGGAGAAGGTCCCAAATTGGAAAAAGAATTCCTTGGCCTTCATCACACCACTCCAGAAATGCTAATCCCCAGGTTTTCAATGAACTTGAGAAATGGCATTGGATCCCACATACTTGTTGCGAATGATTTCTTACCATACTCCATTCTCAGTGAGTAGTTTGTAAACCCACTTGCTGAGAAGAGCAATGTTTTTAATCTCAAGGTCTTGGATTCCCAGCCCCCTTTGACTTTTAGGTCTGCATATTACGCTCCACCTAGCCAGTCGATATTTCTTGGATTCGTTATCGCATTGCCAAAAAAATCTGGATCTAAAGTAGTCGATGTTGGGGAACGTAGTAATTTCAAAAATTTCCTACACACACGCAAGATCATGGTGATGCATAGCAACGAGAGGGGAGAGTGTTGTCTACGTACCCTCGTAGACCGTAAGCGGAAGCGTTATGACAACGTGGTTGATGTAGTCTTACGTATTCACGATCGACCGATCCTATCCGTAGGTCACACCGCCATCCATGGGGGTAGAAAACCTCCCTGGCCGTACGCTCCAGCCGTGTAGACACCATCATGAAAAGGTCCCTGTCCTCCGGCCTCTGCAAGATAGACCAAGTACATAGCCATTGTGTACACACATGAATAACCTGCATAGGAGATTAGACACATTTGTTATTAAAAATCACATCATTCCTGGTTAGCCACAGTGCCCAGCATAAGGCCGCCGCTCCCACAAGAATATGTGCAGAAAATTGTTTATCAATACCCCGCAACCAGTTGCCGAACATGTTCCGTGCACTACGTGGTGGGTATAGATTCAAAGCTACTTGAACTATGGCCCAAACTGCCCAAGCGAACTTGCACTCAAAAAATAAGTATTTAATAGACTCGTCATGTTGGCAAAAGACACATGTCTTGGAACCATGCCAGTTTCGTCGTGCCAGATTGTCTCTAGTTAGGATGACTCCTCTGTTAAGAATCCAGAGGAAAATCTTCGCTCTTAGAGGGATTTTGAGCTTCCACAATTTCCTGTTATCAACTGGAACATCACAATGAATCCATTGCATCATACATGGATTAGACTGAAAATTTGCCATTCTGATGCAAGTTCCATCGAAGAATGTCCGGCTCACTCGACAGTTGAATGTACTCCAGGCGAGTGAGTAATTCATTCCATGCTGCCAGGCGAGGGCCAAAAAGGTCCCTACGGAAAGAAATATCAGGGTTTTCTTGTCCTAAAGCTTGTTTGATGGTGACAAACTTATGTCTAACAATCCTGTACAAGCTTGGATATTGCACCATTAGTGGGTTATTCCCTAGCCAGATATCTTCCCAGAATCGAACCTGAGAACCGTTCCTAACTGAGAAGGTCCCAAATTGGAAAAAGAATTCCTTGGCCTTCATCACACCACTCCAGAAATGCTAATCCCCAGGTTTTCAATGAACTTGAGAAATGGCATTGGATCCCACATACTTGTTGCGAATGATTTCTTACCATACTCCATTCTCAGTGAGTAGTTTGTAAACCCACTTGCTGAGAAGAGCAATGTTTTTAATCTCAAGGTCTTGGATTCCCAGCCCCCTTTGACTTTTAGGTCTGCATAATACGCTCCACCTAGCCAGTCGATATTTCTTGGATTCGTTATCGCATTGCCAAAAAAATCTGGATCTAAAGTAGTCGATGTTGGGGAACGTAGTAATTTCAAAAATTTCCTACACACACGCAAGATCATGGTGATGCATAGCAACGAGAGGGGAGAGTGTTGTCTACGTACCCTCGTAGACCGTAAACGGAAGCGTTATGACAACGTGGTTGATGTAGTCGTACGTCTTCACGATCGACCGATCCTATCCGTAGGTCACACCGCCATCCATGGGGGTAGAAAACCTCCCTGGCCGTACGCTCCAGCCGTGTAGACGCCATCATGAAAAGGTCCCTGTCCTCTGGCCTCTGCAAGATAGACCAAGTACAGAGCCATCGTGTACACACATGAATAACCTGGATAGGAGATGAGACACATTTGTTATTAAAAATCACATCATTCCTGGTAAGCCACAGTGCCCAGCATAAGGCCGCCGCTCCCACAAGAATATGTGCAGAAAATTGTTTATCAATACCCCGCAACCAGTTGCCGAACATGTTCCGTGCACTACATGGTGGGTATAGATTCGAAGCTACTTGAACTATGGCCCAAACTGCCCAAGCGAACTTGCACTCAAAAAATAAGTGTTTAATAGACTCGTCATGTTGGCAAAAGACACATGTCTTGGAACCATGCCAGTTCGTTGTGCCAGATTGTCTCTAGTTAGGATGACTCCTCTGTTAAGAAACCAGAGGAAAATCTTCGCTCTTAGAGGGATTTGAGCTTCCACAATTTCCTGTTATCAACTGGAACATCACAATGAATCCATTGCATCATACATGGATTAGAATGAAAATTTGCCATTCTGATGCAAGTTCCATCGAAAAATGTCCGGCTCACTCGACAGTTGAATGTACTCCAGACGAGTGAGTAGTTCATTCCATGCTGCCAGGCGAGGGCCAAAAAGGTCCCTACGGAAAGAAATATCAGGGTTTTCTTGTCCTAAAGCTTGTTTGATTGTGACAAACTTATGTCTAACAATCCTGTACAAGCTTGGATATTGCACCATTAGTGGGTTATTCCCTAGCCAGATATCTTCCCAGAATCGAACCTGAGAACCGTTCCTAACTGAGAAGGTCCCAAATTGGAAAAAGAATTCCTTGGCCTTCATCACACCACTCCAGAAATGCTAATCCCCAGGTTTTCAATGAACTTGAGAAATGGCATTGGATCCCACATACTTGTTGCGAATGATTTCTTACCATACTCCATTCTCAGTGAGTAGTTTGTAAACCCACTTGCTGAGAAGAGCAATGTTTTTAATCTCAAGGTCTTGGATTCCCAGCCCCCTTTGACTTTTAGGTCTGCATAATACGCTCCACCTAGCCAGTCGATATTTCTTGGATTCGTTATCGCATTGCCAAAAAAATCTGGATCTAAAGTAGTCGATGTTGGGGAACGTAGTAATTTCAAAAATTTCCTACACACACGCAAGATCATGGTGATGCATAGCAACGAGAGGAGAGAGTGTTGTCTACGTACCCTCGTAGACCGTAAGCGGAAGCGTTATGACAACGTGGTTGATGTAGTCGTACGTCTTCACGATCGACCGATCCTATCCGTAGGTCACACCGCCATCCATGGGGGTAGAAAACCTCCCTGGCCGTACGCTCCAGCCGTGTAGACGCCATCATAAAAAGGTCCCTGTCCTCCGGCCTCTGCAAGATAGACCAAGTACAGAGCCATTGTGTACACACATGAATAACCTGCATAGGAGATGAGACACATTTGTTATTAAAAATCACATCATTCCTGGTAAGCCACAGTGCCCAGCATAAGGTCGCCGCTCCCACAAGAATATGTGCAGAAAATTGTTTATCAATACCCCGCAACCAGTTGCCGAACATGTTCCGTGCACTACGTGGTGGGTATAGATTCGAAGCTACTTGAACTATGGCCCAAACTGCCCAAGCGAACTTGCACTCAAAAAATAAGTGTTTAATAGACTCGTCATGTTGGCAAAAGACACATGTCTTGGAACCATGCCAGTTTCGTTGTGCCAGATTGTCTCTAGTTAGGATGACTCCTCTGTTAAGAATCCAGAGGAAAATCTTCGCTCTTAGAGGGATTTTGAGCTTCCACAATTTCCTGTTATCAACTGGAACATCACAATGAATCCATTGCATCATACATGGATTAGACTGAAAATTTGCCATTCTGATGCAAGTTCCATCGAAAAATGTCCGGCTCACTCGACAGTTGAATGTACTCCAGGCGAGTGAGTAATTCATTCCATGCTGCCAGGCGAGGGCCAAAAAGGTCCCTACGGAAAGAAATATCAGGGTTTTCTTGTCCTAAAGCTTGTTTGATTGTGACAAACTTATGTCTAAGAATCCTGTACAAGCTTGGATATTGCACCATTAGTGGGTTATTCCCTAGCCAGGTATCTTCCCAGAATCGAACCTGAGAACCGTTCCTAACTGAGAAGGTCCCAAATTGGAAAAAGAATTCCTTGGCCTTCATCACACCACTCCAGAAATGCTAATCCCCAGGTTTTCAATGAACTTGAAAAATGGCATTGGATCCCACATACTTGTTGCGAATGATTTCTTACCATACTCCATTCTCAGTGAGTAGTTTGTAAACCCACTTGCTGAGAAGAGCAATGTTTTTAATCTCAAGGTCTTGGATTCCCAGCCCCCTTTGACTTTTAGGTCTGCATAATACGCTCCACCTAGCCAGTCGATATTTCTTGGATTCGTTATCGCATTGCCAAAAAAATCTGGATCTAAAGTAGTCGATGTTGGGGAACGTAGTAATTTCAAAAATTTCCTACACACACGCAAGATCATGGTGATGCATAGCAACGAGAGGGGAGAGTGTTGTCTACGTACCCTCGTAGACCGTAAACGGAAGCGTTATGACAACGTGGTTGATGTAGTCGTACGTCTTCACGATCGACCGATCCTATCCGTAGGTCACACCGCCATCCATGGGGGTAGAAAACCTCCCTGGCCGTACGCTCCAGCCGTGTAGACGCCATCATGAAAAGGTCCCTGTCCTCTGGCCTCTGCAAGATAGACCAAGTACAGAGCCATCGTGTACACACATGAATAACCTGCATAGGAGATGAGACACATTTGTTATTAAAAATCACATCATTCCTGGTAAGCCACAGTGCCCAGCATAAGGCCGCCGCTCCCACAAGAATATGTGCAGAAAATTGTTTATCAATACCCCGCAACCAGTTGCCGAACATGTTCCGTGCACTACATGGTGGGTATAGATTCGAAGCTACTTGAACTATGGCCCAAACTGCCCAAGCGAACTTGCACTCAAAAAATAAGTGTTTAATAGACTCGTCATGTTGGCAAAAGACACATGTCTTGAAACCATGCCAGTTCGTCGTGCCAGATTGTCTCTAGTTAGGATGACTCCTCTGTTAAGAATCCAGAGGAAAATCTTCGCTCTTAGAGGGATTTGAGCTTCCACAATTTCCTGTTATCAACTGGAACATCACAATGAATCCATTGCATCATACATGGATTAGACTGAAAATTTGCCATTCTGATGCAAGTTCCATTGAAAAATGTCCGGCTCACTCGACAGTTGAATGTACTCCAGACGAGTGAGTAGTTCATTCCATGCTGCCAGGCGAGGGCCAAAAAGGTCCCTACGGAAAGAAATATCAGGGTTTTCTTGTCCTAAGGCTTGTTTGATTGTGACAAACTTATGTCTAACAATCCTGTACAAGCTTGGATATTGCACCATTAGTGGGTTATTCCCTAGCCAGATATCTTCCCAGAATCGAACCTGAGAACCGTTCCTAACTGAGAAGGTCCCAAATTGGAAAAAGAATTCCTTGGCCTTCATCACACCACTCCAGAAATGCTAATCCCCAGGTTTTCAATGAACTTGAGAAATGGCATTGGATCCCACATACTTGTTGCGAATGATTTCTTACCATACTCCATTCTCAGTGAGTAGTTTGTAAACCCACTTGCTGAGAAGAGCAATGTTTTTAATCTCAAGGTCTTGGATTCCCAGCCCCTTTTGAGTTTTAGGTCTGCATAATACGCTCCACCTAGCCAGTCGATATTTCTTGGATTCGTTATCGCATTGCCAAAAAAATCTGGATCTAAAGTAGTCGATGTTGGGGAACGTAGTAATTTCAAAAATTTCCTACACACACGCAAGATCATGGTGATGCATAGCAACGAGAGGAGAGAGTGTTGTCTACGTACCCTCGTAGACCGTAAGCGGAAGCGTTATGACAACGTGGTTGATGTAGTCGTACGTCTTCACGATCGACCGATCCTATCCGTAGGTCACACCGCCATCCATGGGGGTAGAAAACCTCCCTGGCCGTACGCTCCAGCCGTGTAGACGCCATCATGAAAAGGTCCCTGTCCTCTGGCCTCTGCAAGATAGACCAAGTACAGAGCCATCGTGTACACACATGAATAACCTGCATAGGAGATGAGACACATTTGTTATTAAAAATCACATCATTCCTGGTAAGCCACAGTGCCCAGCATAAGGCCGCCGCTCCCACAAGAATATGTGCAGAAAATTGTTTATCAATACCCCGCAACCAGTTGCCGAACATGTTCCGTGCACTACATGGTGGGTATAGATTCGAAGCTACTTGAACTATGGCCCAAACTGCCCAAGCGAACTTGCACTCAAAAAATAAGTGTTTAATAGACTCGTCATGTTGGCAAAAGACACATGTCTTGGAACCATGCCAGTTCGTCGTGCCAGATTGTCTCTAGTTAGGATGACTCCTCTGTTAAGAAACCAGAGGAAAATCTTCGCTCTTAGAGGGATTTAAGCTTCCACAATTTCCTGTTATCAACTGGAACATCACAATGAATCCATTGCATCATACATGGATTAGACTGAAAATTTGCCATTCTGATGCAAGTTCCATCGAAAAATGTCCGGCTCACTCGACAGTTGAATGTACTCCAGACGAGTGAGTAGTTCATTCCATGCTGCCAGGCGAGGGCCAAAAAGGTCCCTACGGAAAGAAATATCAGGGTTTTCTTGTCCTAAGGCTTGTTTGATTGTGACAAACTTATGTCTAACAATCCTGTACAAGCTTGGATATTGCACCATTAGTGGGTTATTCCCTAGCCAGATATCTTCCCAGAATCGAACCTGAGAACCGTTCCTAACTGAGAAGGTCCCAAATTGGAAAAAGAATTCCTTGGCCTTCATCACACCACTCCAGAAATGCTAATCCCCAGGTTTTCAATGAACTTGAGAAATGGCATTGGATCCCACATACTTGTTGCGAATGATTTCTTACCATACTCCATTCTCAGTGAGTAGTTTGTAAACCCACTTGCTGAGAAGAGCAATGTTTTTAATCTCAAGGTCTTGGATTCCCAGCCCCTTTTGAGTTTTAGGTCTGCATAATACGCTCCACCTAGCCAGTCGATATTTCTTGGATTCGTTATCGCATTGCCAAAAAAATCTGGATCTAAAGTAGTCGATGTTGGGGAACGTAGTAATTTCAAAAATTTCCTACACACACGCAAGATCATGGTGATGCATAGCAACGAGAGGGGAGAGTGTTGTCTACGTACCCTCGTAGACCGTAAGCGGAAGCGTTATGACAACGTGGTTGATGTAGTCGTACGTCTTCACGATCGACCGATCCTCAGTACCGAACGTACGACACCTCCGCGTTCAGCACACGTTCAGCTCGGTGACGTCCCGCGAACTCACGATCCAGTAGAGCTTCGGGGAAGAGCTTCGTCCGCACGACGGCATGGTGACGGTGTTGATGAAGTTACCGACGCAGGGCTTCGCCTAAGCACCGCTACGATATGACCGAGGTGAATTATGGCGGAGGGTGGCACCGCACACGGCTAAGAGAGATCAATGGTCAACTTGTGTGTTCTAGGGTGCCCCCCTACCCCCGTATATAAAAGAGCAAGGGGGAGGCCGGCCCCTGTAGGGCGCGCCAGGAGGAGGAGTCCTCCTCCTAGTAGGAGTAGGACTCCCTTTTCTACTCCTAAAGGAAGGAGGAGAGGGAGAAGGAATGAGAGGGGGGCCGGCCCCCTAGTCCAATTCGATTTGGGCTAGGGAGGCCGCGCGCCCTGCCTCCTCTCTTCCACCACTTGGCCCATGAGGCCCATTACTTCTTCCTCGTATTCCCGTAACTCTCCGGTACCCCGAAAAATACCCGAATCACTCGGAACCTTTGCGATGTCCGAATATAGTCGTCCAATATACCGATCTTTATGTCTCGACCATTTCGAGACTCCTCGTCATGTCCCCGATCTCATCCGGGACTCGGAACTACCTTCGATACATAAAATCACATAAACTCATAATACCGATCGTCACAGAACTTTAAGCGTGCGGACCCTACGGGTTCGAGAACTATGTAGACATGACCGAGACACGTCTCCGGTCAATAACCAATAGCGGAACCTGGATGCTCATATTGGCTCCCACATATTCTACGAAGATCTTTATCGGTCAAACCGCATAACATCATACGTTGTTCCCTTTGTCATCGGTATGTTACTTGCCCGAGATTCGATCGTCGGTATCTCAATACCTAGTTCAATCTCGTCACCGGCAAGTCTATTTACTCGTTCCATAGTGCATCATCTCGTGACTAACTTATTAGTCACATTGCTTGCAAGGCTTGTAGTGATGTGCATTACCGAGAGGGCCAAGAGATACCTCTCCAACAATCGGAGTGACAAATCCTAATCTCGATCTATGCCAACTCAAAAAACACCATCGGAGATACCTGTAGAGCACCTTTATAATCACCCAGTTACGTTGTGACGTTTGGTAGCACACAAAGTGTTTCTCCGGTATTCGGGAGTAGCATAATCTAATAGTCATAGGAACATGTATAAGTCATGCAGAAAGCAATAGCAGAAAACTAAATGATCAAGTGCTATGCTAACGGAATGGGTCAAGTCAATCACATCATTCTCCTAATGATGTGATCCCGTTAATCAAATGACAACTCATGTCTACGGCTAGGAAACTCAACCATCTTTGATCAACGAGCTAGTCAAGTAGAGGCATACTAGTGACACTATGTTTGTCTATGTATTCACACATGTATTATGTTTTCGGTTAATACAATTCTAGCATGAATAATAAACATTTATCATGAAATAAGGAAATAAATAATAATTTTATTATTGCCTCTAGGGCATATTTCCTTCAGTCTAGTCACTGGAGAACCCCTTTTGGTAGGTGGAAGAATGACAACATATATAAAACCATGTTGCTTAGAACTGAATTGATCAAGATCAATCGTCCCCTGTAAGACAAGAGCTTGGCCTTCCAACTGGCTAAGTGTTTCTCAAGTCTCTCTTCCACATGCTTCCACTCAGCGATAGTTAAGCGTCGATAGTGTATGGGAATACCCAGATATCGAATCGGAAACTGCCTGAGCTGGCATCCAAAAATCTCAGGATACTCAGGTGCTGATTCTGCAGCATCGCCAAAGCAAAAAAGTTTGCTCTTATGAAATTAATTTTGAGACCAGAAAGTTCCTCAAAAGCACATGAGAGCAACTTGAGATTTCTTGCCTTATCTAGATCATGATCCGTGAATAGAATAGTGTCATCCGCATATTGTAGAATAGATAGACCATCTTCTACCAAGTGTGGAATGACACCACTAATTTAACCGTCTAGCTTAGCCCGCTCAACAAGGATAGCTAGCATGTCGGCCACAATGTTAAACAAAATAGGAGAAGCAGGGTCCCCTTGGCGAAGCCCCTTCCTTGTCTGAAAATAGTTGCCAACGTCATCATTAACTTTTATGGCCACACTGCCTCCAGAGACAAAGCTCTCTACCCAATGACACCATTTTTGTGAAAACCCCTTCATGCGCAAAGTTTGCAACAGAAAGGGCCACTTAACCTTATCATAGGCTTTTTCAAAATCTATTTTAAGAATGACACCATTCAACTTTTTTTGGTGAAGCTCATGTACAGTTTCGTGCAAGACGACCACTCCATCTAATATGTTGCGGCCTTGCATAAATGCTATTTGAGTGGGTTTTGCAACATGGTCAGCCACCCCGTTCAACCATTAGTTGCGACCTTCGTAAAGATTTTAAAACTTACATTCAGAAGGCAAATCAGACGATATTGTTGAATACGACTATCCTCCTTCATCTTAGGCAATAGGATAATTTCCCCAAAGTTTAAATGACAAATGTCAAGGTCTTCAGCATGCAATTGGTTAAACAACTGAACCAAGTCTGCCTTAATGACGTCCCAAAAACATTGATAGAACTCTGCCGGAAAGCCATCCGGACCCGGAGCCTTGTTGTGTTTCATTTGAAACACCGCGGTTCGAATTTCCTCCTCGAAGAACGGGGAGGTTAGGAATTCATTTTCCGCTTCCGTAACTTGAGGAATGTCATGAGTAATGGATTCATCCAGCTGAAAATTTGATTCAGCTGAAGGTCCAAAAAGCTCTTTGTAATACTTAGTAATAAAAGTTCTAAGTGGTACGTCCCCCTCAGTTCGGCCTTCCTGCTGGTCAAGGGCGAATATGCGTTTCTTTCTATGTCTGCCGTTGGCAAGCATTTGAAAGTATTTCGTGTTATGATCACCTTGCACAAGCGAATCCGCCTTGCAATGTTGGTACCACTTAATCTCTTCCTCGTGTAGTAGGCGGGCTATCTGCTCGTTTAGATTGCTTTTTGGCTCAATCTCAACTGCAGACAGAGGCCTCACCTCCGCTATTTTATCAAGGGAATCAATTAAGGTAGATAGTCGCAGTTTTTTTTAGATGCCAGCTGTCGGTGTCAAAACCGGCGGATCTCGGGTAGGGGGTCCCGAACTATGCGTCTAGTCGGATGGTAACAGGAGACAAGGGACACGATGTTTTTACCCAGGTTCGGGCCCTCTCGATGGAGGTAAAACCCTACTCCTGCTTGATTAATATTAATGATATGGGTAGTACAAGAGTAGATCTACCACGAGATCAGAGAGGCTAAACCCTAGTAGCTAGCCTATGGTATGATTGTTGTTCTTCTTCTGTCCTATGGACTAAAACTCTTCGGTTTATATAGACACCGGAGAGGGCTAGGGTTACACAGAGTCGGTTACAACGGAAGGAGATCTACATATCCGTATCGCCAAGCTTGCCTTCCACGCCAAGGAAAGTCCCATCCGAACACGGGACGAAGTCTTCAATCTTGTATCTTCATAGTCCAAGAGTCCGGCCAAAGGTTATAGTCCGGCTATCCGGACACCCCATAATTCAGGACTCCCTCACCAACAGTATGCTTGGCCCATCCACGAAGGAATCGACGCAATGCGCGAATTCGATTATTCCATCGTTGAATGGGTGTGTTACCGCGAGGCTGGCGCGCCCACACTTTCTTAACCACGTCATGAAATCCCTCTCTAGTGAGTCATCCCAATTCATATTTAAATTGGTGACGGTTAGAGCTTGGGATTGGTTGTCCAAAATCGGTGAGCAATGGAGCGTGATCCGATAAGGCCTCAATTCTTTCTAATGCCCGAACCGAGGCTAGGGGATATTTATATTCCCAGTCGGTGGTAACTAGCACCCTGTCAAGTTTTTCAAAGGTTGGCACCGATCGATTATTGGCCCAGGTATACTGACGATCAGACATCGTGATCTCCCTCAGATCCAGACTGTTAATAACAACATTAAAGAGGAAAGGCCACCTTGTATCAAACCGGTCATTGTTTTTTTCCTGCTGATATCGAAGGATATTAAAATCCCCCCGATTAACATGGGGTGGGTATTGTCTCGACAGGTATTAACAAGTTCTTTTAGAAATGCAGACTTAAACTCCTCTTGAGCGGCGCCATATACAGCTACCAGGCTCCAAAGGAAATTGTCAGACTTGTTTCGAAGGTGGAATTTGATATGATACTCCCCCTTTGACATGGACAATAGTTGCAAGTACGTAGAGTTAATACCTAGCAATATTCCACCGGACCTCCCGGTCGGCGGTAAGACGTGCCATTCGTAGTCCATACCACATGAGAAGTGGTCCAGATCACGTGTTGGAAAGTCACGTTTGCCGGCCTCAGTGATAGCCACGAAGTCCAATGCATGATCCTTTACACAGTCGGCAATGTGTTTGTGTTTAGCCAGGTCACCTAGACCTCTGCTATTCCAAAACATGCCTCTCATGCTGAACCAATTTTTTGTTTAGAGACCTTTGCCTTCTTAGAAGAGCGCCCTCTTTTCTTTCCTGAGTTAGACTTATTCTTACGCACCGACGCGACAAGCTCACAAAGCGTAGTGTCGCGTACAATATCGTCAAGGTCTACTTCAGTCGTGTCTTTAACCAAATGAGAGAGAAGCTTGCCTTCATGATTGGCATCAGCATCCTCATCCTCCTCATCTGACACGAGAGGGTCAACAAGGCTCGACAACTTAGGAGCAACCATAAGCTGGTCGAACTCCACTTGTTTAAGGGCCCTAACCGAAAAGTCTATCTCCTCATTATGTCCTAGTGACACTCCAAGTCTAGTGATATTTGAAGATACTTTGGATTTATCAAAAGACATAAAAGATTTGCGAGAGGGTGTACCTTCGAAGTCGAGGTTGCGGGCAGCTGTCCTACGCATGGCCTTCACCATAGAGTCCTCGCCGGTGGCTGCTGAACCGTCAGTCCCGACGTAATGACGCCCGCTGTGCCGCAGCAGCGAAGGAGTAATATCGGCCGCTGAGCCAGTTCCGGCGACTCCGAGAGGCGGAGTAGACTGTTGTGGTGATGAGAAGAAGATCGCAGAGGCTGCTCCTCAGCCTCCTCGGGTCCGGAAGCCGATGCCCCCCCCCCCCCCCCGGTGACGGAGGTGTAGATGATAACGTGCGGAGTTCCGCCCTGGCAGACTCCTGGCCAACACGAACGGACGGGGAGAAGATCACTCCCCATCGAGTTGGAGAGACATGTGTAGGCGATGGTGGTGGCGATGGAGCGCTCGCATTCACCACCGCGGTTGCCATCCCCTCCGGTATGGGACGCATGTGACCCCCGTCGTCGAGGTGCGGCGGCGCCGACCAGTGAGTCGGTGATGGCGGCGTCGAGGACCGGGGCACCAGCTTCGTCGGAGAAGCAACGTTAGACGAAGTAGCCGGCACTGACGAAGAAGACCCCATGAGTGACGAAGAAGCAGCTGTGGCAGGTAAGCCTCGATGAGGGTTCGGCGGTGTGACGGCAATGGCCATCTGCATGGGTACCACTCCGCCCGAGATAGGAGGGGCCGAGGTGTTGTTGGATGATGGAGAAGTGGGTTTGGGCCTTTTACTGGTATCATTGCCCCCCACTGTGTCATCTCTCTCATGTCCCTTATCGCCTCGTGAATCATCCCCATGCTCCCATACTCGAGGCATAAAACTCTGAAGTAACCTTCAGTAGGTCTAGCATTGCTCTTCCAAATCATACCACAGGGCGATTCATGCGCCGGCTGTGCCTCTCATCGTAGGGAGTGACGGTGACTAGGCAGGCATGAATAAACTTGGCAGAAACCGAGCATGCCAGCACGTAGTACACAGTACAGCAGGCTCGTGAGCGTTGCCTCCGACCGTTGGTGGCCGCTCCACAGCCACCCATCGGTTTGGATGGAATCCAGCTGTTATCTGTACGCTGTAGGCCCTCGGCGTGCCTGACCAGCAGCATGTGGCCCAACGACGTCCGTAAAATGACAAATCCCCTGATCCGTGAAATCCGGCCCGTGAAATGACCACTCCCCCATTCCGCTACTTTCGGAATTAAATGAACTTATTGGGCCTGGGGTGTGCATGTGCAACGTGGAATGGGCCCCTGCTCTGCTCCTGTGCATGTGCAGTATGGCTGTATGGGTGAGCAGCAATTGACTGCTCTGCTCCTCTGGGCAGCACAGGATGAGCAGCAATTAAATCTTGGAGGACACTACGTTTGTCAATCCCACAACTTAAACACCCGCACTAATCGGCCGTCTGCCTATATAAGCCCCACCAGGCCAGCCCACTCTTTGCTTCTCACACCTCTGTCCATTCTCCTTCATTCGCTTTGCTAGCTAGCTAACACAGCCCCCCGTAGCAGCAGCAGGGTAGTAGCTCTGTCTCGGGTGAACCAGCTGAGCAGATCGATGGCGCTCTCTCGTCGCATGGCCGCATCCGCCCTCCTGCTGCTGCTCCTCCTCGTCGCCACAGGTACGTTCCCCCGCACAGCTTCACTCTTCCCAGCGAGCCAGCTCTGGTCTGCTCCATGGACGATGCTTAGTTGCTTACCGTGGTTTGATTGATGTGCATGCAGAGATGGGGGCGACGACGACCAAGACGGCGGAGGCGCGGGACTGCCTGTCGCAGAGCCACAAGTTCAAGGGCGCGTGCATCAGCAGCAGCAACTGCGCCGGCGTGTGCCGCACCGAGAACTTCCCCGACGGCGAGTGCCACACGCACAACTTCGCGCGCAAGTGCTTCTGCAAGAGGGCCTGCTAGCCCGCCTGCTCGCCCCGCCCAGCCGGCCAGCACTGCCGCGTTCGATGCTGCTAGATCAGTTGTGCCGTTTGCTAGATCTGTCCGTCAGTCCGTTCGTGTGACTGTGTCCCGTAATAAAGTAGAGAAATCAGTCGGGGTCTCGGTAGTTTGTTGGTTCGCCACATGTCGTGTTTGTGTCTGCTTTGCGTGGTAATGGAGTTAATTGGAAGGAAGTACCACACTTGGGGCAGTTGTAACAGATCAGTATCACTATTTAGATTTTTTGCAAGTCAGTACCACGTTTGAGTTTAATCGTTGCAAAACGGGCTAAGTGCCGTATAACAATGTATTGACGCTGTATCTGACAACGCGGCCCCACCTGTCAGGTGACAAGTGGCATATTGTTTTTGCAGATAAGACCCCTGCATTGCACTTAATCACGCAAATGCTCCCGCGAAGTTAAAAAAGAAAATCGCGCGCGGCGGGGATTCGAACCAGCGCCCTCATGCTTTCGACGGAGAGACGATAGGCCCAGTCAGCTGCTCAATTAGGATATTAAGTTCTTCTATTATTAGAACGTTAAATAAATAAAACGAACCAAAAAAGTAGAGATCGCAGAGACGGCGCGCCGCAGCCAGGATTCAAACCCGCGACGAGGGCGATGCAGCGCGCGCTCCCTACCGCTGCGCCGCGAGTGTTCCTCTGTTTATGTAGCACGCGTAAATGTTTTATACTGTGCTTCGTTCTCTTTTTCATACGGTAACAGAAAAATAAATAGCGCGCGCCGTACATAGTGTGTGTATCGTATATTGATAAAAAATTGCATTGTATACAAAAAAAAGCAATTTATAAATTTTAAAAAGTATATTGTATATTAAAAAATGTTCAATGTATATAACAAAATTGTTCATGTATATTATACAATAATGTTCAATTTTTTTATAGAATAATGTTCAATGTGTATTTACAACCTTTTTTGCATAGTAAACCTATATAAAAAACTGTAAAAAATTGAAAACATTAAAATCCGAAGAATACCAAAGATCTGAGAAAGATAAAAGAAATCAGAAACAAAAAAACACGTACAAAAAAAGGAATTTATGCATTTTTTAAAAAGTTCATCGTATATTCATGTTCAGTGTGTATAAAAAAATTGTTCATCATACATTATACAAGAATGTTCAGTGTGTATTTATATAATAATGTTTTGTTTGTATTTACAAAAAATATTGCATACTAAACCTATATAAAAGGAAATGCGAAACAGAAAAAATAATAATAAATGAAAAAAGACCAGGACGTGTCCAAACTAGATAAATATAAGAATGCCACTAGTCTGACGCCGTCATCTCTTTTGTGTAGTGGCTGGCGCGTTCTTTCTTTTACTCGCAGGCGCAGGTTCGAATCAGCGCAAACGCGAGTTTTTGTTTTATTTATTTAATGGTCACGTATTATATGGACCTACTATACTATTTCAACAATCAACATGGGCTAGCGTAGTGGTAGTGCCTCGCCGTCGAAATCGGGAGGTCGCCGGTTCGAATCCCCGCAGCGCGTGTTATTCCTTTTTTAACTTCGCGAGAGCATTTGCGTCATTAAGTGCAATGCGGGGTCTTCTCTGCAAAAACAATATGCCACCTTGTCACCTAACAGGTGGGGCCGTGTGGTCAGATACAGCGTCAATACTGTGTTATACGGCGCTTAGGTTGTTTTGCAACGATTAGCCTCAAACATGGTACTGACTTGTAAAAAATCTGAATAACGGTACTGATCCGTTACAACTGCCCTAAATGTGGTACTTCCTTGTAATTAACTCGTGGCAATGTAATTGTTGTTTCAGCATCCCCCTGCCTACAAAGAGAACTGTTGTTATTGTGACTACTGCATTTTTATCTGACGACATGTTTTTCGAAGCTGCGTGAACATTTCATTTGTACACATGACCAACTAACAAATCTAAGTTTTTTTTCCCGAAGAAAATAAACTAATTAAGAACCCAGAGACTACGAGCACAAACTTTCTTTTATCACAAAAAAAAGAACTTGTGTATATTCAGATTTTATTAAATCTGCTCTACAAATCGTATTTCTACTTTCAAACAATATAAAGCTGGGACATTAAAAAATAACACATGCGTAGAGCCGTAGACAACCATTTCCCTGGAAGAACAATCTGGACTGCACAAGCCTCCAAGAGTCCAACCGTATGGAAACATTTGGGCAAAGCGCCCTCGATTCTCCTCCAAGTGATAAGGATGCGTCCGTGACTCATCGTGGGGTCTAGAGGGCAACAGAGGATGAGCACACGTCCATCCAATCACATACTCAGACCGTGTACAATGCAAGATGTCTTTTCTTACGCATTGGTGCTTTTTTTATGGCATAGCTGCCCAAGCAAATGATAATGCTATGCAAGTAAGCAAGGATGCTTCAAAAAACACCCGTTTGTTTTTACAAGCACCTCCCTAAGTACATTGCATTGTACATGACATAACAGACATCGCAAGCGCAGGCAGAGCGATCTGACAACAGAGCCAAACCCTATGAGCCCTCATAAGTTCCACACGCTTCGTATGTTGTATGCACCTACTTCCATGTTCTTCCTTTTTTTAGTGGACCACTTTCGTGTTCTATCAATTGGTCGCGTGATCCACAATTCCTATTTAGATGCAGAGCAACAAGGAGCTCCTACAATTTATTACGATAACACCTATTTGCCCATGTTTCGCACAGGGCGCCCCTCGACTAGGTCGACCCAATGGCGAGGCACTAGAGCGAGCGAATTTTTTGGCCTTTTTTGTTTTGGTCTGTTTTTTATTCGACTAAAAACGTGGAAAACTATTTTTGAAAGTGATTTTTTTGGAAAATGTGATTTTTTACAAAAAAAATAAATATTTGAGAAAAGTTTTTGAGCAAACACCAAAAATTGGGAAATTTTGAACAATTTTCAAACGCAAAAAATAATTAAAATGTACATATATTTTAAATGCAAAATTTTTGGAAACTTGGAATTTCAAAACTTTTTTTAATTTAATTTTCAAATTGCAAAGAAATTTGAATTTTCTGCAGAAAAATTAGAAACTAAAGAACATAAAACAAGACCGGCTTCTCAAAACCGATAAAAGGTGGACATTCTCAAAACTGGGATTCTAAGCTAACTAAAATGTCAGCCAAACTCATATCGCTCGGTGGCTTGTCAATGCGATTACCTGGCAATTTGACACAATAAATGTCAAATGGAAATTGCCATTTTACACCTTCTACTTTTTTTACATGATAATACGTGTCTTAGTAATAAAATAAAGATTCAGTTACAAGCCATATAAACATCGATATTCCAGGACTGTAAAGATAGGATAATCCTATGAAGAAAAAACAGCGCTTCTCCCTGCTTCGACTAGAGCCTAAAACACAGCAGGGCCCGTGTCACTCTTTGCTCGTAGAAATACCGTAGCTACACGAACGCTGCTATACTTCGCAAAAGCTATAAATCGCTTATTGCCAAACGTATCGTAGCCTCACCAACAAGGAGCATTGAAGTGGGCCGATCCAAGAAGCAGTCTTTGGAAGTTTCTAGAAACAGGTCAGATCGCTTTTAGAACCTTATGTGTAGTGTTTTTATTCTTTGTTTTTCTCTAATAGTTTTGTTTCGTTTTTTTTCCCAGATTTTCCCTTCCCTTTTTTATTAATTTCTTTTTTAAAATACCTGTTGAACAATTTACGTATATAGATTGAGCATTTTTCATATCCACATTGAACATTTATCTAAATACGTGTTGAACATTAGCAAAATACACCCTTAATTTTGTGAGTATGCAGTGAACATTTCTGACCACAGGCTTATACCTTTTCCAAAAATATCATCAACATTTGTCTAAAACATGCAAAAAAAATATATGGGTTGTAACATTTCTTTTAAAGAGCATAAACATTTTTTGTGTGTGATATGAATCTTTTACAAAAACTATACAAACAAAGTTTTACTTTCATGAACATTTTTCATAAACACAATTTTTTACGTGTCAATATTTTGATAAACATACGTTTTTTACAAACTACACAAACAATTGTTTTACATTTCATGAACATTTTTGGAAAATATAATCTTCATATATTTTTTGAAGAAATGAGAATTTTCAAAATATTATGGGTAATTCTGAATTTAACTGAAATATTTTTAAATCGCGATCAATGTTGTTAGAAGTTGAAGTAAAGTATTTTTTGTAAGAATAACGAACAGAACAAACTACTTAACAGGAAAACAAATCAAATCAACGACGACCTCGTGGGCCAGCCCACTATGGCTCCCACTTAGGCAACACTATGCTGCAGCTTGCCGTGGGCGACCTATAGACATGCCTGCTATACCTCGTTTAGCAATGTCCGCACTTACGACACCTTTTACGTCATAAAGAGAGCAACTAATTAAGAGGCATCCTTTGCGGGAGCCCATCAAGGGTCACTCAGCTACCACCATGTGACCTGTTTTGGGTGCTTCTTTGAGATTTTTTTTAATTATTTTTTATACGCGTTTTTGGATTTTAGATTTTTTTGTTTTTTACCTTTTATTTTTTGCCTGGTCTTCCTAGGTTTTGGACTAAAGAAATAAAAAAAAATGTGTGAAAAAAATATTTTCTTCTTTCACGAGAGACACAGACTTGCTTTTCGTGGAGGCACAGCTTTGCTTCCACGAGAGGCGCAGTTGTGCCCCCTTGAAAGGGAAAAACACGTTTATTTCCTTCTGCGAAAGAAAGATTTGCTGCTCGTGGAGGCACATGTTTGCTTCCTTGTGCCTCTCGGAAAAGGCAAAAACATGTTCTTTTCTTTCGCGAGAGGCACATATTTGCTTCTCGTGGAGACATAAGTATGCTTCACGGGAGGCACAATTGTGCCTTTCGAGAAAGGGAATAAAACACGTTTTTTCTTACTTGAGAGGCACATATTTTCTTCTCATTGAGGCCCGTGTTTGCTTCGCGAGAGGCACAACTGTAACCATCAGAAAAAAGGAAAAAAACTATTTTTTCTTCCGCGAGAAGCACATATTTGCTTCTCATGTAGGCATAGTTTTGCTTTCGTGAGAGGCACAACTATGCCTCTAGTAAACGAAAAAACGCGTTTTTTTTTCATCCATGAGAGGCACAAATTTTCTTCTCGTAGAGGCACAGATTTGCTTCCGTGAGAGGTCAAATGCATTCAAATACAACGAGTGTAAGACAGTTTTGCACATGCGGAATACTCAGGTTAAACTTGACAAGCCTAACATCTACAGACATGGCCTCGGAACACTGGAGACCGAAAGGTCGAGCGTTAATCATATAGTAGATATGATCAACATAGAGATGTTCACCATTGTAAACTACTCCATCTCACGTGATGATCGGCCATGGTTTAGTTGATTTGAATCACGTGATCATTTAGATGACTCGAGGGATGTCTATCTAAGTGGGAGTTCCTAAGTAATATGATTAATTGAACTTAATTTATCATGAACTTAGCCCTGATAGCCCCTGTAATCGACACAAAGGCGCCATGATTTATCCTTCTTCGGCACTATAAACAGGTTCGCTAGCCAGTCCGGGTGTTTGATCTCTCTGATGAACCCGGCTTCAAGTAGTTTGGCTAGCTCCTCCAGTAAGTAGAATAAATGAAGTACTCGCAAATACTAACAAACTAGCTAGAATAAATGGAGTGGGCTGATCTGCACTCTCCCTGTCCTAATTTACTAGCATAGGCGGGTTGTGAGCGTGCTTTCAGTGTTTTTAACTTTGTTGTATCCACGATATTGTTAAATTATAGATGGACTTTGGCCCATATAAGACAATAATTGTTGATTAATCTTTAAGGCCCATGACAAATGATGGAAAGTTTAGTACAATACCATACTGCTAGTGGAGGAAGAGTTGAACCCTTAATAAAGGATGCTCTACCACATGCCATTGAAAGTTTGAGAAGTGGAGTTATACATGCATGCTTCTCCTCCATCGCCGCTCCTGCATAAGCCGAGCTTACATATATATATATATATATATATATATATATATATATATATATATATATATATATATATATATATATATATATATATATATATATATATATATATATATATATATATATATCATATGATGAGGTGGCTGTCCAGTGCCCTGTGGGCAGTGGTTCCTGTTCGTCTCCTGCATCGTCGTCCATACCGTCGATGTCTTCGGAGTCGAAGTCGAGCATGTCGGTCAAATCATCGATAGTGGCTACTAAGTGGGTGGTGGGTGGGCGGCGAATTTCTTCGTCATCCGCATCCCAATCCTGCCGGACATAGTTCGGCCAGGACTCTCCTGACAAGGAGAGAGACCTTAATGAGTTCAGCATGTCGCCAAAGGGCGAGTGCTAAAAAATATCCGCGGAGGTGAACTCCATGATCGGCGCCCAGACGGACTCGATAGGCACGGGCGCAGGCGGTTCGGAGTCCGTGGCCGGGGAAGAATCCGACAGTCTGGAGTCACGGCTCTCGTGAAGGGTAAGGTTGGTATTCGGCTCGATCGCCGCTGAGACTACGGCCTCCGTGGTGGGGTCTAGCCACCCGTCCATGGATGGCGCAATTGGCTCGGAATTGTCGGTCGGAGCGGCTGCAGGTGCGATCTCCTAAACACTGTCCGACGGCAGAGCTAAATCATGCTCATGGTGACCGTGCGGCGCACTCGGCAGGGGCTCGAATCCGTCAAAGATCAAGTCTCCGCGGATGTCGGCCGTGTAGTTTAAGCTTCCAAACCTGACCTGGTGGCTAGGGGCGTAACTCTCGATCTGCTCTAGATGGCCAAGCGAGTTGGCCCGCAGTGCGAAGCCGCCGAATACAAAGATCTTTCCGGGGAGAAAAGTCTGACCCTAGACTACATCGCCATCGATGATTGAAGGAGCCATCAAGCCTAACGGTGATGACACAGAGGAACTCTCAATGGAAGCACCAATGTCGGTGTCAAAACCGGAGGATCTCGGGTAGGGGCGTCCCGAACTGTGCATCTAGGCGGATGGTAACAGGAGACAAGGGACACGATGTTTTACCCAGGTTCGGGTCCTCTCGATGGAGGTAAAACCCTACTCCTGCTTGATTGATCTTGATGATATGCATATTACAAGAGTTGATCTACCACGAGATCAGAGAGGCTAAACCCTAGAAGCTAGCCTATGTTATGATTGTTGTTCTTGGTCCTACGGACTAAACCCTCCAGTTTATATAGACACTGAAGGGGGCTAGGGTTACACAGAGTCGGTTACAAGGAAGGAGATCTACATATCCGTATTGCCAAGCTTGCCTTCCACGCCAAGGAAAGTCCCATCCGGACACGGGACGAAGTCTTTAATCTTGTATCTTCATAGTCCAACAGTTCGGCCAAAGGTTATAGTCCGGCTGTCCGGATACCACCTAATCCAGGACTCCCTGAGGTACCCTTAATTAGTGATTTCATAGGTTTGAGACGCGAGAGCTATATCTGCATTCAGAGAGACATGAGAATATCTCACTAAAGCATCTACAGTAATTAGGCCGGCCCATTTCACCCACAGTTAAAAAAAGAGAAGGAAGAAAAGGGGAGCATGACGGATCGATGCATGGCCTCCAAAAGGATAACTAGACCGCGTCAGCCTACTGTTTGTGATAATTAAATGGATGTGACCTACTTGAAGCAAGTCAAACCGGGTTTCTTTTCTTTTCTTTCTTTCTTTATTTTTCTTCTCCATTTTTTTTCATTTTGTATTGTTTCTTTGTTTTTTAATTTTCCTTTTTCTATGGTTTCTTTATTTATTTTTTGGTTTTTATTTTTTTGGCCTTCTATGTTTCTTTTTGTTTTTATTTTACATTTTTTGTACATGTCAACAACATTTTTTAATATATGTTTAACATTTTTATATGGATTTAATATTTTTTAATACATGGTCAACATTTTTATATTTTATATTTTTTAAATGCTTGATTAATATTTTTCAAATATAAGAATAACTTTGTTTGAACCCATGGTCAATATTTTTCCTATATATACTTTTAAAGTTTTTTAAATGCATGATTAATATTTTTTAAATAAAAGATTAATATTTTCTAATGAATGGTCAACATTTTTTCTATGTACATTTGAAAGTGCAGGTTATGTCCGGAGGGAAGTGAATGGGAGACTTTTAGATATTCATCAAACTCTGATGGATTTGATGAAAATCAGAGTAAGGAAATAGAAAGAGAAGAGAAACTAAATTATCACAGAGAAGTAAACCGGGCATACGAGATAGATGTAGATAAAGAGCATGCAGTCATATATACATTCCGGCATAAACAAAATGAATTGAAGAAATGAAAGGCCTCATGATGAAAGTCTTTACATCAAATTCTTCAAAATGCAGAACACACATTGTTCAAATGCTGATGGACTGAAAGTAAAGGGTTGTGGAATTTGAAATCACGATTTCTTGGAGATGACACGGTGATTTGGTAGATCAGTTCCAGTTATTGTATCAATTGTACGTCTAATTGAGGCGACTTGAGATTCAACACTTAGTCTTCATCGTATTCCTCTTGAGCTATGGTCACTGTCTCGCCCAATCACTCATGGTAAGTCTTTAAGGTAGACTTCTAAAACCTTCATAGACTTGTTCATCAGCACATCACAATTTACTTTTGGGTGCTCAGAACTTGACGCCTAGCCGTGAGATAGTCTTCAAAGGTAACATACGTCGGATCATACATGACAATCTCTCCAGTGATGCTCAATCACTTTGGCTCTGGCACTTGGGTTTTCTCAAAGTCGTCGAAGGATGGATTGATCTCAAATGACAATTGTCAATCTCTCTCAAGAAAGTCCAATAAGAATCAATGTCATTTCTGCGTTGAAATTGACAGTGGTGGGCTACTTGTCTGACAAATACTCCGAACTTGTTATTAGATCCACACCTATTCAGGTACAACAACCGCCTTCTACCTCTCCTTCTACAAATTAACATTATTTCTAATTTTGAAGACGTTTGTTTGTTTGTCATCCAGAAAATGATTCCGACAAGCTTGACCCCGAAACTGCACATAGTGAAGGTCTTGGCACTAGAATATATCGGTCCCGGTCGGTGTCAAAACCGGCGGATCTCGGGTAGGGGGTCCCGAACTGTGCGTCAAGGTCGGATGGTAACAGGAGACAAGGAACACTTTATTTTACCCAGGTTAGGGCCCTCTCGATGGAGGTAAAACCCTACTCCTGCTAGATTAATATTGATGATATGGGTAGTACAAGAGTAGATCTACCACCAGATCAAGGAGGCTAAACCCTAGAAGCTAGCCTATGGTATGATTGTGTATGATGATGGTTATCCTACGGACTACAACCCTCCGGTTTATATAGACACCGGATAGGGTTAGGGTTACACAGAGTCGGTTACAATGGTAGGAGATCTTGAATATCCGCACGCCTAGCTTGCCTTCCACGCCAAGAAAAGATCCTTCCGGATACGGGATGAAGTCTTCAATCTTGTATCTTCATAGTCCTGGAGTCCGGCTGAAGGTATAGTCCGGCTATCCGAACACCCCCTAATCCAGGACTCCCTCAGTAGCCCCTGAACCAGGCTTCAATGACGACGAGTCCGGCGCGCAGATTGTCTTCGGCATTGCAAGGCGGGTTCCTCCTCCAAGTTCTTCAAGAAGATTACAAACACCAAAAATAGTGTCTGGCTCTGCAAAATAAGTTTCCACATATTGCCATATAGAGAATAATATTAACACAAATCAAATCTGCTGACGTATTCCGCAGTGCGTCATAACACTGCGGCCAAGCTCTTTATATAAATTGTTTTCATTGTTCCACCTCAGCGTGTTTAGCGAGGCGGTTTCCTTGGCACGTCTTGTCAAAGCAGAGATTGTGTGCCTCTTTTAACGGGATTCTCATTAATACGGACGTGGGTAACCCAGTCGAGGCCGTTAGCACGTTTTGCCTTAATTAAAGGCTAGTCCAAGACGGTTACGGGGAGGGCTCTTGGTATTCTGCCTCTTATAAAGAGACCAAGACCCTATTCCCCTCTTCTATTCTCAAAACGAGCTCGCCCGTCGCCTCGAGTTCCAACACCCTAGGCTTCCAGATTCCAGGCGCACCGGACCTTCGACAATGTCCGGCTCCGACCTCCAAGGCCGATGGATGCCCTCCTCCGTTACGGAGGAGGACGTATTAATGTTGAGGGAAGCTAAATTCCTGACCGACGAGATTTCGCACAGGTTGCCTATTCAAGGACAGGTGATCCCTAGCCCTCAGCCCGGTGAGAGTGTGGTATTCATATCCCACTTCCTTCGGGGATTAGGCTTCCCAATGGATCCCTTTGTAAGGGGGCTGATGTTTTATTATGGGCTGGAATTCCACGACTTAGCTCCGGAGTCCATCCTCCATATCTCCTCGTTCGTTGTTGTGTGCGAAGCGTTCCTCCGTGTTACCCCTCACTTCGGATTATGGCTCAAGACCTTCAAAGTAGAACCGAAGATGAACGAGGGGCGCCACGCAGAGTGCGGAGGCGCTGCTATAAAGAGAAATGCCGATGCTCCATGGCCCGAGGGCGCTTTTCAAGAGGAGCTTGGCTTATGGAAACAGGAGTGGTTCTATATCACCGCTCCTCGGGGCACCGCATGGGTGGCGCCTCCTGCCTTTCGCTCGGGTCCCCCACCGCGGTTAGCGTCGTGGATCAACACAGGGTTAGATCAGGGCTTGCCCAAAGACGTACCTCTGCTGCAGGGCCGCATTAAGGATCTCTTGGAAGGAGACCTCAACCTAGTCAAGGTGACACAAGTCATGCTGATTCGCCGGACACTGCCCGGCCAACGTCGCCCCCTTCACTTGTGGGAGTTCAATCCAGAGGGACCGCAAGTTCTCTGGGATTTTATGGGCGTGACGCCCGCGGAGATGTATAAACTGTTCTTCGGATCACAAGAAGTGAGTCCGGATTTGACCGAGGATGTGGGTTTAAGCCGCAATCGCCCGAATACTCAAGTAAGTGACCTTGTGCCCGGACCTTCTATCCGCATATTTGACTTGCTCTTAACAGCGCTTCTCCTTTTAAGCAGGAGTGGATAGCGAAGGCGAAGCTGATCAGGTGTCCGGCTCCCCTTCTCGAAACCAGGCTGGATCCCGTGCTAGTCAGGATGCTGGAGGTAGTGCCTTTGGAGGGAAATAAGGGGGAGGACAAGGAAACCATGGCCTCCTCGAAAGAGGCCATTCTGAAGGGGGGAATCGATAATTCCTCTCCTAAGGGAAAGAAAAGGACCGCCTCTGACGACCGGGAGACCGTAGCCTCGAAGCGGGGGAAAGAATCATTGTTAGAGGGCCCGACGCCGGGGAGTCCCTTGGCCGAACTAAACCCTCAAAGGGACCAGCTCTCCAGCGAGCCGTGAGTAGAAGAAGAGTTTTTCTTTTAAGAGAAATCCTTGATTTATATCTGAGAAGTTTTAACCGAAACATTACCTTGTAGTTCGGACCTCAGCCCTTCTCAGTAGAACTCGTCCTCGGGGGATCTTCTTCCGGAGATGTTGGAGAGCGGAATGCCTCCTCCTTCTGTATCGCCTAGCAAGGCGGGCGACGCTGAAGTGTCGTCGCGGAGGATTTCTCCGGATCCGACAGGGGCGGAAGGTGGCCATGTGGCCCCCCGAGGTTCTCCGCGTCCGGCCTTTGAGGGAGGCCATGGGACGAGTCTGGCACCATCTGGTGTTCGGCCGGAGGAGCTAAAGATTCTGCTGGGGCGAGCCTCTGTCTCAGAGGAGCATCGTGCGTTGATGAACACGGTGATTGAAAAGATTTCATCCGCAGAAAGCGGATTGCACGAGGCCGTCAAAAGTTTACTGGCAGGCCTTGAGGTACGTTTTAAATAATGTACACCTGTGTTAGTTGCGCATAAATAAAGTGCGCCCTGTGTAGATAGTAGCCCCTGAGACTCTGTGCGTCGTTAAAGTTGACGACGCGCAGAGGACCTTAATCCCAGGTCCTTTAAGTGGCACCTTTATATGTAGGTGGCGGATTGTCCGGAGTCAAGCCGGACTCGTGAATTTGCCGAACTGAAGCGACAACTTGATGAGGCAGAAGCCGACATCGCACTTGTTAACAAGCGGCTTGATGATGCTCAAGGTATTGAAATCATCGGGCGATGGTTAGTAAGAGGAGCTTTATGTCAATATCTTACCGTGTGTATGCTTGACGCAGATGGTGCGGCCGCCGTGGAGGGTCTTAGGGCCGAACTCGCCCGAGCGAAGGAACAAGCCAGGAAAAGCGATGTGGCTGCCGTGAAAGCCCTTGAAGAGCTAAAAGCCGAACAGGCTGCCCATTGCCGAAGCAAGGAGGAGATGGCTGATATGGCCGCAAAATTAAAGAGTGCTACTGACCGTTGTAAGCTTCTTGAAGAAGAGGGTCGGGCGAGGCAAACGAGCTTAGAGAAGGCTGTTGCTGACGCCAAGGACGCCCGCTCTATAATGAGAGCGTCAAGGGAAGAGCTGCGTCAAGCCGGACAAATTGCGGATGGAAAGCCCTTCTCGCTGCGGAGAAAATTTTGTGATACGAAGTTTGCCCTATTAGACCGGATGTGGAGTGTAGAGGACACCTATCTGAATTTGGTGGCTAGTGCTGCTGATGCGACCGAACACTTTCGAGATAAAAAGGATCATGAAGTGGAGAAGCTCTTTTGGTCGCAATTCATCAATCCAGAGTGTCCACTGGCAGTGGACGATCGCCTGACCCAATGGGCCGAACTGAATAGGTTGTCCGGACTCGCCATGAAGTACGTCATGGATCGTCTGTGTCCGGGGAGATCGAAGCCGAAGAGTTATTTCAACTTGGTGCAACAATTTCTAGACGTGGTGCCACGTGTCGATGCTATGAAGAGGTCAGCGTGCATAGAGGGCGCTCGGCTGGCTCTTGCCCGTGTCAAGACGTACTGGGCAGATATGGAGCCCACCATTGTTGCGTCCTGGGATTCGGATAAAAGCCGAATACCTTCCGAGCACTATTTTAAGGAAGTCCTCGAAGGCGCTCGCGTAATAGAGACGCAGTGCTCGAAGGATGCTATATTATGATAGCATATGTAATCATAAAACAGTATTTTGATAAATTGCAGTGGCATTTTTTAGACTTGTGCCTTCAAGTATTAAGAACACCTCCTGTGCGGCCGTTTTAATATATAAATTCTGAAAGATTGCAGTTGTTGGCTTCAGCCCCCATGCACATAGTGCGGGGGTGCGCGCAGAAGACGCATTTTCACACTTAACCCAACGTCTTGGTCCTACAAAGGAGGTGATAGCGCAGCGGGCTAGGCAACCGGACTATAATGCTTTAACACTTTTACTTAGCCATAGGAGCTTGACAGTGGGGCTCTTTAGGTAGCCCCTTAGTGGCGACTGCGCTTGCCTGAATTTGGGGCGCATACGTGCCTGACCGGGAAACGGCCCTTCGTCAAAGCGGAGGAATCTGATAAATTCCTATAAGTCATCGAGTGGCGACCAGTCTCGCGCTACATCATGACAGTCGGTTTTCAGCTTTCTCTACTGAGGTGCTCACCCGGCCGAACCGGGGCACAATCGCAGTAGTTCTCCTGGTGCTACCTTAGCCGATAGAGCGGAACGTAAGGTAGCCGAACTCAGGAGCCGGGCAACCCAACATTTGACCAAAGACATGATTCGGAGTTGATGCATATAGTGCCAAAACTCGCGACGCCGAACACTCCCTAAGGTGTTCGGTCTTTATGAGTGCGGGTGAAACAACACCCTTAAAAAAAGAGCCCCTAGTGTCCAGGTACGAGCAAAAATTCTGGCGTGGCCACATGCCAAAACGCCAGCCTCCTCCTTGGTTATAGTAGAAAAAACCAGGGGATGTATAGCAGCAAGAGACAGTAAAAAAGGTTTTCGCAGGGTCTTAATCTAAAAAGAATCCTTAGGACGGGTCCCTACTGCACGTCTGCGCCTGTGTCTCCGCTGTGCCGTGTCCTGGACGGGCGCCGCACGACGTTCATCTGTAAAAGAGAGGAACTGAATTGAAAATGGGTTGTGCGAAACAAAAAGATAATAAACAAAATATAAAGTAGAAAATATATAAAGTTGAGCTTTATTGTCTCTGCGTATAGCCCCCGGTACGGGGGTATATGGCGTTTTAAGCCTGCGTTGATGATGGACTTGTGCCGAACTCATTTAGTCCGGGTCCGTGGCCTTTAATGACTTATATCGAAAAAGTCTTTTGGCTGGCGAGGCCACTTTATTGTGCGGCTGTTTAAGCGGCCACGCAATCCTCCGTTTGGAGGAGGCGTATTTTAGTGCGCTCCCTTTAAAGAGATGATGCCTCGTGGACCGGGCATCTTAAGCGTGAGAGATGCATAGTGCGGTATTGCGTTAAAGCGAGCGAAAGCTCCGCGTCCCATTAGTGCTTGATAGCGACTTGAAAACGGGACGACATGGAAGGTCAGCTTTTCGCGACGGAAGTTATTGACAGAGCCAAATATGACTGGAAGCCGGAGAAAACCCATACAATGGATGTCCGGGCCCGGTGCTACCCCTTGAAAGGAGGTTTTGCTGTGGCGGATTCTTGCTGGGTTTATGCCCATGCGGTGGATTGTATCCTGATATATCAGGTTTAATCCACTACAGCCGTCCATAAGGACATTGGTAAACTGGAATCCGTCAATTATTGGCTCGAGTATCAGGGCAGTCCGGCCTGCGTTTTTGATATTTCTAGAATAATCTAGCTGATAAAAAATGATTGGTTTTAATAACCAGTGGCGGGACCCCTGAGGGATAGGTTTTATTGTGTGTACCTTTATGGGTGCCACACGTTTTGTTACGTGAAGTGAGTTTACTGTTTTAACTTCTTGTGGGAAGTTCTTTTGTTTCCTGGTGTTCTGCTTCTGGGGTTCGTCCTCGTCTTCGCTTGGTGTATCGAGCCCCTTGTGTTCGGCGTTAAGCCATCCGGATTGTTTAAAAACTCAACAGTCTCTGTGGGTGGTTTTGTCTGATTTTTCCGTGAGCTTTTGAATCCGGCATTGACTGCCGTGCTCTTCGGACTTTTTTCTTTTGTTCGGCGACGATCCTTATTTCGTCGCGGTTTTCTGTTTCCATGCCTGATTTCGGATGTACTTGGGTCGCTGGGGCTGCATCGTGCCAACCAGCTGTCCTCTCCTGCGCAAAAGTGGGTCATGAGGCTTGTGAGTGCGGCCATTGTTCTTGGCTTTTCCTGGCCGAGGTGTCTGGCGAGCCATTCGTCTCGGACATTATGCCTGAAAGCTGCTAAGGCTTCGGCGTCCGGACAATCCACTATCTGATTCTTTTTAGTAAGGAATCTGTTCCAGAACTGCCGAGCTGATTCTCCGGGCTGTTGAGTTATGTGACTGAGATCGTCTGCGTCCGGGGGGCGGACATAGGTCCCTTGAAAATTAGCTCGGAAAGCATCCTTGAGCTCTTCCCAACTTCCAATTGTGTTTTCGGGAAGGCTTTTAAGCCAGTGCCGGGCTGGCCCTTTAAGCTTAAGGGATAAATATTTAATGGCGTGGAGATCATCTCCTCTAGCCATATGTATGTGGAGGATATAATCCTCGATCCAGACTCCGGGGTCTGTTGTTCCATCGTACGCCTCTATGTTGACGGGTTTGAATCCCTCTAGAAATTCATATTCCAGGACATCATCGGTGAAACATAGGGGGTGTGCGGCGCCCCTGTATTTGGGTGTGCCGGATTCTGATGATGGCTTTTTTGCATTGCTTGTGAGAGCTTGCTTTATTGGCCCGTAAATGGACCTGGCTGGGCCATGATGCGAGTCTTTAATTGGGTCGCATGCCGCATTGAGTGCGGCGCCACTTGCCGTTTTATGGTGGCCGTGGGGTCGTCTATCCGACCGTGTGGCTTTTTTATTTTTTGAATGCGAGGGCTCTAGGGCCTCTTGGTCGAATTTGGGCAGTAGTTTTCTCTTCGGATAGCTTTTAGTGCGGCGGCTGCCGCCGTATTTGTCTGCGGTCTTGATTACCTTGCTCCATCTTATTCTGAGTGCATCTTCCGCCGTCTTTAGCTTCCGCTTCTGCTTTTTCTGGCTGCGTGCTGTGGCAACGAGCCTTTCGTGGAGATTCTTCTGCTCCGTGGTTTTATCCGGCGTGAGATCGTCCGGAGTTCTGTTATGGCTGGGGGAGGGCTGTCTGTCCTCTCTATCCGCGTTGCCCTGTTCGGACGGTTGCTCTGAGGCATGCTCGTCGTCTACTGGCTCGTCTTGCTCTATGGCTGGGTCTTGATCGAGGCGGGGCTTGGCTCAGCGTTTTCGTTGCCGCTTTGATTGCTTTTCGGAGGGTTTATCCCTTTTTTCGTCCCCTTTTTCCTCGTTGTCGTTTCCTTTAGGGGTATCCACCATGAATACATCGTTAGGTGGGGTGGCGGTCCAGCGCCCTATAGGTGCTGGTTCCTGTTCGTCTCCATCTTCGTCGTCCATATCGTCGAAGTCTTCGGATCCGAAGTTAAGTATGTCGGTTAAATCATCGACAGTGGCTATTAAGTGGGTGGTGGGTGGGCTTTGAATTTCTTCGTCGTCCGAATCCCAACCTCGCAGACCATAGTCCGGCCTGGGCTCTCCTGATAGAGAGAGAGAGACTTGAGAGAATTCAGGATATCACCGAAAGGTGAGTGCTGAAAGATGTCCGCGGCGGTGAACTCCATTATAGGCGCCCAATCGGATTCGATCGGCAGGGGCACGGGAGGCCTGGAGTTCGGAGAAGAATCCGACTCCTTGGAGTCATGGGCCGTGCGGAGTACGGGGTTGGCGTTCGGCTCGATCGCCTTCAAGATCGCAGCCCCCGAGGTGACGTCCAACCATTCATCCTCAAAGAACGCAGCGGGCTCCAAGTCGAGGATCGGGGCCGGTGCGTGTGCGGCCTCCAGGGCACTATTCGGAGGCAGAGCTATATCATGCCCCTCGAGGTAGTGCGGCGCGCTTGGTTGTGGCTCGAACCCGTCAAAGATCAAGCCTCCGCGGATATCTGCCGTGTAGTTTAAGCTTCCAAACCTGACTTGATGGCCAGGGGCGTAGCTTTCGATCTGCTCCAGACGACCAAGCGAATTGGCCCGCAGAGCGAAGCCCCCGAAGACGAAGATTTGTCCGGGGAGGAAAGTCTCACCCTGGACCTCATCATTGTTGATGACCAAAGGAGCCATCGGGCCTAAAAGCGACGACACAGAGGAACTCTCAATGAAAGAACCAATGTCGGTGTCAAAACCGGCGGATCTCGGGTAGAGGGTCCCGAACTGTGCGTCAAGGTCGGATGATAACAGGAGACAAGGGGCACTTTATTTTACCCAGGTTCGGGCCCTCTCGATGAAGGTAAAACCCTACTCCTGCTAGATTAATATTGATGATATGGGTAGTACAAGAGTAGATCTACCACGAGATTAAGGAGGCTAAACCCTAGAAGCTAGCCTATGGTATGATTGTGTATGATGATGGTTGTCCTACGGACTACAACCCTACGGTTTATATAGACACCAGATAGGGTTAGGGTTACACAGAGTCGGTTACAATGGTAGGAGATCTTGAATATTCGCACGCCTAGCTTGCCTTCCACGCCAAGAAAAGATCCTTCCAGACACGGGACAAAGTCTTCAATCTTGTATCTTCATAGTCCTGGAGTCCGGCTGAAGGTATAGTCCGGCTATCCGAACACCCCCTAATCCAGGACTCCCTCAGTCCCAACCTAGAGCAAGTTGTTAGTTTCCTAAGATGCTTTCCGTGCTTGGAGAAGCTATATATCGAGGTGATGTTCCTTTCCAATTAAATGTTAACCATAAGGGAGTTCAATTTGTGACACCTTTTCCCAAGTTTACAATGACAATGTACTATGATTTCTTAAGGATTCTTTTGGAGGATTTCAGTACATACATGTCCCCCCATATTGGTTGCTTGATCCACATGGTTACAATCCATAAGCATTTCTCCTTTGGATTCATCTGTACCAGTTTTCTTATGGAACTTTTCATCCACTCCAACCTCTTGTGAAGAAGGCTATATTTTTCTAGAATGTAATCAAATGCCCATGTTAATCATGTTAGATCGAAGATGGCATGTTAGTGCATTTTTCAATCCTGCAAACCAAATATGTCGGTAGTAGTGTTCAAACTGCATGTAGGCACTAACATGTTTTCTTCTTTGCAGATAAGATTAGGCCCAGTGGTGGATAATATGATACAATATAACAATCACGTCGAATGCCTAGATCTGCATCTCTCAAGAATTACTTTGAACTCCTACCGAGGGACCTTACCGGAGATTATATTCATGAGGTTCTTTATTGTCAGACCAAGGGTGCTGAAGGTAATGAGGTTTGCCCTACATTTATTTTGCAAAAATGAATGGTTTGTTGATCAGCGTCAGCGCTTGTGGCAGAATGAAATATGCTCCGAAAATGCTGAATTTCATTTTGGAACTTCAGATGGCAGAGTAATCAAAATTCATCGTGTCAACCCCATACATGACTTCTCAGTGGCTGACCCCTTTGAAAAAATTATGAGGTTTCGAAACCAGACTTAGAAGTGGTAATATTAATTTGAACCTATCTGGTATCCATGTTCAATGGACCAGCTTGAGCGTTTGCAACTGATGAGCTGAATTTCATTTCTAGTATCAGTTTGAACCTTGTAATCTTCGAATTTGAGCCATATAACTCTAGAATTTGAACCTTGTAATATTTTGAGTTTTTGTGGTACAATCGTTGAAATGGCATCGTATAAGACTCACATATTGGTAGCACTATTTTGAACTTAATATGCAATGGTTTTACATTTTATGAACCATCTTCGAATCTATTTACCTTGTCGATCTCACAGCACACGATCTGTATAGCTAACTCGACTGCGATCTTCGACATTATTGCACACAATTGGTTTCTTCAACCGTGCGCCCTGTAGAGCGCATAATTAATTATTGCACTCGAGTGTCCATTATCACCCTTCTGTGAAACTTTGACCTCATCACCCACGGGTAAACTTATGACCGAAGTTATTCCACACACTTCGTTTTACAAAGCTTTTTGCCAATAAACGCCCACGATTTATCCCTCTTCTAGCCGACGCGTGGCCAAACTAGCCGGGCGGGAAGCTCAGGCATTAAAATACGCAGTGGCACGCGAACAGGCTCACCGACGATACATTTGGCGCCTCTTCGAGCCCACGCGTGGTCAAATGAAACGCGTGCGGTGCGGTGTTGTCAAGCATGCACTGGAATCCTCCGCTATGAACGCCGTGACAAGACGTGACGATTACAGGCCGGCCGGCCCCCATTTATTACAACGGCCATTTAACCATTGTGTCTCTTCAACCTTTCGATCGCGCCCCACCATTGCAAGAAGCACACCCACCACGAAAAATTCTTAGATGGTATCTGATACGTCTCCAACGTATCTATAATTTATGAAGTATTCGTGCTATTATATTATCCATCTAGGATGTTTTATATGTATTTATATGCTATTTTATATGATTTTTGGGACTAACCTATTAACCTAGAGCCCAGTGCCAGTTTCTATTTTTTCCTTGTTTTTGAGTTTTACAGAAAAGGAATACCAAACGGTGTCCAATTGACGTGCCGTTTTTTGATGATTTTTTCTGGACCAGAAGAAGCCCTCGGAGTAAAAGAGTTGGGCTAGGAGAGTCCCGGACTGCCCACGAGGGTGGGGGGCGCGCCCACCCCCTGGGCGTGGGCCCCTGCCTCGTGGACAACCCGGAGACCCCCCTGACATGAGACCTACGCCAAAAAATCCTATAAATACTGAAACCTCTAGAAAACAGAATAAATTAAGAGTTCCGCCGCCGCAAGCCTCTGTAGCCACAAAAAACCAATCAGGACCCTGTTCCGGCACCCTGCCGGAGGGGGTATCCCTCACCGGTGGCCATCTTCATCATCCCGACGCTCTCCATGACGAGGAGGGAGTAGTTCACCATCGGGGCTGAGGGTATGTACCAGTAGCTATGTGTTTGATCTCTCTCTCTCTCTCGCGTGTTCTTGAGGTGATACGATCTTGATGTATCGCGAGCTTTGCTATTATAGTTGGATCTTATGATGTTTCTCCCTCTCTACTCTCTTGTAATGGATTGAGTTTTCCCTTTGAAGTTATCTTATCAGATTGAGTCTTTAATAATTTGAGAACACTTGATGTATATCTTGCGTGGGATAACCGTGGTGACAATGGGTTATTCTATTGATTCACTTGATGTATGTTTTGGTGATCAACTTGCGGTTCCGCCCATGAACCTATGCATAGGGGTTGGCACACTTTTTCATCTTGACTCTCCGGTAGAAACTTCGGGGCACTCTTTGAAGTTCTTTGTGTTGGTTGAATAGATGAATCCGAGATTGTGTGATGCATATCATATAATCATACCCACAGATACTTGAGGTGACATTGGAGTATCTAGGTGACATTAGGGTTTTAGTTGATATGTGTCTTAAGGTGTTTTTCTAGTACGAACTCTATGATAGATTGATCCGAAATAATAACTTTGAGGTAGTTTCGTACCATACAATAATCTCTTCGTTTGTTCTCCGCTATTAGTGACTTTGGAGTGACTCCTTGTTGCATGTTGAGGGATAGTTATATGATCCAATTATGTTATTATTGTTGAGAGAACTTGCACTAGTGAAAGTATGAACCCTAGGCCTTGTTTCCTAGCATTGCAATACCGTTTGTGTTCACTTTTATCATTAGTTACCTTGATGTTTTTATAATTTCAGATTACAAAAACCTATATCTACTATCCATATTGCACTTGTATCACCATCTCTTCGCCGAACTAGTGCACCCATACAATTTACCATTGTATTGGGTGTGTTGGGGACACAAGAGACTCTTTGTTATTTGGTTGCAGGGTTGTTTGAGAGAGACCATCTTCAACCTACGCCTCCCACGGATTGATAAACCTTAGGTCATCCACTTGAGGGAAATTTGCTACTGTCCTACAAACCTCTGCACTTGGAGGCCCAACAACGTCTACAAGAAGAAGGTTGTGTAGTAGACATCAAGCACTTTTCTGGCGCCATTGCCGGGGAGGTTAGTGCTTGAAGGTATATCTTTAGATCTTGCAATCGAATCTTTTTGTTTCTTGTTTTATCACTAGTTTAGTCTATAAAAGAAAACTACAAAAAATGGAATTGAGTTTACCTCATACGCTTCATCTTTTTATTATCTTTCTTGAGTATGATGGAAAGCAAAATTGTGCCAAAGTGTTAGAAGAAGAATGCATTAAAATGTTTGACACTAAATCTTTGAATAATGAGCATGATTGCAATGTTGTTAGTATGAACTCTTTGAATATCCATAGTACTAATGATGATTGCACTAGTTATGATGAAAATGTCTCCTATAAACATGTCAATTTTTGTGGAGTGCATTGGGTTTGCAAGTAGACACCAAATAGGGAAGATAGATATTGCAAGAGTCATAAGCATTTAGAAACTAAATGGTTGCAAGAGAGGCTAGATGTTTATGCTGAAAATTTTAACTTTCTTAGCCGTACTTGTGAACTTTGCAATGAACGTGATCGTTTCAGTACCCAATGCAAATTGTTTCATGATCGTATCGTGTCCAAAAATTGTGATGACTTGATTTCCCTTGCACATCATAATGAACTTAGTTTGCTCTTGGGTTATGAAGAAATGAAACGTATAACTAAGGTTATTCCAGAATTTGCCCTTGATAGAGTTCTTGATTTTGATCTAGAAGAAATTTATATGTATTGTGTGGTGAATTGCATTGAAAATCCTTATATTGCCAATTACATAAAGATAAGAAAACAAATAGAAGATGAAGAGAATACTAACGAAAGGGAAGAGACTTCCTAATATTCTCCTATTATTTCTTATGATGAATCAGGTAACGCGGAGGAGCCTTCTATTCAACCAATCTCATTAATAAGGAGCTCCAAAAAGAGGATTGAACCCACACTTGATGTGGTGAAGAAGAAGAAAAGAAAAAGGAAGAGAGGTAAAAAGATATCTCTCCCAAATAATGTTGCTCCTATTATTGTTGTGCCTCATGAAAATGAATAAAAAATAACGGTGGAAGACGATGCACTTGATGATGATCTCGTTATGCCTATTGCTTGTTGTGATGATTATGATTGGGAAGATAATGATACTTCTTATGATCTTGAAAATCTTTTTGGCACTTGCTTGGAAGAATATGATAATTGCTATACTATTGGTGCTATCCATACTATTAATAATGAGAGTATTTATGCTTATGATATGAAAAGGCCCAAGCTTGGGGATGCTATGTTTGATGAAGATGATGTTTTTGAGAATATATTTGCTGCAATTAATGTTTGTCCCAAGTTTGGGGATGCTACGTTTAATGAAGATGGTATTTTTATTATCCTAAGTTTTGATATGCAAATTTATAATGATGATAGCATGCCTCCTACTTATGATGATTATATTGATGAAAGTGGGTTTGGAAGAGTGTCAACTTTAGGAAGTAATGATCCCACTATTTTGGAGGATGTTGAATCTTATAATATTTATGAAAGTGGATTTGGAGAGGTCATGACTTTATTTAGTGATGAATCAACTATTTCAGAAGAGGTTTCAATTGATTATGATGAGAACAAAGTTGCTACTTATGATGATTACTGTGATGAAACTTATGCTATAAAAAGTAGTGATGATTATACTTATAAAACTTTTCATGATTATTAATACCCTTTTTCTGAACATTAATCTTTTAATGTGGAAACAATTTAGAGTATTCGAGTCTCTTAAGATACTCCCACTATTCCGAATGAGAAGAATTTTGCTTATGTGGAGAGTAGTACATTTTCTATGCTTGTAGATCATGAAAAGAATGCTTTAGGTGCTGGTTATATTGTTGAATTCATTCATGATGCTACTAAAAATTATTATGAGGGAGGAATGTATGCTTGTAGGGATTGCAATAATATCAAGTTTCCTCTCTATGTGTTGAAAATCTTGAAGATATGCTTGTTTTGCCTTCCTATGCTAGTTGATTATTACTCCCATAAGTTGGTTGCTCACAAAATCCCTATGCATAGGAAGTGGGTTAGACTTAAATGTGCTAGTAATGTTCTTCATGATTCTCTCTTTATGTTTCAATTCTTATATTTTATGTGAGCATCATTGAAATCATCATGCCTAGCTAGGGGCATTAAACGATAGCGCTTGTTGGGAGGCAACCCAATTTTATTTTAGTTTCTTGCTTTTTGGTTCAGTTTAGGAATAAATAATCCATCTAGATTCTGTTTAGATGTGGTTTTGTGTTTTAGTTAGTGTTTGTGCCAAGTAGAACCTTTGGGAAGACTTGGGTGAAGTCTTTATGATCATGCTGTAAAAAACAGAAACTTTAGCGCTCACGAGATTAGCTAAAACTTTTTACTGAAGAGTGCTATTTAGTTTATTCGTTTTGTGGATGATTACTAGACAAATTCCTCAGGTACACAAATTTATTTTAGAATTTTTGGAGTTTCAGAAGTATAGTTTTGATACAGATTACTACACACTGTTCTATTTTTGACAGATTCTGTTTTCTATGTGTTGTTTGCTTATTTTGATGAATCTATGAGTAATATCGGAGGGTATGAACCATAGAGAAGTTGGAATACAGTAGATATTACACCAACATGAATTTAGAATGAGTTCACAACAGTACCTAAGTGGTGATTTATTTTCTTATACTAACGGAGCTTATGAGTTTTATGTTAAGTTTTGTGTTGTGAAGTTTTCAAGTTTTGGGTAAAGATTTGATGGACTATGGAATAAGGAGTGGTAAGAGCCTAAGCTTGGGGATTCCCAAGGCACCCCAAGGTAATATTCAAGGACAACCAAGCGTCTAAGCTTGGGGATGCCCTGGATGGCATCCCCTCTTTCGTCTTCGTCCATTGGTAACTTTACTTGGAGCTATATTTTTATCCACCACATGATATGTGTCTTGCTTGGAGAGTCATTTTATTTTCTTTAGCTTTGCTTGCTGTTTGAATAAAATACCAAGATCGAAAATTATTAAATGAGAGAGAGTCTTCACATAGCTACATAATTATTTAACTACTCATTTATCTTCACTTATATCTTTTTGGAGTAGTTTGTCATTTACTCGTGTGCTTCACTTATATCCTATGAGTAAATAGTTGACTGGTTTGAATGTCATAAATCTGAAATTATATATGTTTCATATGCTTATCCCATGGGGAGTAATGACTTCACATATAAGTAGAGGTGGTAAATTTATTGAAGGTTAGCAAACTTTGTATTAGTCACTTGAACAATTCATGAAATAATATTGAGGGAAGAGAGATTTCACATATAAATATACTATCTTGGACATCTTCTATGATTGTGAGCCCCATTAATTATTTTGAAACGTGAGCAAATTAGTTGAAGTTGGACAAGGAAGACAACATAAAGAGTTATGCTTGGGTATATTTTTATAGAAGTTATATTGTTATGGATCCTCTAACATGTGGTGCTTGCTATTTAGAATCCTTTGCTAGCCAAAATATCTGTACTAAGCGGGAATACTGCTTGTGCATCTAAATTCCTTGAACCAAGTTTCTTCCATGAGTGTCCACCATATCTACCTATATGCGATATTTACCTGCCGTTCCAAGTAAATTTGCATGTGCCAAACTCCAAACCTTCAAATAATAATCTGTTTTGTATGCCCGAATCGCTCATGTGGCGACTAGGGGCTAGCAGTATCTTCCATGCTAGGTGGGTTATTCTCACGATGAGTGGACTCCGCTCATCATTCACGAGAAAATGGCTGGTAATTAACTGGGATGCCCAGTCCCATGATCAAAAGATCGAAATCAAATCAAAAATAATTGCAAACAAAACTCCCCCAGGATTGATATTAGTTGGAGACACCCATTGTTTCGGGCAAGCCATGGATTGATGATTGTTGGTGGAGGGGGAGTAAAAATCTTTACCTTTCTGTTTGGGAATCGCCAATAATGTATGTAGTATGGAATATATTGGGAACTATTGGTCATTATGTTGACAATGAAAGCATACCTCTCAAAATTATTTTCATCTCTATTTTTGCTTCGAGCTCTGGCACCTCTGCAAATCCCTGCTTCCCTCTGCGAAGGGCCTATCTTTTACATTTATGCAAGAGTCAGTAGTACTCCTTCTCATTCCAATCTACTCTTTAGTTGGCAAGCATCATGTGATGGAAAGATCTAGGCATATATGGCCATTCAAATATATTTGAGCATGAATTATTACTGTTGACATTACCCCTGAGGTAAAAGGTTGGGAGGTGAAACATTAAGCCCGTATCTTTCTCTGTGTTCGATGAATACTATTTGTTCTAAAAATATGCTTTGAGTGGTAGCAATCATGGAAGACTAAATGATAGTTGAGTATGTGAAGTTTGGTGAATCAAAGCTCTGACATAGACTCTTCCTGAAAATAAGTTGATCTGTAATTGTTTGATGACTAATAACACGGTTTGTTAGTTTTCAAGAAAGCTTATGATTTGTACTTTAACATGTGAATAGTGTGTTACTTGATCATGAAAAGTTTTATGATATGAGCTATTGTTATGATATATATAATGATGTTAGAAAAGGTGATTGAAATTATCATTGATCAAACTTGTGCACCTGCTAGCATTCACACTTCATAAATTATTTATTTTATCATTTACCTACTCGAGGACGAGCAGGAATTAATCTTGGGGATGTTGATACGTCTCCAACGTATCTATAATTTATGAAGTATTCATGCTATTATATTATCCATCTAGGATGTTCTATGCATTTATATGCTATTTTATATGATTTTTGGGACTAACCTATTAACCTAGAGCCCAGTGCCAGTTTCTATTTTTTCATTGTTTTTGAGTTTTACAGAAAAGGAATACCAAACGGAGTCCAATTGACGTGCCGATTTTTGACGATTTTTTCTGGACCAAAAGAAGCCCTCGGAGTAAAAGAGTTGGGCGAGGAGAGTCCCGGACTGCCCACAAGGGCGGGGGGCGCGCCCACCCCCTTGGGCGTGGGCCCCTGCCTCGTGGACAACCCGGAGACCCCCCTGACATGAGACCTACGCCAAAAAATCCTATAAATACTGAAACCTCCAGAAAACAGAATAGATCGGGAGTTCCGCCGCCGCAAGACTCTGTAGCCATCAAAAACCAATCGGGACCCTGTTCCGGCATCCTGCCGGAGGGGGGATCCCTCACCGGTGGCCATCTTCATCATCCCGGCGCTCTCCATGACGAGGAGGGAGTAGTTCACCCTCGGGGCTGAGGGTATGTACCAGTAGCTATGTGTTTGACCTCTCTGTCTCTCTCTCTCTCTCGTGTTCTTGAGGTGATACGATCTTGATGTATCGCGAGCTTTGCTATTATAGTTGGATCTTATGATGTTTCTCCCCCTCTACTCTCTTGTAATGGATTGAGTTTTCCCTTTAAAGTTATCTTATCGGATTCAGTCTTTAATGATTTGAGAACACTTGATGTATGTTGCGTGGGATAACCGTGGTGACAATGGGTTATTCTATTGATTCACTTGATGTATGTTTTGGTGATCAACTTGCGGGTTCCGCCCATGAACCTATGCATAGGGGTTGACACACTTTTTCGTCTTGACTCTCAGGTAGAAACTTTGGGGCACTCTTTGAAGTTCTTTGTGTTGGTTGAATAGATGAATCCGAGATTGTGTGATGCATATCGTATAATCATACCCACGGATACTTGACGTGACATTGGAGTATCTAGGTGACATTAGGGTTTTAGTTGATATGTGTCTTAAGGTGTTATTCTAGTACGAACTCTATGATAGATTGATCCAAAAGAATAACTTTGAGGTGGTTTCGTACCCTACAATAATCTCTTCGTTTGTTCTCCGCTATTAATGACTTTGGAGTGACTCTTTGTTGCATGTTGAGGGATAGTTATATGTCCAATTATGTTATTATTGTTGAGAGAACTTGCACTAGTGAAAGTATGAACCCTAGGCCTTGTTTCCTAGCATTGCAATACCGTTTGTGTTCACTTTTATCATTAGTTACCTTGCTGTTTTTATAATTTCAGATTACAAAAACCTATGTATACTATCCATATTGCACTTGTATCACCATCTCTTCGCCGAACTAGTGCACCCATACAATTTACCATTGTATTGGATGTGTTGGGGACACAAGGGACTCTTTGTTATTTGGTTGCAGGGTTGTTTGAGAGAGACCATCTCAACCTACGCCTCCCACGGATTGATAAACTTTAGGTCATCCACTTGAGGGAAATTTACTACTTTGCTACAAACCTCTGCACTTGGAGGCCCAACAACGTCTACAAGAAGAAGGTTGTGTAGTAGACATCAGTATCCTGCGCGGCTCCAATGGCACTTCGAGCGGCTGCCGACGACGAGCAACAGTTCACCATGCATGCCATGGTGGACACCCATAGAAGGTTCACAGATCTCTCGATGGTGTACACCAACAACCCGGTCTGGGTGGAGCACTCCATCCACATCATGGAGTTGTTGCTTGCCGAGGAGAAGTACAAGATGGTCGGGTTAGACCTCGAGTACACCCGTGCTCGTGCCAGGTCTCGTCCCAAGGTCGCCGTCACTCAGATGTGCGTGCGCAACCACATCCTTGTCTACCACTACTGTCTGGCCACAAGGCCTTGTGAGCGTTTCGCCAAGTTTGTCAACATCCCCCACTACATGTTCGCTACGGTGGACATCACCAACGATGTAAAGCTGCTCAAGAATTCGAGCATCGCCTGCCAGAATCTTGTCGACATCTAGGGGCAATGCAAGATCTGGGGCAGGAAGGAGCATGAGAAGGACTCACCGGTTTACCTCGTCGAGGCTATCATCGACCCCTACTATGGAGACATGAAGGATTCCTGCAACAAGGACAAGCGTGCCTGGCACTCGGTCTGAATGGAAAAACTCAATAAAGCTCACATCGTGTACGCGGACAAGGAGGCATACACGAGCTACGACATGTACAGGTGGATCGTTGACATGAGGAAGTGCCTGATTCCCCAAAACGGTCAGGGATCCAGCCGAAAGCAGAGCAATGACAAGCGTCGTCACAACAAGAAGTAGATGATTAGATGCTCGTTTCTCCTAGTTTAGTATGCATGTAATTGCTTACTTTGGTGTGTGGAAATGTTATGTGGATAGTCACTTGTGTAATTGTATGCTTAATTTGGTTATGCAATGCTGTCATTTTTAGTATATATGTTGATGCTCTGTAGACAGAGCGTAGATGTTTGTGCGGACAAAGAAAATCACATCGCACATGAACTAAACGATGAAACCCGGCGGTGATGTTTTCATCAATCATTCACAATTGTACACTAGCAATCGTTTGCTCACAACACACATGGCTTGTTAACAGGAATCGTCTGTGTTGTTATCGGTCTTCCCACACGTTTCCGATTACAGACCTGTTTGCCGCGTATCATACACATCTTGTTAAGTTAAACCATTTCTGTTCTCTTGGTTCAACGCAAACAGTTCATCCGAGTGAACTATCTGGCGTATATCGCACACACCTTTATCTGGCTGCCCATTTCTGTTGTTTCACCGTATCATAAGCAGTTTATCCGAGTGAACTGTATGCCGTATATCGCACATGCCTTCATCTACCTGTCTAGTTATTTTGTTCCACCTCATTGCAAACAGTTAATTGAACTGAACTGTATGCCCGGCATCCCACACGGAACTAAAATTTGGACCGTGTTTGATGTATCCTTCATCGCAAACGTTTTGCATCTTTTTTGACGATTATTTTACATCACCGTTTGCTATTAATGCATCGCACATAGCTTCATCAAAGGGTCTCTGATCGTAGTGTAGCGTTAGCAGCATCCTGCAGTAGTGATAAATCCTAATTAAAACCCTAAACCTCTAGTCCCGGTTGGTGTCACCAACCGGGACTAAATGTCCCCCAGCCCCCGGCGCGGGCTCGTGCCACATGGTGGGCCTTTGGTCCCGGGCCGTGACGAAAGGGACTAAAGGGGGGGGGGGGCTTTAGTCCCCACCCATTAGTCCCAGTTGGTGATCCGGGACTAAATGCCCTTACGAACCTGGACTAAAGCCTGATTCTGCACTAGTGGGGGGCCGCCGGTGGGGTGAGGGAACTGACAGGGTGGGGGAGGGCGCTGGCGGGGTGGTGGAAGTTGGGAGAAGAGAGGGCGTGAAATGAGAAGAAGCAGTGAAGCCATGCTACTTAAGTGTATTGTGGACCTTTCCCGAGAGCCTGTCGGTGCGACACTCGGTAAAGGTCCTAAACTAGATCTAGGGTTTAACTTTTACCTAGAGCCACGCTTGGTAAAAGTCCTAAACTAGATCTAGGGTTTAACTTTTATCGAGCGAACTCTTGGTAAAAGTCCTTACTAGATCTAGGGTTTACCTTTTGCCGAGAGCCACTCTTGGAAAAAGCCTACTATGCAGAAAGCTACTCTCGGCAAAATGAGTAGTTTGCATCATTTCATCTAACCATGCATCATAAAGGATATTCCATGCCGCTTCTGGGCATGATTTCATGTGTCGCCTTGCAGATCTACAATTTTCGGCGATGAAACCCTAACAGACCAATAAATGTCCCAAATGTTGCACGCGGGTCTAAAAAATGTGGGGGCCTAGCACGTGTCATGCGATGGCCTCCTTTGAGAACGAGAAGTTTCGAGGCCAACGGAGCAACATGACCCGCACTTCCTGCACAAACAAGACATGTTCGCTCTCGATACCTAGAGACTAGCTTGAAGATGGTACGGTTTACAAGCGGCCTTAGGGGAGGCTTATTCGAAACGCGTCCAAACTTTTACCAAACCCTCCATGGGGCCATGTGATGACACCATGCCGGCTCTCGAGGAATTCCGGCATCGTACGATTTTCTGAGGATTTAAACGGTTGCACCCGGCATGCCACCGAGGTACTTTTGCCCTCGGTGGCAGGGCACGCCCCTCCCTCGTCTGCACAAGGCCTACGCATGCCTCAAGGACATCACAAAGGATTTTTCATGCCGCTTCTAGGCATGATTTCATGTGCCACCTTGCGGATCTGCAATTTCCGACCATGAATCCCTAACAGAGCAATAAATTTCTCAAATATTGCACGTGGGACAGAAAAATGGCCTGGCACGTATCACGCGATGGCCTCCTTTGAGAGCACAAGAGGTTTCGAGGCCAACGGAGCAACATGACCCACACTTCCTGCACAAACCGGAAACATTCCCTGCTGATACCCAGAGACTAGCTCAGAGATGGTGTGGTTTACAAGCGGCCTCAAGGGAGGCTTATTCGAAATGCGCCCAAACTTTTAACACACCCTACAGGGGCTATGGGATGACACCGATGTACTTTGGCCCCCTGGTGGCAGGGCCTGCCCCTCCCACGTCTGCACAAGGCCTACACATGAAAAATGCGGGGGCTGAGACGGACGGAAGACTAAAAAATAATAGTAATTAATTTAATAAAAATCGCCGGCATCCATCATTAGGAAGATGGCCTATCACTGTGAATCATCTCTGCCCGGAACAGGTGAATATTCAAAGTGATGGCCCATCTTCTTAACAGGGGTGTAATGAAGAACGAAGCTTACTGCATCTCGACTATTCGACTATTTAAACAGGTCTTGTTGCTTGTCCCTTGGCGAGGTGGGACTAAAGTTTGCCGAGAGTCTGATCTTTACCGAGAGCCACTCTTGGCAAAGAAGTCACCATGCCGTTAGTCACCGCTGGTTGTGCCACGTGGAAAAACTTTGCTGTGCGGCTGCTGCTTGGCTCTCGGCAAATTGTGCCTTTGCTGAGTGTTCTCTTTTTGCCGAGGTCTACTCTTGGCTATATCCGGTGTTTGCCGAGTTGTGCCTGTTGCCGAGGGGCCCTCCTGACATCTGTTACTTTGCCGAGTGTTCGTGATTTTGCTCTCGGCGAAGAGCCTGGCACCCGACGTATATGGAAATTTCAGTAGTGCACAAGCAGTATCTCCGATGAAGATGGCCTAAGGGCAACTTCAACAGGGGTCCCCAAAATGTTCACGCATACGTTTGAGCTTGTCCGTGGACAACGAAGCAGGAGACAGCTATCCAACCATATCCACCAAATGTCCGTCCTTTGTTCAATAGAGAGAAGAGAGAAGGGAGAAGGGAGATTTCTTTTTAGTTGTTGGTTTTGTGATGGGATTTGAGGCTGATTTGATGTGTCCAAAGCGGACTCCACAAACCTCTTTTACATCCCAGACTTGCCACTGTAACATCACAATTCACAATTGCACATAACACGAGGTCAATGGAAATTTTTGACACGGGAGTTTCAGGTTAATACGCTGGCCAAGCACTACGACGTGTACATCCCAGACTTGCCCTTCTTCGGCGGCTCGACGTCCCCCTTGCTCGATCGGTCCACGAGATTCATGGCGGACTGCCTCGCCATGGCGTTACGGAAACTCGGCGTGGAGCAGTGCACAGTTGTGGGCTTCAGCTACGGCGGCTTCCTGGCCTTCAAGATGGCGGAAGTGCACCCTGGCCTAGTCCGGTCGGCCGTCGTCTCTGGGGCCGGCGTTGTCATGACAGACACCATGAACGACGCCTTGCTGGTGAAGTTTGGAGCGAGGGTTTCCGAGCTTCTGCTGCGCACTCCCTCGAACGGCTGCGGTCGCTCTTCTCCGCGGCCATGTACAAGAAACGGTGGCTTCCTGGTTGCCTTCTCAACGACCTCTTCAAGGTACTTGTATTAACTCAATCAACATGCCTGTAAATTTTCTTCCGCAACAATTGCAGGCACGACGATTGTGTTAATTTGCAAGTGCAGGTCATGTATAACAATCGAAAGGAAAGAGCTGAGCTACTGGAAAGTCTGGTGATCAGGAACAAAGATGCATCAGTCCCTGTTTTTCAGCAGGTTAAATAATTAACGGCTTGATAACTGTATAATTTGGCATGTTTTGTTCGCAATATATTATCCTCCGTAGTGAACGGCTGTGTCATAAAATACTCCATTTCCTACTTTCCTAGTACAACTGGAGAAAAGCCCGCGCGTTGCCGCGGAAATTAATTGAAATATATTTCAATGATTTGATTGTATGAATCATAGCATAGTTAAATCAATTAATAATTGTAAAACTAAAATGAATAATATATATGAAGTCGCACCTGTTGTATTATTTTGTAAGGTCTTTGTGAATAATTAATAAAATGACTGCATGATCGTCCAGATGCAGTGGCCGGGGGTCATCCTCTTCTAAAAAAAATGAAGTCACACTTTAGAGAGACTGAGCTGGCACATCATCTTGAAATTTACGAAGTCGCTACAGATGCATTCGTTGTCGACGGAACGTCTTCTCCCATTGAACACACATCGCTAGAAGGCCTGAAATAAATCCAGAAAAATGTGAGCACCAATGTAAAGTCTACGACTTGAACTCTGGTGGCTTGGGGATACCACCGCCCTCCTAACCATTCAACCACAAGTTGGTTCACAATTCAAGGAATATGTTAGTAGAATCATCTCCATCAACTTTTTTGTTTGTGTAAAATTGTACGATTAATAAAATAGAAAAACTCAAGCGACAAGCTAGTAAAATATAATTACAAGAAACATGATGCTTTTTCTTTCCGTAATTGGATTATAGATGAAAACTCCTGCGCTGCCCATATAAGACGTGTTTTAATAAGCTTTGAATGTAAGCGAGAACTTACTAAAATTAGTAGTACATAGGAAAAAGTTTAGGATTATTCCTTTTTGAAAGACTAGTTATTAAACATATGTATCTTGGTCTTCATGTTTGTATATGTAAAAAAAACATTTTTCCACAAGTAGATGTTTTGAGTTTTCAAATTGGTTCATATATCAACATTACAAAGGTTGTGCTTCCATATATATTGATAACAATTGCTTACTTGGGCATTAGTTCTACGCTACAAGTGAGAAGCTAATGAAAAATTATTACAAGAAACATGATATGTTTTCTATCCACAATTAAGTGATACCAATTAATTTGTTATTATTAGAAACTTGTTCACTCTTTCGAAACCAAATGAGGGTTTACCTCCGGCTTTGGCATCTGCCGATGCTCCATCCTCAATCTTTCTCGATCTCATATGGCATATTGTGTATGCCACATGAACTAGCGGATAATCGATATGATGTGAACAATTTTAAAATCCATAATGGCAGCTACTTTCGAGAACCCTAATAATATTAAAAAAATTATTCTAAAAAAAGTTTATATTTTAACTTTACAGAACATACTTCTGTTATGGGGTGAGAATGACAGATACTTCCTAATAGAGTTTGCTATGGCGCTTAGAGAGTATGTTCCCTACTTCCCAGGGTTGAACTCACTTCACTGGACATAATTACTATGAACCGTACTATGCCTATGTTCTAACGGAATCCTGATGTGTGTAGGGAACTAGGGGAGAAGGCGACTCTGCGGGGTATAAGTAAGGCTGGTCATCTTGTCCAAATGGAGAGACCTTGCGTATACAACCGCTGTATCATGGAGTTTCTAGCGCATGTAAACACAAACTGATGTCTGATGGTCTTATGGTATACCATCCGACTCGCAAGTCTCACACTTTTATTCTGCGTGATAAATAAGGTCGACTAATGATCGAATACTGAATAAACTATAAACATCTTGGTTGGAAGTTGGAATACCGACGTTTGAGAGTTCAATTGCCAGTTGTTGGGAAATTAGCACACACTTATGGTAATCTCACAACTACAGAGGAATCAAAGTATAATTTCAACACCATATCATGAACTAAATTTAGAATCGTTGCTCATCACAGAAGAAAATATATGCATCAACATATATGAAAAATATGACTCTAAAGTCTAAACACGGTGCATGCTGATGAGAAAAGAATGAGAGCCTATGAACATTTGTAGCACCTAGGAAGTAAGTGTTGTAGGCATGCCGCCGGGCTTATAAGTAGAGCGTTTGATAGATATATAGCGCCTAGTGACTCAGCATGGTTCTCGTGCTGAGTGGTCACTCGCGCCCGGGGACCCTGCGCTGTAGGCCCAGAGAACGGGTTTTGACCGGTGTCTTCGGAGGTGTGTGTGGTGAGAAAAGAATAAGGGTGGTTGTAATGGGAGTAACATAGGTAGTATTATACACGTCAACTACGCAATTTTGATGAGGTGGTATATAATTAAATGAAGAAAGAGAGGCTTGAGTATCATATAATGATAGTAGCGTATCATATTAAATGATTTGCTACCTTGTGTCATGCATGGCAATAAATATAGTTCTATATGATACCAACATATGATACCATGCATTACGGATGTAGTATCATACACTACTATCATATGCATGATACAAGTATATATGATACTCCCCATTACAACCAGCCTAAGAGCCTGTGAACATTTGTACACTAGTAGAAAACAGGGCATTTGTCCCGGTTCGTAAGGGCCTTTAGTCTCGGTTCATGAACCGGGACTAAAGGGTCGTTACTAATACCTCCCCCCTTTAGTCCCGGTTCAAACCAGAACTAGGACAGATGGGGCTCCACATGGCCGCTGCCGGCAGCCCAGGCAGGGGGTCCTTTGGTCCTGGTTGATGACATAAACCGGGACCAAAAGGCTTCCACGCGTCAGCAGCTGGCTGGAGCTGAGGTTTAGGTGTTTAGGGGGTTATTTTTAGGTTGTTATTAGCTAGCTAATATAGAGAGAAGTGTCCTCTCTTATATCTTCATCCTTGGTTTACCAACGCTACTGCTATGTTCATTTCACCCGCAGATATATATATATATATATATATATATATATATATATATATATATATATATATATATATATATATATATATATATATATATATATATAAAATAACTCATGCAAGCTCGCATCATACATCATCATATATAATAACAAGTCCTACTAATCAGGCATCATCATACAACTTCTACTCGTTATTAATAATAAGTCATACGATCATCATCCTCATAGTCATCGAACCCAACCCTACATAATTGTTCTTAGCACATGATCATCAGTATCAGGTAGGACCTAAACACACTTAAGGTAAAATAGCATAAAACAATATAGACCCTGACTCTCCATTATGAAGAATGGAGATCATCCTGTCTTCAATTCTTGCGCCTCGCTTCCTTTTGCTTCCAAGAAGCTCATTACGACTGTCCATACATTTTTTCCATTCTTTGATTGTCATGTCTCCACTTCTTTTAGAAATCCGGTATGGACAGTTGAGATTCGTAGGATGACCTGGATATATGTTCAAAACACGTAGGCTGCCACCATTCTGATACATCAAATGAGGCACACAATCCTCTGTGAATCTCTGTTGAAAAACATAGTAATAACTTCATAGTTAGCAATGATGTACTAGTTTTAGAAGTATGCAAAAAGATGCACGGATGTCGTAATAGTAAAAAATCTTACCAGGGTATCTCCATGGTAGTTACCGTAGTTCAACACGTGCACTAGTGGCACGTATTGACCATAATGTTGAGGAGTTCGATTGTAGATATTGTAATTCTCAAGATCATTACAAAATCCAACCAGATGAGTTTTCTCCTTGTAAGTTAACTCAGAGCCATCGGTGTAATAAGTTCTATCTACCATCTTCTGCACATTCTTTGATACTTCAAAATAAGCTGTCAATGGAAATAAGTTGTCAACTATTTTGAAATGAACAATATAAATTAGTTAATAATTAACTATGTTTGAGAAACTCACATAACGGTAGAACTGGAGGCGTATCAACAAGGACCCAAATGTCCATATTGTCTTGCTCTATTTCAGGATCACCAAGATCCATGGTGACAAGCATACCCTCATCAAAACCATACAATTTGCAAAATGCTTCCCAATTTTTGCAACCAAAATGGGTTACGATCTCAGCATTATACAACTTTACTTCAAAATCCTCATCATGATGGGTCCTTAGGTGAATTTTCTTCGTTTCAAAATTTTCATGGTCTTCAAAATCCATCCTCTCCAAGACATAGCGTCTTGCATGGCATGGGATAAACTATACTCGAATTGTAAAAGATGAAAATTACACGTTGAAATAGTTGAAGTCATGCTTAATTATGAAAAAAAAAAACACTTGTCGTCGTTGCGTACCGTTTCAACTTCGAAGGTCTCCTCGAGCTTAATGCTGAAGCGCCGACCATCGTCCAAGTGAGGCCTGTCGCACTGACCTCGATCGTCGTGGCACCTGTCGCACTCCCCCGGGAGACTTCCGTCGTCCGATGATGACATTTCCTATACGTTCATAATTCAAAGACTAAATTAGATCATTATTATTCAACTAATCATACGCATATGCCTTACATAGTGCTCTCCAATTTGAGCATTCAATAAGAAAAATCAAATCGCAAAATAAAGTAGTATTCAAACTAGGATGCATTCAATTATAAGAAAAACTACATCTTCTCCATGTGTCCGTACATCGAATATTATCTCTAATACACGTCGAATACTATCATACATATCGCCAGTACAGCTAGAACCGTAGCGCCCGACGGGTATCGGCGCGGGCGGTGGACACCCAAAGGGAAGGAACCATCACAGGATCATAGCTCCAGTGAGATCCCTGAAGAACCTGCCAAGTATTCTCGAATCTTCTTCTTCTCCTCTATTATTCCTTCTTCTTCTCCTCTTTTTTTCTTCTTTTTCATCTTCTTATCTATTTCTTCTTCTCCTCTTTTTTTCTTCTTCTTCCTCTTCTTATTTTTTGTTATCGGGTATGCCGTTGTCGATATACCCCCCCTCCCCGATAACTTTTAGTAATTAGTACTACTTAGAAAGTGTTTAATGGACTTAGTTAGAACTAGGGAAACTTGTTTATTTTTAGTAAGTACTACATTCTTCTTCTCCTCTTTTTTTCTTCTTTTTCATCTTCTTATTTATTTCTTCTGTTATTCCTCTCCTCTTCTTCTTATTCTTCTTCTTCTTCTCCTTCTTCCTCTTCTTATTTTCCTTTTTTCTATCCTTCTTTTTCTTCTAAATATGAACATATACGTAAATTGACAAAGATAATTCTATGAACAAAAAAAATCATAAAAATTCTATGAACAAAATTACAACAGAAAAAAATCATAAAAAATCTATGAACAAAATAAAAATTCTATGAACAAAATTGACATATTCTTTGCATATATATGAACACACAAACTTTTGCATATGCAACAATAATATCACCAACAGTAAAAAATTCTAACTTTTGCATCTAAACTATACATCTAAATTAACTACAACAATTCAATTAACTATACATCTAAATTAACTACACACTATATTAGGAAATTACGCAACGGGCCGGGGCGGCGATCGACGAGGAGGCCGGCGACGGTGAGGGGTGCGGCGATGGCGACGGTGAGGGGCGCGGCGACGGTGAGGGGCGCGGAGACGGCGACGGTGAGGGGCGCGGCGCGACGGGCGATGAGGAAGGCAGGGGGCGGCGACAGCGACGGTGAGGGGCACGGCGTCGGCGGCGAGGAGGCAGGGGCACGGGGGCGGCGACGGCGTCGGCGGCCGCACGGACGGCGTAGGAGGCAGGGCGACGGCGAGGCGCAGCCTGGCGGCGTCGTCGGGCGGGGCGAAGAACGAACTGAATCGAAAATTTCACAAGTGCTACTTATATAGACGAAGAATTGGTCCCGGTTCGTGACAGAAACCGGGACGAATGCCCACTTTAGTCCCGGTTGGTGCCACCAACCGGGACCAAAGGCCATTTTTCGGCAGCCCAAAGGGCGGATATCGGCGGCCTTTCGTCCCGGTTGGTGGCACCAACCGGGACTAAAGGGGGCATTAGTCCCGGTTTCTGTCACGAACCGGGACCAATTCCCCCCTTTAGTCCCGGTTGGAGCCACCAACCGAGACCAATGGCCTTGCGCTGGCGCGGTGGTGGAAATTTAGTCCCACCTCGCTAGTTGAGAGTGGCCGCCACCTGTTTATAAGCTCCGCTGCCTCTTCCTCTCGAACTCCTCTGAAATGCAGGCTTATGGGCCTAATTGGACACTGCAATGCCTGTAGGCCTACTGGGCCTGCTGCGGGCCTGAATCCTGGCCCATGGTTGGGTTTCTAGTCGTATTCAGGCCGTGCTGGCCCAGTAGGTGGCATTTTTTTTTTCTTTTTTTCTATTTATTTTTTCATTTCTACTTAAAACTAAATACTTATAGTTTTTTAGTGATTTCTTTTTTCTTTTAGGTCACAAAAATTATAAACTTTCTGTTAGTGCCATTAGATTTAAAAGTTGAATAGTTTAAAATTGATTTTTTTTAAATTTGTGTGAATCCACTACTAGATATCCCGTTTTAGCCGAGGGTCCAATTACCGTCGGATATTTAAGTTCACCGTTGGATACTCTTATAACCGACGGTACACTGTCAGCCATCTCCTGTCGGCTATGCTTCGTCGGCCATTACACTAATAACCGACGGTACCGTCATATTATATCTTTGCCCACGGTAAGAAGCCGATGGTGAGCCGTCGGATATGTTGTTGCCTACACCCGGCTCCCAGTAGGTCGAATGCGCTTATAGCCGACAGTTCACGGTCGGGTGTTTATCATCCGATGGTTATTGTTTACCGTCGGTGTTCTTAATAGCCAACGGTATATAAAACCCGTCGGGGTTACGTAGAACGGAGAGGAGAGCCAAACCATTAGTTAATGTGATTACCGATGGTGTATACACCCCTTCGGTGATTCCTTTAGTTGAGAGGTTAGCCCGCACCTTCAATTTCGAAAGTCGCCGACAGTCTAAAGTGCATGTATGCATATTTTATACCAAAGATGTTTGTTGCACCATGGGCCATTAGTCAACCCTCACTGAATTAATTTCACTAAGAGGAGTTGCACCACAGGGAAGTGTGATATATAACACAGTATTTTATAATATTGGTATTTCAAATAAATCTCATAATTACACAACTGCACATGACCAAAAAACATATATTATATTTATAATAATCTAAGTATTACAAACCTAATGAGATGCATATGAATTATATTTACCATAACAATACATCTAGGAAGTGTTGAATGCAAAACAAAATAGTGACAAAGAGGTGCAGACAATTTGCATAAGCTAAATTGTCCGCAAACTATCATCTCCCTCCTCAAAAAGAAAAATTGTCCATAAACTTCAGCGATTTACTTTATCATAATGCTTATCACCAAAGCTATCATCTCCCTTGTTGCGATAGATGTCATCCTCATCAGCATCAATGCCATGATCATTCTCACTGCTCGGACCGCTTCTAATATTGCTTCAAACTCCTTTAGAAATGACAAGAAGACTAGATGTAAGAGAGATGAAAAACAATGCAATGTACTTGAAATTTAATTCAGCTACAGGCAACAAACTTTTTTTAGGGAAGCTACAGAGAACAAATTTAATTGTTGTAGAAACATCTATGAATGGAGATATTTAGCTAATCGCGTCCTACTGTTGGAACTAGAAATTCAGTGTACGTCGACAATTACTAGTGTTACACCAGTAATTCATTCCTTTCCAAACCATACATCTGGGCAATAGAAACTTAAATACATAGACAAACAGTAAAAATAAAACTAGTTCACAGTTTTGCATCTTTTATCCACAAGGCTAAAGACTAGTACTTTTTGACCTCTTAATATACTTCCATGTACTTCTCTGTATTCACGCAAGACAAAATCTACTTACCATTGGAACATTCAGTTATGTGGTACCATTTTAATTGTTGTATATGCAGTTGTACCTTTACACAGCTGCCGATTAATGGAAAAGCCAATATAATGGCAGAGGACATCATGATTGACTTCTCGAAGAGAACGGATGTGGCTACCATGATTGTGGAGAGGCAAGAGAGATATGGGGCACAAGATACCTTCAGGTACCAAGCATATCTTTCTAACGGGCAAGGAATTCCTCAAACACTTGACAAGGACAACACGAAACTCGAGCCTACGTTTGCATAGTAACTGCATACGGGACAGAAAGTTTGACTGACCCATAAAGGATGAAGCAGAAGGCGTATGTGTTGACGCTTGAGTCGAACACTTCATTTTTGTACAGTTCAAGCACAGTGTAGTAACCTAAATTGCAGAAGAGTATAATAAGTTTGTCAGCAAAGCCTTGTCTAAATGTTTCTCATTTTATTGTTGTTGAAACTGGACTTACTGAAGCCGTCGACAAGGGCTTCGTGCTTCACCAATTTCACCTTGTTATGAATGATCTTGGACAGCCTCATCAGTCTGAATCCCCCTGCTTTCAATAGGTCTGTGTATTATCAGGGAAGATATTTCTGGTACCTTGCCAAGATTCAAATAGTCCAGTGTGGCACAAACAATGGCAATGTTTTGCATCATCTAAATTGAACGTATTTCCTCATCTTACTTTGTTCCTGAATAACTAGGTGCACAAATTAAGCGAAGCTACTACTACTATTCCCTTGTGGTAGTATTTCCAGCATAGTTGTGTGAATCGTACCAATTTTGACATCTTAGCTAGCAAGGATTTGACAACAGAAATCAATCAGATTAGACTGGATGGGGATTGCAACCTTAACTTGCTGAGTTGTACTTACAATATAGTAAATGGCGGACTAGAACAGAGCCGAACCCATTAGCCCGCGCTGCCGCTCGACCACCAGTACGCTCGCCATTGCCTGCCACCACCGCTAGCGTACTGTTGTTGCAGAAATAGAAGAAAGAAGAGACAGGTGAGAGGAGAGAGGAAATCAGGGAAGGGAAAGGAGGCACTGACCAAAAGTCATAGACTCGTAGGCCACCGAGTGTTGCACGCCGCCGCCAGAACTGACGAGAGACGAGATCCGGGTGCACATGCACATTACGGGAGGGTATAGAGAGGGGTGAGAGGAGCAAAACGCCTCCAGCCTCCCCTGCCATAGGTGCTGTGGAGTGGGGAGGCGATGGGAAGGAGTCGATCTGAAGCTAGGCGGCGGCGAGGTGAGGGCTGGTCTGTGGCAGCGGCGAGGTGAGGAACTGAGGATAGGCCACGATGGCTACAAGGGGAGGTTAGATGAAAGCGACCACGAGTTCGTGCGGAGTGGGCTTTTTAGAAATTTTCGTTTCGCGCTTGTGTGGGTTGAAACTTTCAATTCTCTGTACTCCCTCTGTCCCACGCACCTGTAAATAAACTTTCAACGCACTAGTGTAATGTCAAAAACACTCTTATATTATGGGACGCGGAGTATATCAAAACATTAATCATAATTATATTTCATCAGTTTAAGTACAACAAAGTAAAATTAATGTATGATATTGAAATATATACTTTTCAACATTTAAGAAAAAATAAAACGACCTTTTTATCATCCGACGGGGCACACGCACGTGTCGACCGCTTTGTTCACTTGATACATGTCCTCGGTGCCTTATTTTGAACGGATGAACTCGTCTTGCTCAAGAGAAATCAATCTCATCTCTAACCCGTCTAAAAACGCCGTCCGCCCCCATCCAATGAGCTCCGCCAAGCATATGCTAATCTGGTGCGCACCACCACCGTCGGCACTGCTTCAACTCCCAGACCAACGTGTTGCCAATTGCTCCTTTCGGCACTGCAAACCGCTCAGACCGTTGTCTGCACATGATGTGGTCGTCGTCGCTGCTATAATCCTCATCTGTAGCAGCCCTGTTGCTTCAAGCCTAGGATCCGTGCACCACCAGCCACCGCACTACAAGAGGAGGGTGGTATTAAAGAAGTTTTGTACTTGCAAGCCGCGGGATTGGACTGGACGCGCCGCCAAACTGCGCGTGGTACCTCTCGGGCGACCAGTCTTCGTTGGTCTTTTGCATCAGTGCTGGCTTGCCCCACCGAACCGAGCTTCCTCGGCGAGCTCATGGTTGCATGCTACTATTGTTGCTCTCTGGTGCTTGAGAGCTTTGCTTCGGGGTCAAATCCCAAGACAAGAGTCAAGGAGAAGAGGGAGGCGTGTCAAGTGAGGAGAGCCGACACATCTAGGCAGTGAACGACGACATATCTAAGCAGCAACTAGTGTTGAGAGTGTGAGGATTAGGTCGACTCCAATGCTATACATTAAAACTCACACATCAAATGTCCATGGAAATGTCCGGACATGTCCGAAAACAATGCTGGGCTATGAGGATACGTTGTCAAACTCACAGTAAGACAAGCGGTCTGTCTGGACTCCCCCCCCCCCCCCCCGCCCGCCCAATTTGTTTCTTATTTAGCAGATTTTGATGGTCCGGATTGGTCCACATACGTTTGGTGCATCCCGTTGGATGGCTACATGTGTCCAAACCTTGAAAGCATGAGAACGAGTGCAGAGCATCTCCAGAGCAAGAACTAGTTGAGCTTATTGAAACATATCGAGGTACGCGCTCTACAGAAGATGGCCACCAGCCGGTACCATCCGGACTGCAAGCGATGTCAGCCACTAGCCACTGCTCGACGCAGCGGCAACACACTCCACTTCGTCAAGACACCATGTGCCACACAATGAAGAACCCACCTAGACATGTATATACAAGACTATGATGAGCACCTTGCCTCCTCTATCCCGGCCAAACGATGTTGTCAAAGAAGATAGGGATTGGGCCAGGGAGGACAATCTCTTCTCGAACCTCATTGGGGTTTCTCCTCGTAAGTGAACATTTTTCAAACATGTCATTTTTTTAAACCATGGTATTTGTATTGTTTTGGACCAACTTTTTAAATCATCCTATTAATGAAAAAATAATAATGCACTTATAACAGTGCTTGAATTTAATTGTAGGAAATTTACTTATATGGAAATTATTTGGAATATAACCATCGTCGTGTACATGTTTATCGCATTCGTCTATCGAAACATATCACCGAGGGTGAAAGTCACCATCGGTTATTACTACCTCCCGTCGGGTATCTAATCAAATAAGCGAGAGTGACATGTTGACCGTCGGTCATTTTCACTCATAGCCGAGAGTTTTGTTTTAACCTTCGGCTATTAAAATTCACCGTCGGCTATTACATGTAATCCCCATGGGTACAGCCAAAACCGTCGGATATTACAATGAACTGTCAGGCATTAAATTGTATACCTGAGAGTTGGGGTTTCCCCGTCAGTTATTTTAGTACACCGTCGGTTATGACTAGTCATACCCGTGAGTATGCAATAACCGTCGGCAACTATCAACACCGTCGGCTATTAGATTTCACCGTCGGAAATATGAGGATTTCTAGTACTAGTTTATGAATCACTAGTTTACTAAATTTGTGTGAAAACACTTTGTCTATTATATTTACTATGTACAATCTTTCTGCACGGAGATACAAAAAATTATAAACTTTCTGTTAGTGCCATTAGTTTTCAAATTAGAATAGTTAAAATTTGAATTCTTTGAAATTTGTGTGAATCTCAAGTTTGTGATTAACTTTACTAGTGCCATTATTTTTTCATTTCTACTTAGAACTAAATACTTATAGTTTTTTAGTGATTTATTTTTTCTTTTAGGTCACAAAAATTATAAACTTTCTGTTAGTGCCATTAGCTTTAAAATTTGAATATTTTAAATTTGAATTTTTTTAAATTTGTGTGAATCACTAATTTATGAATCACTAGTTTACTAAATTTGTGTGACAACACTTTGTGTATTATATTTACTATGTACAATCTTTCTGCACAGAGATACCAAAAATTATAAACTTTCTGTTAGTGCCATTAGTTTTCAAATTAGAATAGTTAAAATTTGAATTCTTTGAAATTTGTGCGAATCTCAAGTTTGTGATTAACTTTACTAGTGCCATTATTTTTTCATTTCTACTTAGAACTAAATACTTATAGTTTTTTAGTTATTTCTTTTTTCTTTTAGGTCACAAAAATTATAAACTTTCTGTTAGTGCCATTAGCTTTAAAATTTGAATAGTTTAAATTTGATTTTTTTTTAATTTGTGTGAATCACTAGTTTATGAATCACTAGTTTACTAAATTTGTGTGAAAACACTTTGTGTATTATATTTACTATGTACAATCTTTCTGCATGGAGATACCAAAAATTATAAACTTTCTGTTAGTGCCATTAGTTTTCAAATTAGAATAGTTAAAATTTGAATTCTTTGAAATTTGTGTGAATCTCAAGTTTGTGATTAACTTTACTAGTGCCATTATTTTTTCATTTCTACTTAGAACTAAATATTTATAGTTTTTTAGTTATTTCTTTTTTCTTTTAGGTCACAAAAAATAAAAACTTCTCTGTTAGTGAACATAGATGCACTTATAGAGAAAATTAAACATAAATTCATAATTAATTTCTATTTATGAATTTAGGTCCAATTTCCTCTATAGGTACATCTATTTTCACTTTGAGAGGACCTCAACAACGCAGAGAGGGACGCGCTTATAAACAGGTGTGGGCGCCCTTCGGTTGGTGAGGTGGGACTAAACTCTGGGCCAACCCTTTAGTCCCGGTTCGTGGCATGAACCGGGGCTAAAGGGGAGCCTTTGGTCCCGGTTCGTGGCATGAACCGGGACCAATGGTGGTGGGCAGGAGCCAGGCCCATTGGTCCCGGTTCGTTCCACCAACCGGGACCAAAAGGTCCAGACGAACCGGGACCAATGGCCCACGTGGCCCGGCCGGCCCCCTGGGCTCACAAACCGGGTCCAATGCCCCCATTGATCCCGGTTCTAGATTGAACCGGGACTAATGGGCTGACCCTGCCTGGACCGTTGCCCCCTTTTCTACTGGTGGTAGCGCCTAGGGATTAAGTGTGGCAGCCATGCTGGCGGGCTGGGCAGATATGCAGACCTTTTCACAGAGATGTAGCAGCTAGTCACTCAGTATGGTTCGCTTGCAAATCTCTGCATGTGTCAATGGAGGCCTGTGTCCCAACTGACGATGGCCTCTCCAGCAAGCGCAAGAATGTTGAGGGAGGGAGGGAGGGAGGGAGGGAGGGAGGGAGGGAGAGAGAGAGAGAGAGAGAGAGAGAGAGAGAGAGAGAGAGAGAGAGATTTCTATTTTTTGACTTTGGTGCTCGCTTATTTGATTACTACTTGGTGTTCACCATTTATGCTTGTTTCTTATGAATTCCAAGGTTTCATTAAAATTTCAGTTATGTACTACTACTACTACTCTAAATTTAGTGTGTTGTTGAGCATGGACTGGAGCACCAGAAGGTTGTGAGCTTGGAGTGGAGCAATTTGAGAAGCCGGACGAACTGCCGTAACACGAGCAACCAGAGCAACACAAGCAACCGGAGAACGTGAAAGGCTCTGGATAGATACCCCTACAAAAAAAGTTCTCGCTCCTTTGAGTTTTAAATGGCTTATCCCCATATTTGATTTTTTTTTTCATCTACACAATGGCATATTAGATACCCAATGTGTCTTCAATTTAATTCTCCCTCGCAAGTCGTGTGTCCCCGTGAAAACACACTGGCCACCTCATTGATTTGCATGCACGCAAAAAATGAAGGACAAATTGAAAGTTGCTTGCAAATGATTTATAGAGCGAGATGAGCTGGCTACGCACTTAAAGAATGCTGCATGCAAGATTTACTCACCTGCATTAGTACGAGAGTTTAAATCTTTGTTACAGCCACAACCACGAACATCTGGGAATACTCTATGAAATGAACACCAACCACTTCAAAAGTTGTGACGTGAACCAAGGTAAAACAAACTTACTCTTAGGGGCACCAGAGGGCCAAGCTCATTGCTACTTAAGGGCAAGTTGTACTTAGATACGAGCATACATGAGACAAATTGCTACTTAGATACGAGCATTTCAGTTTCAGCATATGAGCAAAGCATGATGGTACATATGAAGATATATTGTACTATTGTAGCAGATCAAGCGAACTGCGGGTGTTCATGGCACATGATCACCTTCTCCATAGAATCGCTTCCGTTGTAGATCTTCACATCCAGCTTGTACAGACAAAGCACGGAAAAAGGTCCTATGAGACCAGGTCTCATAGTCCATCTCGTGAGACCCAACCCAGAGGATGACACGTGTTTAGCACCCATCTCAAAGCATCTTCTTCTCCAGGTTCATGTCTCCGCCAAATTCCCATCGGCCAGCGGCGGCCGGCCATGGCCACAACGATTTTTTGGAGGCGATCCACAAGACCAGTCCTCTTCGCCAAATCAGGGATGTTAATTTCTTCCACGAGAACAAGTTGAATCGAGGCCTCGGCGGCCGGCAACCCGGCTGGAATTCTTGTTCAACGACAACTAGTACTCCTATATGAAAAAACTAGCAGCCAATAGCCTCCGATGGTGTAGTTTTGGAAGAGAACAGAGAACGTGAATGCTATAATCGAGAGATTGGTTCTACTCAATTCATGGCTTTGACTTTGTAGCGTTGCTAGATCAAGCTGGATCCTAATTTTTATTAAGGAGATAAAAGATGCAGATAGTCAGAACTCCAGGAAATAGATTGCTCGGCCAGGGGATTTCTTTGGAGAAGAAGATGCTTTAGTTGTGTGCTCAACACGTGTCCTCATCTGGATAGGGTCTCACACGATGGAAAATGAGAGCCGGTCTCATAGGATTTTTCGTGAAAGAAAAGATATCACAGTGCCCGACATAGAGATTGCCCGGGATTGGATAGAGTTATTTTCATCTTATCTCTAGAAGATGTCTTGCCCTTCAAGTCTTATACTCAATATATACTCGCCCTTAAGGCTTAATAATATATCCACCATATTCCGCAACAATCCCTCTCTCTCTCTTCTAACATGGTATGAGACTAATCGATCCAACCTAGCTGCCGCCCACCGCTTCCTTCCCGCGCGCTGCCACTGGGGCGGTCGGCCTCCATGACCGCCTCTGTGGGCCGCGCCGTCCGTACCTAGGGTTTGTCCGTTGGTCGTGTCGACCGGCTGCCCTAGAGAGTTTTTTTCCCGATCCTTTGATACGGGTTTTTCTCTTTCTCGTTGGTCCCTTTGATTGGCGTCTATTTTTTGGTTTTCCAATCTATATTTGACCGGTTTGCATCGCCGCCACCTTCGTCAACCCTCACACACCTCTACTCCGAGACCGGCGTCGACTACATCGGCCACTTCATCAACTGTGCCCTGACGCGGCCAGCTCCGCCCTCTCCACCCGTGATTCTCGACCGATGACCATTGCCTTCATCGATCTGGAATCCTCCGTCAACCCCGTCTTCGACAAGCTCGGCTGTATCACGCTTGACCCGAGCGCTGGCTGCTGATCTACGCCATGTGGCCCCATGCACGCGTTGGATACAGCGGCCTAGGTCCCCACGTGAGTGCTGTGTCCACAAAGGAGGTGTTTGTTTAGGAGAATTTTACCCGTCATCCCTTTACGATGTAAAGCGAAAACGTTACTCGCGTTTGTTTAATCGACACCGTAAACATGTCCCTCCGTAAACGGGTCCAGCCCAGTTATCGATCGATACCGCCCACCCTCCACCGGTAATCGCTGTACCGCTCTCTCCTCTCCCCGTGCCCACTCGTCCCCGCACGATCCCTTCTTCCTCCTCTCCCGAGCGCACTCCTCCCTGCACGACCCCCTCCTCCCCGTCACGACCCTTCCTCGTCGTCCGCCGCCGCCTCCTCTCCGCCGAGATCGGAGCAGCTGGCAACGCTTGTGATTGGGAAGGGCTGGATGCGCTTGACATCGAAGACGGCCGGCAGCGCACATGCTTGGGGATGGCTGGCGGCGCACAAGACCCGAGCGGCCGGCGGTGCTTGATCTCGTGGACGGCCGACGACGCTTGACTTCGAGGACGGCCGGCGGTGCACGTGTTCCGAGCAGCTGGCGGCGCTCGATCTCGGGGATGGCTGGCGGCGCTTGATTTCGGGGACGGCCGGCGGCGTTTGAGATCCTACTTGGATGGGTTCGAGCAAGAGCAGGCCATCTAGGGAAGTGTTAGGAATTAATTAATTAGATTAATTAATTGTAAATTCATGCTATGTCGATGGTCATGTTTTGGCAACCGCCTCCTTTGTAATCGCCTTGTAATGAGGGTATAAATACCCCAATCTTCAATTAATGAAATAACTATTCCATCATTTTGTTCCCCTCTTTCGTTTTACTTTGACACGTTATTAGCACTTTGCCCTAACCGAGAGCGATTAGGCCAACAACAGGAACAGGAGGGCCATCCCCTGCCTCGACGCAGACGGCCATTGGCCACAAGCATCTGGGCGCTGCCTCGACCTCCCCGCACGACGGCAATTGGCCGGACAGGAGAAAATAAGAACAAGAATGAACAGGGGCGTCAACTTCCATCGATTGAAAGATCACCTTGGAACAGGATGGAGAGATCAAAACAAAAGAAGAAACCGATTGATCATACTCTAAAGAGGATCTTGAAATTTGTCATAATTATTCGATCAAGTAACCACAATGGATTGATCCTTGATTTTCATCTTTAATGGATAGGTGATTGGGCAATGTTCTCATCCTTTCTTGCGCAAGACATCACAATAGAAAAGGGCGAACAGAAAAGAAGGAAGAAGATGGCGTTCGCGCCCCCAATTGATTGATCGAAAATCCATACCAAGAACTTCGAGGCGACGTCCGCATCTACGCCTCCACGGACGAAGACGGCGATTTTGCAGTCATGGCCTCCGGCACCCGACTCACCCCGGTGGCGCGGCGGCGCCCTCCATCTGCCTGAATCCTCCGTGCGCAGTGACGAGCGCGCCACACGGACATTATCCGAGGCCCTCGGCCTCAGGGCGGTTCCCACGACGCGGCCATCCAACCCTTCGGCGTGCGCGGATCATGAGTGGCAGTGGAGGCGACGTCCTCCGGCACGGCACAGAAGCCGACGGCCGGCAACGCCCTCCGACTACGGCCAGCGACGCCATGAACCGCAACATCGGTGCCTCTGTGCAGAGGAAACAAATCGATTGATTTGTGATGCATCCAGGATGAGTGGATGACGATAGGAACCTTATCCATTCGGCCATTTGAGTCTAAGCCCTTCTAGTTTCTTTTATTAGCAAATGAGTCATCAGACTTAACATTACTTGAACACAAGCCATCAGGCTTATTGTTTTAGATTTTGGATAATACCTAGTATATCATATCGGTTGAGTTCCAAGGCATTGAGCCTATATTTTTGGATGGGTCGACCATTACACCTGCAATGGAACACACGATACTAGTACTATTCTTGACAATAAGTGCAACAACTATGTTTTGCAGTTGATTTTCTTCTTCTTCTTGCAAATCAGGATGTAAATTCAAAACAAGGATTCTGAAGTGTCATACTTAATATGACTACATCATATTTTATTTGCGAATCACAAGGTATTGATGTCATCTACTGCATAATTTGCAGATTATCCATCACTACTGTGAGGTCTACGTCTTATCATTTTGATAAGATGAGTACCTTCAAGTGCTCTTCCTAATATTAATGTGACTATTCCAAATTTTATTTGTGAATCACAAGGTATTGGTGGTATCTACTGCACTATTTGCAGATTATCCATCAGTATTGTGAGGTCTACATCTTTTCATTTTAAAAAGATGACTAACTTCGACGTGATTCTCCAAATATTAATACTGGATGTGACTACCTCAAGATATCATAAGGTAATACTGGCATCTACTGCAAAATTTTGCAGACTATCCACTATTACTGCAAGGTCTAATTATGTCACTTTGAGAGACGATTACCTTCAAAGTGATTTTCTTAAATATAGCATAACATAAGGTAACAGAGATATGATCATCTACTGACAAAAGTCAGACTATGTTTTCTATTACTACGAGATCTACACCGCATCCGGTGACTATCTTCAAAGTGTTATCCTATATAAATTGAGGTCTACACATATGGCCATAAGGCACCAGCCAAATAAAACTTGCTCCTCCGAAGCATTGATTGTTGTTGTTCACCAAAATATTTTACTCTAATAGTAAATATTGTTCTTGCACACTTGTTATATGCTGAAATGGTATTTTGTGCTAACATAAACTATTCAAGCCTCACTTTTGCTTTAATATGTGATGGAAAACTATGCAAATATTTGCATATACCGGTTATTACCTTCTATTACATTGGTAAAATACATGGCATAAGAGCCTGTCACTATTTCTAATTATAATCCTCCATCCATCAAGATGGATACCATAATTTATAGCAAGTGTCTCAAACATTGTTGCAATGTCCATATCACATTGTGGTTATACTTTCACAGTGACTGACCAATGTCAAACATGCAAATTCTATACATTTTGGTAGCGACTCTAAAGTCACACACTTCCTCAAGAACAAGTCCAAAATATTAACAATGATTTCATCACAGGCGTTGTATTGAAGGATACACCTAGGTTCACCAAGGATCACCTTGGCCATGATTGTTCTCAAACAAATCACTTTCATTGCTTACATTTTCAAATGCACTAAATTCATGATTAGGTGGGAGTATTTATTTTAAGATGATTCATGACATCAGTCATTGTATCCACCTGTGGCATTGTTGCCACTATAACTCCACCAACAGGATAATATGTCATGGCTATTCTCCTAATAGCTAAGTATGTAGATGTGCATTTTATATGTCACAAACTTCACTTAGTTTTCAAGCTAAGTACATTATGGCTGAATATTTATTCACTTCAAATATATCCCTTAAGAGTAATATGCTGCCATGAGCACATCATGAATGATCACCCATTCGATTTTCAAGACCTCAAGTCTATTGCACCTCGTGTAGTTCTGTCACTTAATCAACTTCAGTTGAGATCCCGTGATCAAATATTTTCATATGCAGATCCGGTTGAAAAAGCCCTTAATACCCTTTCATGCTCATATGATGGTATTACCATTTTCCATGACAAAGAAACATGGAATTTCTTAAAATCATAATTTTCACCCAATAGGTTCTATTCCATTATTTGAAATTCTTGCTAGTACTTAGTATTTGTGCAACTTCATGGTCACAAAATAGAACCATGAGGAATTCAAAGTAAAGTGGAGGCTAAAAGACAACGAAAGGCAGAACTATCTCTTGATAGGAATAAATCTTTTTTCACAAAAATGATGGCAAAGACAACTCTCAAGTTTGTCCAATGTGTGGTTACACAAATATCATTCCTATGATTACCAAACCCTCAAACATATGGTCAAATCACACTGTAAATTTATTTAAAAAGCAAATAAGTTCATCGGATTGTTCTCAAATCTTCATCAGAAGGAGAGAACCAAAAAAATTTGGTGCAATAAAAGCATGGTAAGTTCCTTCGCAATGATGATATGTTTGCGTAATAGAACTTTCAATAATATTGGAGACCTCATGTAATCTCTGAATTATCCCAAAATATTATTCGACTATAATTTTTCTACTACAAGTAGTACGATGTCCAACATCCTATTTTCTTGGACACAATATTCGATAAATTTTGAATGTATGAAACAATTCATACTCAATATTGTTGTGTACACAATAATTTTCTAGATCTTAATAAATTAAATATTTCGCTTAGTAGCCATAACAATCCTGGTTTGGGGATGATTAGAAAATTATTGACAGTTCCGGTGGTCACAACTTATCAAGTTACAAATTTTCCCAAATCATCAGGTTTTATGTGCACCGCATGTGCCATAGGGGAAATAAGTTTAAGGCACTCTCACCTTAAAATTCTAAGCAGGACACTTATTCTTCCTTGAACACATTCAAAACATATGTCTTGATTTCTTAACCATTATCTGGGGTAATTTAGATACTTCATAGTACTCATATACACATTCATAAAATGTTGTAAGTGTGTCTCTTATCACACAAACCATGCATGATCTTACTATTGCTCAACTTATTAAAGTAAGAGCAAATTCTCATGAAAACAGAATCTATAAACCCATTCAATTGAATAATGTTGTTGAACTCATTCAATCAGCATTTTTTTGCATTAAGTACTTTATGTACATACCCATAATGGTTTAGCTAAATTTCTTATCAAAGAGAGTTAAATGAATTACATGAACACTTTTAAAGAACTGTAAATTTACCAGCCTCCTACTGGACACATACGTCCTTACACACCGTAAGTATGATCTAAATCATACCAACTGCATATCATACTATTTTCCCCTTGTAGTTACTACGTGGAAATCAACAAAGTATTTCCCATCTGCGATAATTCGGTTACATACCGATATCACCACTCCAGCGTACATCAATGGCCAATGAAAATTAGGGATCTATGTGAGGAATAACAATTTATCCGTCAATCAAAATTATTCATAGCCCGTATGCTGATGGCATCAGCAAAAAGGATTTTTCCCGGCATTAGGGGGAGATAAGTACCACAGAATGCCGAGAAATAAATTAGAAATGTTATTGACATTCAATCCTTATAACCACGTACTCAAAGAATCAAAACTAGAAGTTTAGAGAATCATATATTTGCAACACATTGCAAATCTGCCACATACATTTACTAATGACAAGGTGTTACTAAATTCTATATTCCTGCAGTAAAGTGTCAGAAAGAGTGGAGGTACCTGATAAACCACTCTTCCCCCAAATGAGAGCAAGAGGGGGGGAGAAAATCTGACAACACGAGATATAACTTCTCTTATGCTTCCGCGGAAACAGAGGAAATCAATTCCTCAACCAGTAAATGCAATTCAACATCAAGTTGAAAGACACCTCACTGGATGCTCATCATCCAAAGCCCGGCATAAATGTGCATAAATCTTTTTGGTGCCGGGACATCGAAACACCTTGACTCCATTTGTTGTAGGAAATCACAAGGAGTTAAAAAGGAATAAATATTTTATCCATAAACTTCCATGATTTCATCAGAATCATATAAACTAAAGACTACATTTGTCGACATATATTTCTTCTCAAATTGCTAAAACCTTTTGGGCCCAGAACCAAAATCCATGGTAGAGTGCCTTTTGCACTCATATTGGTTCACATAAAAGGAAGCAAGTAATAAAGAATAGCACTCGCTCTGCAAACGAGTGGTATTTACCGCAGTAATACCTACTCCTCATAAGTATCTTTCATATGAAATACTAAAGAACTTCTCATTCATAGACAAAGTCAATGAGGTGGTGAGGAAGTGAGGCTTGTAGCAAAAGGGTTCACGCAGAGACCCGACATCGATTACGAGGTAACATACCCGCTTGGTATGAGTGGAATTATGTTTCGATACTAAATATCATTGGCAATAAAAATAACAATAATATTATCCATGCAGTTGATGGATGAAGTGGCTACATATATACTCATATGAGTCACTCATGTCGGAAATCTCTATTGAAGTCCCTGAAGGGCTTATACTTCCGAATCCAAAAGCAAATCACAAGAAGTTTAGTGTAAAACTTCATAAGTCACTCTATGACTTGAAATAGTCGAAAATCATATGGTACTACCGACTAGATGAGTTCCTTCTTCAAAATGATTACTCAAATAATGATGATTATTTACATGTTTAATAAAGGAATCCCAAATTTGATTTCCTTTCATCACCTCAGTGTATATTGATGACCTCATCATCAATGTCTATACAAGACCTAAACATACACATAATCATCTCTAGACGGAAAATTTGGATTCAACCAAATTTAGCTTACAACTTCAGCATTCTCTCAAGAATACATACCAGTCTACATATATCCAAGACATGTACGATAAGTTCAATGTGGATAATATCATACCAATAAAAGACATGTAATATGGCCATAGTACCCCTGATAGGGTACAAATCCATTCATATCGAGGGGTGATAATGAAGTGATATCAGGACCTAAGGTTCTCTATCTCACAAACACCAACGCACTCATATAATTGCTAACTACGTCAGGCCTGACACTATATTTGCTATCTTCGTTTAGAGTGCAACCCCCAACGAAGGTATATGGTCGATATAAGAAATATCAACTTATATCTCAAGCTCACAATAAATCTTGGGCAATTCCATCAAGAAAATCAAGATATGACCATGATATGTGAAATGATATTGGCTCTTTATTTGATCCCAACAATGCCACATTAATGACTGAATTCATCGGAATAATCTTCTCTGGGAGTCATCTAAATAGACTCTAATGACTACTTCCACTTATGATTCTAACATAATTGCTTTATCTAACAGCATTGCAAAATATGCACGGCTCAGCGGAATGATAAACCACACTCAAAGTCATGTGGTTGAGATTCATCAGAATCACATAACTTGATTTATCAAGATGCTTCCACTTGTGTTACACAATACCTACAGGTTATATGAAGAGAAATGTCATAAAAGCACATTGCTCGAAATTACTCATCCTCACGAATTATAGAAAAGTGAGGAAATAATTTGCAAACAAAATACTGTGAAAATCCTACAGATTATTCACAATGTCATAATCATGTCAATGAAATTGGTATGACACATCCTCCAGATTTGCAAAGTTGAGGGGGAGTAATCTCCCAAACTATAACCTGTTAACAATCATCAGATTACATATATTGTATTTTTTCCTTCATGAGTTTTCCCTCATGGTTTCTCATAAAAGGTTTTTAACGAGATAATATAGATACAAGTGTTCATATATGCCATCTCATTTTCTCCATATATTTTTCCCACTGGGTTTTAAAGGAGTTTTCAATGGCATGTCAGATTGCACTCTTTTTCCCGTATGAGTTTTCTCTTAAAGTTTCTCATAATGGTTTTTAATGAGGCAATATCTTTTTAAGATCATATGCAATACTTTCAAGTTTTTCTCCATTGGGGTTTTTAAAACAAAGTATACAAAGCATATTTATTGTTCTCTAAACTCACAAGCGAGTTTTCTCCTTCTTCAAAGGTTTTTCTCATATGAGTTATCAAGAGACAATAATCATTATATGTTGCATCGTTTTCTTCTTATTTTTTCCCACTGGATTTAAAGGAGTTTTAGCAACATGCCTGCATTATTCTCCTCATATTTTTTCCACAGGGTTTTTGGAGGAGACTTTTCCAAGATGAAGATGATGAACGTTCAAGGCAAATACATACTAGGAGGAGTCTTTATCAAGATGATGTATATTCCCAAAGACAAGCATTGATTAGGGGTAGTGTTAGGAATTAATTAATTAGATTAATTAATTGTAAATCCATGCTATGTCGGTGGCCATGTTTTGGCAAACGCCTCCTTTGTAATCGCCTTGTAATGAGGGTATAAATACCTCAATCTTCAATCAATGGAATAACTGTTCCATCATTTTGTTCCCCTCTTTCGTTTTACCTTCACAGGAAGGATGGCGGCTGGCGAGCAGCAGGGCCGAGCAGGAAGAGCAAAGCAATGGTAATCTATTCCTTTACATGAACGTGAACCAAACAGACTTGAAAAAAGTCATTACACCTTCTTATACACTATGATCTGATTACGTTAACATTGGCGTTTCCATTTCTGTAGCCAAACACCTCCAAAGAAGCATGCATCCGTGTTGTTGGCCGGTCACGCCAATGCTTGGTCTCCTGGCCAGACTCGTGCGCGTCATCCTGCATAGCGCGTGTCCACGCTGACGACAACGCACGGCGAGCAGCTCCTGCAACCTAGCGGGCGTTCGGACTTCGGACTGATCATCCAAGCGAACGCGATTCACTCCATCCACGCCGCGCGGTCGATCTGATCAATCGTCCTGCGCTCACCTCCACGGGATTTCCATAAATATTGTCATCAAGCATGCGCATCTCTTCACCGATCAAGCATCAAGCTGTGCCACTGCGTCGCCTCATCGGACCGTAGTGCCGCGACTCATGGTTTTCCTCATGGCTGTATCACTCGCGCGTTGCCGCTGCGTTGCCCCTTCGGGTCGTTGTGCCGCGATACACAGTCCCCGCCGCCGCCCGAGACCGTCCTCGCGGTTGCACCGACCCGCGCTCCACCGATGCGCCGTCTTTTCGGGCTGTCGCATCGCGGCCCGCGATCCCCGCCGCCGCCCCGAGGTCTTCCCGCCGTCGCCCCGACCTGCCCGCCGCCGCTGCGTCTCCCCTTCGGGCTGTAGCGTCGCGGCCCGCGGTCCACTCCGCCGTCTCCTTCGGCGCGGGAACGCCACCGTCCGCGCCGGTCTTTGTCACGTTATCGGGTTCCTCACCTACTTCAAGCACCGCCACTGCGCTATTAACGCCGCCGCCGTCAGGCCGCAGCCGCCACTCTTCTTCGGTTGCCGCCGCCGCTAGCTCCGTAGCCGCCGCCGCCGCCCGTCCACCCCCTTCGTCTTCGTCCAGCACCAGCCCGTCACCAGCGTCGCCGTTATCTACCCCGACCACTTCATCTTCTCCGACCACCGTTGGTGACATCGGCCCCCATTCCGATTGGCGCCACAACCGTGGTCGAGTCTTGTTCTCTGTTGGCTCTCCGACTCCTTGACATGGCGTACAACTTGTGTAGGTCCCTCGTCTACGCATGCCCGGTGCTGGCAACACTGATGTGTTCCTTCATCCATGACGTGTCCCCAGGCCTGGCAAGCCTGGTGTGGCGCTACGTCAACTTCGTCCTTGTCCGTCTACGCATGCCTGGTGCTGGCAACACCGACGCATGCCTTCGTCCACGATGTGTCCCCGGGCTTGGCAAACTCGTTGCTCCGTGTCGTTAACAACGTCTTCTTCCCCGCGCACCACTACTTCGACACCACTGCGCCCATTACTAACTCGGCGCCTCCTTGCGCCCGCGGCCCAACGGCGACTCCCTCGACACCGGTTACCCCGACTCGGCATTGACCATGGCGTTCTTCGCACGGCTACCTCGACCACGGCTACATCACCCTATGCTCTCGGCTACCTCGACATCGGCACAAAGGGTTATCATCCGCTTGAGCAACTCGTCGGCTTCCTCTACAGTCAACGCGTCCGCAACGCGACACCATCCGCGACGCTTTCGCTATGACTGCGGGGGGATGTCAGCCTGTCGGCTACTATTCTCTCCAGTCTGATCGTCCGCGACGCTCCTGTTGTTCGCAACGCTACCGCTACGACTGCGGGAAGATGTTAGAGATATATTTGGTAGTAGAGATTGCCCGGGATTAGATAGAGTTATTTCCATCTTATCTCTAGGAGGTGTCTTGCCCTCCAAGTCTTGTACTCAATATATACTCGCCCTCGAGGCTTAATAATATATCCATCATATTCCGCAACAATCCCTATCTCCCCCTTCTAACACCAGCCTCAACATCATCAAAGAGGAGCTGCTCTCGCCAGCAGGCGATACAGAATTTCCAGTGGCAATGAGGGCTCATGCTCGGGTCTATGGTACAAGGGAATGGGCCCTTGAAGTGATCCTCGATTCCTTTCGGTAACATGAACATATGAAGATTCTCATTTAAATCTATCTAAACCATAAAATGCTTTGGACTATGAACATCATGAAAGTGGCCAAGTTGTAGAGCACGACCTGGGCATCTGCTCAGCCGCAATCCTTGCATTGGCTTAGGAATCGCGTCGACCTTGGTCTTCTAAGGAAGTTCATTCACCAATAGCAGGTTGTGAGCTTGGACTAGAGCAACTGAAGAAGCCGGACGAACTAAAGCAACACGAGCAACAGGAGAACCTAGACCACACATGGCCACAACAATGCATCAACAAAGCCTCATCGACCACATGCAATGCTGCCATAGCCTCCACTATGTGCATCACATAAATTTTGACATGTGCATAAGTTCTGATATGATCTTACTAAATGTAGGGAAAGTAGTGGCTGCACCCACTTTCGGTGCACCAATGGTGCACCCACGCAAGAAAACATATTGAAACATTTAGAAAAAATCTGAAACTTCGTGGTAATAATCATCAACAAATGTTATGAAGGCTTGCAAAGTTTGGTGGTCAAATAACATTCGTGAAGCGCTCCACAAAAAAGACAAAATTGCAAAATCTGCTCAAACAGTGCACATACATTTTTTCGAAATATTTTGATATGTTTTCTTGCGTGGGTGCACCGAGAATGGGTGTAGAAGAACCACTCTCCTAAATGTATCGTCACTGCTAGTGGTAGTTCCTACCTAACTTGTACTAGAAAAAGCATGGCTGCCTGCAACGGAAAAAAACATAACTTCATAAAACACATTCAGTACTAGCACAACTTCCTAAGGCGCATGATATGCAGATCTAAAAAAACACATAGAATAACATAACTTCATACACCTGCCCTGCAGTGCTTTTTCCTATGGTTTCAGAGAGGGATTTGATTGTACGCCAAAAGCTCATTCATAACTGATGTGTTGCTATCTTGCGACCCCAAAAACTTTCGTACCAACACCGCTCCAGACGTTGCAGCCATTGCCTGGATGGCATGTGTTAATAGATAGTCCAACAGATTCATAATAACATCATTTTACAAAAACAAATATAACATATGGGTTATACTGATTTTGAACTGCTAACCCTCAATAGAAAATTTGGAATAACTAAATCAGAGTTCCATCAAATATAGATATGTGTTTTAACGTTCCAGCTAATATGGGCTCGATGACTACACTATTAATAACACCAAATACATGCCATTCTACTGATTTTAAAACACCAACTCTGTGCACAGGGGACCGTGGAATACTTACAAGAGCGACGACAGTGCTGGATCTGTGATCCATGGGGGCACAACCGACATCTGCCTTCGCAGCGACATCTGAAGCAACCTTGCTAGCAGGCCCACGCTAATTCCTTCTATTGAATAGCCAGCCACCAATCAATCAACTGCCCTCTGGTTGGACTTTTGTCCTTCTTAGCCATGGTCGCCATGCCCAACGACCTAGATAGTGATATGTATCCAACATATCTAGAATTTAGAATGTATTCATGCCATATTTACATCAATTCTATATGCATGGTTTTGGTACACTTTTATATTATCTTTATGGACTAACATATTAATATAGTGCCCAATGCCAGTTCCTGTTTTTTTTTTGCATGTTTTTGGTTTCCCAGAAAATCCATATGTAGGAAGGTCCAAACACGATGATTTCTTGGGTTTTGTAGTCTCCTCTAAGGGTGTTCAAATTGATGGGTCTAAGATTGATGCTATTAAAACTTGGCCACAACGAACCAACTTGCAACAAGTGCATATGGGGACCCTCTCAAGCTACCGCATTTGATAAGGATTTTAGCACTATTGCATCACCATTGCATGCTTTGAGTAAGAAAAATGCACCCTTCATATGGGGACCCTCTCAAGCTACCGCATTTGATGAGCTTAAGAATTTGCTTACGCATGCTCCATTACTTGTCTTACCAAACTTTAACAAAACTTTCGAAGTTCATTGCGACGCTAGTGGTAATGGCATAGGTGGCGTGTTGATGCAAGACAAGCGCTCTATTGCATACTTTAGTTAGAAACTTTCTGGCGCACAACTTAATTATCCAATCTATGACAAGGAGTTATATGCTTTGGTGAGAGTCTTGCATGTTTGGGAACATTATCTTCGCCCTCGTGAACTTTTCCTACATATGAATCATGAAACGCTTAAGTACCTTAAAGGTCAAACCAATTTGAATAAATGGCATGCCAAATGGAGTGAATTCATTGAATCTTTTCCGTATGTCATTAAGTACATTAAGGATAAAGAGAATGTATTGGCGGATGCTCTTTCCCGCAAATGCATGTTAGTTACTCAACTTGAATTGAATGTTGTTGGCTTTGAGCACATTAAATACTTGTATGCGCATGATGCCTCATTTGCGATTCCTTATGCCAAATGTCAAGATAACACTTATTGGGAGTGATATTATCTCACCGATGACTATATTATGCGGGCTAATAAAATTTGTATCCTCGAGTCTTCTCTTCGTTTGTCACTTTTGCAAGAGGCTCATGGTGGAGAACTTATGGGACACTTCTGCCACGACAAAACATTTGACACGCTCTCTAACAAGTACTTGTCCAAGATGTTTCGCGACGTCGCACGCTACACCAACCGGTGCTTCATATGTCGCAAAGCTAAGTCCCAAACTCAATCTCATGGTCCACATATGTCACTCCCTATTCCATACCACCCATGGGAAAAATATTAGTATGGACTTTGTGCTTGGTTTGCCTGGGACTCAAAACGGTAAATATTCGTATTTGTCATTGTGGACCATTTCTCTAAGATGGCACATTTTATTCCATGCAACATGATAGAGGATGCTTGACATGTTGCAAACCTCATTTGTAGGGAAATCTTGCGAATCCATGGAGTGCCCAAGACGATTGTATGGGACTGCGACTTCAAGTTCCTAAGCTACTTTTGGAAGACACTATGCGCCAAACTCGGAATCAAGATACTATTCTCTTCAGCATGTCATCCACAAATCGACGACCAAAAATGGAGGTCACCAACCGGATGCTATCCACACTTCTCCGTGTGTTAATCAAGAAGAACATCATAGAGTGGGAAGAATGCTTGCCCATCGCCGAGTACGCCTATAGCACAACACTCTACAACCAGCAAACCCCCCTTCGAGGTGGCCGATGGCTTCTACGCATTGTCAAAATTGGACATCCTCCTGCTACCACTACAAGAGAGAACCAACAAGGACGCGAGTGCAAGAGCAAGCTACCTCAAGAAGTTGCATGAAGATACACGGCACACGATCGAGGGCCAAGTACAACACCTCACCAAAAAGTTCAACGTCAACAAGCACCCTATGGTGTTTAACCCCGGAGATCTTGTGTGGCTACACCTAAGCAAAGAACATTTCCCTAACGAGCGCAAGTCAAAGTTTCTACATCGTGCCAATGGACCATTCAAAGTGCTATAACGCTAGAACGACAATGCCTACAAGATCGACATCCCATGCGACAAGTACAACATGAGCGACATCTTCATCGTCAAGGACCTATCTCCCTTCCATGGTGATGAGAATATCGATCCGGGAGCGGATCTTCCCCAAGGGGGTGGGGGGGGGGTTGATGCGGATCATCCCACTGTCATCCCCATGGACCCACCTTCGTCTCCCCAAGCACCAAGTGGATCGTTGACAAGAGCACATGCAAGAGCTATCGAGAACGAGGTGAAATCTCCTTAATGAACTTCCATATGAACCACATGAGACATGGCTACTACCTCAAGCAAGATGCTATGTGTGCTTAGGTACCAAGCATGCGACCTTAGAGACACTTGGAATGAAGGAGTTGTACCTGTTATTGTTCTGAGCCCTAGACCCCCAAGATGACAATGATTGTGATATCGATGGGGATGACTTTAACTTGAGAAGTTCATGTATTCATTTGTGTTAATGCTTTGTTCTGATTCTCTATTAAAAGGAGCACCTTAATTACCCTTTAGTTTTCGTTAGGATCCCGCTGCCATGGGAGGGTAGGACAAAAAATGTTATGCAAATTCTTATTACAAGCAGGTATCACTATATACGGAATACGTGCCTACATATGATTGATGAATTAGAGCTAGTACGTGTAACTCTAGGTTGTACATATTGAATCTCGTCTGAACACCCGATCACTACTCCATGCCTACGCTTTTCTGCTATTGTGTTTGTTAAAATCACTACTGTTACTTGGCTACTGTTGTGCGAACTTGTTACTAATGCTGCTACTATTACTGTTACTCTGCTATCACTATTATCATATTACTGTGCTACTAATAAATTCCCACAAGAAAGTTATCTCTCAGGTGTGGTTGAATTGACAACTAAACTACTAAGGCTTATAATATGATTTGGCTCGCCTTGTGTCGAATCAGTAAATTTGAGTGAAATACTACCCTCGAAGAATGTTGCGACCCCCCTATACTTGTTGGTAATCATTAGTACTCCCTTCGGTCCCTTTTACTGTGCGTATAACTTTTTCTCTTTTTCTCGGATTAGTCTGCGTGTTCCTGATTTGTAGCGTTAGTTTACATCGATGCCCCCGCTTGATCAGTGTCTGCCCCATTAATTGCATCAGTTTCCAATATAAAAAGAAGAAAAGAAAACATAACTAGAAGATAAGAGAAGAACATAACTGGGAGGAAGGAAGAAGAAGATGAATAGTGCAAGGAACTCGTGGAACAGAGTTCAAACAGTTAAGAATTTCTATTCATTTTTCAACCATTTTCTATTAAAACATGTGTCCTAATTATAGCGTAGATGGACGGCAGCAGGCATTTCCGCAGATACATACCCCACACCTGGTACTCTGCGAGTTTTAGGCAAAGGGCTTCAGTAATTTAAGATCAGGCGGTAGTGTTTTCTTTAAAGAAACAACTCGTCTTGTCGATGCCCCAGCTATAATCTATTCCCTCTGTTTCAAAATATAGTGCTTCCTCTATTTTCGTGCTTCAACTTTGACCTTGAATTTAACTAACCAGACCGACTGCAGCGGGAGCAAAAGTTATACGAGTTAATTCATATTTAAAAAAAGTTTTCAATTATATAATTTTTTCTCCCGCCGCAATCGGTCTCGTTGGTTAAATTTATGGTCAAAGTTGGACCTCAGAAAACGCGGGCGCATTATATTTTGAAACAAAGGTTGTCCGCATGCCCTGCTGTACTACTACATAGGACAAGTCATCTCAATATGTTGCGTCATAAGGCCCACAGGTGGCGACTATTCAGTGCACGAAGTCATCAGTAACCGGTCATGGAGACATGGACAAGTTGCCATAACTCTTGTAGTCGATCGACTCATCTAGATGACTGATAACTGTTTCTGGTGTACTGCCATGTAACCTGTCTAAGAAGTATGGGGTTATGGAACTGTCTTTTTCTTCGAATCACTGGCCTTAGAACACTCGATCTACAATAATTTTTAATTATAATAAAAGTAATGTACAAATCTGTTACAGGAAGGAAAAGTTGGATCCAAATGGTTGATGTAATTGTGGTGGCAACGTCTTAGGTATTTGGTGAGAGATAGTATTGTTATGAGAAAAATGTGGGAGTCATGAGTACAAAATTAAATTAGTGATGGCAAAATCTAACTACAAACTGATATCAAATTAACAGTCCTAGTTCCAACTCATTCAACTGCCCATAAATATTGGGGGACACACATATAGGTTTTTGATAAATGGTTTATTTTATTGACTCAAAATAAAGTATCTGGTGGATACAAACACAATGAGCACACATCCGGTTTCTACACAACTAGCACACACGCCCAACATCAACGTGCGCACACACACACACACAGAAACATGCCGACAATGAGAAAGTCATCAAGGAGATAAGCTATGCCTAGGCGGTGAAGAACTCTATGAGTTCAAAACAACGACCAACAAACTACAACGACGACCATCCACACCAATCATTTTTCACATCACAAGCATAACCGGATCTAACCATCAAAACAAGTGCACATAAAGACAAGTGCACATACATCATTGTACATACATCACACGATGGCTGGATCATGAGTTTTCACCCTAAAGACAAGTGCACATAAACTCCAAGCTACACCTTCAAGAAGGTAATGACGCCAAAACGCCGTCGTTGCCCGGTATAACCAACTAGGGACGGATCTAGGGTTTTCAGCCTAGAACTCGAGACTGGATGCTCGATAAGTATCACCAAATCAAAATCATCATGTGATGTATGTACAATGACCGAGGACGAACATAAGTTAAAGTAGGACATGCTTTAGTCACTCGCCACCGCAACGCCGCTGCGCTAATGCACCACTTTGCACCCTGCCTGCACAGGACAAATCAAGGTAGGGCGGCCGTCAACCCTTGCCCTATTGGGTCCTCTGCCACTGTGTATGTATCCACCGCTTTCCACTTTCCCGGCAGGTACATGCGTGCACGATCACCTGAGCTGCGGCAGAGTCATTATCGAGAGAATAAAGTCACCAGGACTGCCAAAATCCTAGTTTGGACCATTTGACAGCCCCGCAACAACTCACAAGTGGCAACTAGGGGTAGATCTGTTGCAGATGACATCACCCCATGCCGTAACTCTTGCCGTAGTGCACGATCAGGACTCAGCTGACCGTGTTATTGCAAGTTACGGGATCGTGCCCTCTGACACATTACTCAGGGAACCGCTGGCCATCGACGACCGTTACGACGCGAGCACCGCCTTCTGGGTGTCGTGCTGCTCGCCTCTGATGGTCATTGCCTAGTCATGGTTGTGTTCACAACCGCCGCTAGTACGCAAGAGTAGGGCGCCACATGGCTTGCTCCCTCTGGGTGCAGCTGCGTAATTTACTTGACCATTAGGCCTTGCTTGGATTATCGTTTTCATTCCGGATACACCCCTATAAAACTTACAGACCTCCGCCCGCCGTTTGATTTCCGGCCGGAAAAAGCTATTGGCCGGTAAGTTACACTTGGAAGAATAATACACCCGTGTTCAATTACACCGATGCCAAGCGCGGCCTAATACTGAGCGTGTAGCGCCCTGCCACTGCTTCCTGAAAGTCGCGGCACTCCATCCGTTATCGTTGCTCACTTAGGGCATGTACATTAGTTTAGACTCATGCCGTCTGTAACGTCCCTCCACATCATGTTAGGGCATGTACAATGGTTGATAAGATAGGCTTATCTTAAGTTTTGCATGTAAATTAGAGATGACAGAAAAATATGTCTATAATGGGTCATCTCTTAGCCTTATCTTCAATAATTAGTTGTTCCTAAAAATATGGTGAGACAAATTGTGCTAAGAGATCATCTCTTGTCTTCTCTTAAATAAGATAAGACAAGCCTTCTCTTATGATTTCTCTCTCCTCCACCTCATCATTTATCCTACGTGGCACTCTTAAGATAGAACCATTGTACATGCCCTTATAGACAACAAAAAAGACACCCCATACATTAAGCTGTCTGTTAGACTGTCCGTAGCACCAGAAAATCGGGAAGATTTGTTAACTAATCTAAGTTAGTTATTCGTGATCCGCTGCTAATTAAAACAAAACGAGAGATTTTTCTGGGCCATACAACGGCAAAAAGGACGTCGCTAAGTAGCGACTTTTGCGACAATCGCTCGTCGGTATTTCTGTAGACGGCCATCTTCTCTTTCCTTTATCTCTCTCTTTCATGTAATCAAATATCCTACATGTGATAGCTTATAGACAGCTGAGTCAATATCGTTGTACATGCTCTTAAAGTTGCCACCATGGAACCATCCAGGACCCCCAGAAAAAACAAATAGGGGTCGTCTCCAGTGTCGCCTGTTCGGACAATGCGGGGTAGTTATTCTTGTGTGAACCTCCTTCACGGAAACTATCTCTGCGTCCAATTATGAAATAATCAAAGCTATGACAAGTGTCACGTTACAATGGTTTTACATCACAACGGTCTACTTGATTCCAAAATGTGGAGTGAAATAATCTATACCTATTAATAAAGCAAGGTGCGTTTCTCCAATTTTTTCATCCGTTCACCATCGAAAAGTTTTTTCCCCTATCCGAGGTGGTACTAAATTTTTGTGTCTGTTTGCTAGAAAAAAATTGTACATGGGCTGTGCACGTTGTGCAACGTCGAAGCCAGCAAACTTATTTACCTGCGTACACAGTTGGGAAACCCTATTTAACGCACATAGAGACAAATAGTCTGACTTTCGCACAGGACGCAAGGCTGTGCCGGCCCGTTTTCTCCAATTTTTTCATCCGTTCACCATCGAAAAGTTTTTTCCCCTATCCGTGGTGGTACTAAAATTATGTGTCTGTTTGCTAGAAAAAAAATTGTACATGGGCCGTGCACGTTGTGCAACGTCGAAGCCAGCAAACTTATTTACCTGCGTACACAGCTGGGAAACCCTATTTAACGCACATAGAGACAAATAGTCTGACTTTCGCTCAGGACGCAAGGCTGTGCCGGCCTGTTTTCTTTTTTTCTGTGCTTTATTTCTATTTCATTTTTTGTTCCTTTCTCTACTTCTGTTTTTCCTTTTTCCATAAAAACTTTAGACTTTTTTTTACTTTTTTCTTACCTACAAAATAAAACAAAAATCAGAATTTTGATTTGTGTTTTCGATTTTTAGAAAATAATTTCGTTCCTGTTTTAAAAATGTTTGAAACTTGAAACTTTTGTTCTCATTCCAAAAAGAGTTCAAAATTGGAAAAACAATCCAATTTCCAGAAAAGTTGAGATATTCAAAATAAAATTGCATTTTAGAAAATGTTCCACTTTTTCTAAAAAAAAGTGTCTTCTCCAATACAAATTTTCATTTTCAAAATAAAATTTGATTTTACCAGATTCTATAAATATGCTTGTATAGTGAAATGTTCACAAATTCATAATAATAATCGTGGTTAAAATAAACACATTTTCAAAAATTATTATAAACGTCAATATCTTGTTCCTATTTTAAAAAATTGTTCCCAAATTCAAAAAAAAGTTGGTGCTTTTTCAAAGTTTCATTATTTCAATAAATTTTTGTGAATTTTAAAAATATCTCCGTATTTCAACTGTTGTTCATCTTTTTCCAAATTGAAAAAAAAATCAAAAAAGATCGGGATTTAAAAAATTGTTCATGTTTTAAAAACATTGTGCAATTCATAAATATTAATTTATTTTTGGAAAAAATTGAAAAAAAACAAAAAAAGGATTTGAATATGGGGATGCGGTATGTCCTTAAATGTTCTGGTCATTGGTAAGGACGACCCGTTTATTCGATTGGCTAGCACCCAGTGGTCGAGTTTTTAGGTCGTGAGTTCGATCCTTCAACTTGTCATTTTTTGGATTTATACTCGTGCCTTACAAACACAGGTCCTTTTGGTACCTGCCAGTGGGCTGGCCTAGACGCGAACCATTGTGTCCCATGCGCTGTTTGACGATAAAAGAGTATGTTTTTTGGGTATAACTGAAAGAAATTGTTGGCACAAACCAATAAAAGATAATATGCTTAATTGGCTCTAACGAAAAGAACGGTAGGCAGGTGACCGCTAAAATAATCGAAGAGAATAAACCCTGATAAAGAAATGACTGCCTGGTTATGCATGGATTATGCTAATGAAACTTGATTTATGCACTGCAATTAGTAATCCTCCCAGTTACATCGTAGTAGGAGAGAGTGGCGAAGCAACCGTGCCCTGAAGGTCGCCGCGCAACCACCAAATGAGGAGGGAGCCACAAGCCCCACACGAGGGCGAACCCAAAGGAAAAAAAGGCATGAGTTGGTTGGTTGCCGATTAACCCCACCACAGCTCCACGCTCTCTCGCCCCACTGCTGTGCAGACCGTTTTTGGCGCACACATCAATTATCTCTCCCATTGCTTCTCAGAAGAATATCTCTACCATTGCAACGCACGGGCATATGTCCTAGTTAAACCTGTGAGAAGTGTCACCGTATGGAAGCTTCGTTGTTTAATAATGGATCACTATTCTTGTTAATTAATTGAGACATTTACCTGCTAACTTGGGTGACTCCACACAACGGTCTACCTGATTCCAGAACATGAAAATGAAGTTATTAGGACTATGAGAAGTGTAGCATCATTAATAATTCTTCGTTGTTTACTGGTAAATTACAATCTTCGTCCTAATTTATTGGCTGCCGTCGTAAATATTAATACATGTCACCAGAAATTATATCATTCGATTCGTATTTGTACATAGTTTCTGATGATATTACTTTGCTATGTATAGTTGGTTACATCTTGTGCGTAGGTTCGTGGAGGTTGACCTTTCTTATGAGCCAGATAAACTTCACTGGAAACTCTCCGCGTCGGGGGTTGTCTCAGTGAAATCTATGTATTAAGATTTGATAAACTCGGGTTCAATCCCAAAGTTGCATCATATTTGGAAGATTATGTATTTATGTGGTTTGTGCACAAGTAAGTGATTTTGACTAGGATAACTTTGTAAAACGCAATTGGGAGGGTAGTAAGCTATGTTGTTTTTGAGATCAACATGCAACTATCCATCATCTTTTTCTCAAATGACCACTAGACAAGCTTCTATGGCGTACGCTACATGTCACCTCTAACGTTAGTACCCCTAATAGCATAGCCACGTTATTTCAAACGTGGCTAAATGGGTACAACCTAAATAGCTTCAAATATTTGAGTAGGGGTGTGTGCACTAAACTGGGGTATATAGAGCTGTTGAAATGATGTGATTTTTAATAGACAAATTGTGAAAATATTTTTGCAGGTTATATACAGAGCAGCTGGCTGAATCCATACATGGTCGTCGCTCAGTCAGGCGGAAGCCAAGGATCATATGACTTTTGGGTGCAACCCTTGGGAGAAGGTAGCACGGGATACTTAAGCTGATTTGGATGGCGGTCCAACCATAGGATAGGTGTTTAGTGATCTGGTATTATTTATGCCAATTGTGACGATTTTTGCTTTATTAATGTTTATTTTGAGACCTTGTACCGGATTTTGTACTTGTGAACCGCTTGATTTAATAGTCTGACTGCATGCAGAGACCCGGATAGTCCTCTTCTTTTAAAAAATATGTATAACTTATATTTTATTAGTTACTAAAATCATGATCAAAGTATGAGCCTAAATACAAAGAGGCTAATAAACCAAGTGTGATTGCGTTATTTACCTACGAACCTGGGTCTAGAACACAATGGTCTACCTGTTTCCAGAACGTGGATTAGAACTCTGGAGGAGATTGAAGGGGTGTCCGGACGGGACTGAAAGTCAGTCATTGTAAAGGATAACTTAAGCCGTGAAAGCGTCTGTAGCAGAAAGCCGATCATTGTAAGGGTCATGCACCTATGCAGCCGGCCCGAGTTCCAACTTGTCATCACCGAGGATGCCTGGGATGGTTGGATCGTCACGCTAGGCAACCACACCGGCGTGCGGTCCCTGTCATCCTGATGGGCCACGTGAGCGTCCGTCGACGTGTGCGGTAAGGACTTCAAGAGGTGCAACACGGAATCTACAGGCGCGACGGCCTAACTGCAGGCATGACGGTAGTGGTCGTGTGCTCTCCCTAGTGATGCAGAAGTTATTGTCTTTTGGTGCGAGAGTAGGGCCATCGCACTAGAAAATTCATGGTGCCACTAGCACTGTGTTGACGCTCAAAAATGGCATGATCGCAAAGAGTGACTTGAGCCTATAGTGGGATGAGGTTAAAATTAGGAGTTCATGTCATCATTTGATGACCTCGTTAAGATGATTGAAATAAATATGAAGATGGACTAAAACGGAGCTCAAGTGCAAAAGATATGACATTTTCGGAGATACCCGTGTTGACATCAGATTTGAAAATGGCATGAAACCTAATTAAGGTGGCCTCGGATGAAAAAGTCATCAACAGAAAAGTTCTTCGACTCGTCGAAACGGACGATTTTGATATAAAAATTGTCTTTATCCAAGGTCGTTTGAAAAAATTACAGTTAAAACCGTGTGCTGCAGCACTACATGGCCGGATCATTCGAACCGGGGTCCAGATCATCCGGCCGGGGGCCCAAAATTTGACCAAAACAACAGAAGCTAAAAGTTGAAGCCGGATGATCTGGGTCAAGTCCCAGATAATCCGGGTAAAGGCCGGACAATCCGGGCAATCGTCCGGACGTCCGAACAAGTTTTTCTGCTGCAGACTTTAGAAAACGACCCGAAACACCAATAAGATGGCCTCAGATCGAAAAGTGTTCAATATGAAAGTTGTGAGTCTTGTCGAGACGGTTGATTTTAATATAAAAAACGTCCAAATCCAAGGTTGTATGAGGATTTTAGAGCCAAAACAGTAAGCTGCTGTCAGAAAACTGTGCTAGGCCGGATCATCCGGGCCTAGAGCCGGACATCCGGGCCGGAAGTCATGAGAAGTCCGAATTTGGACAGATTTTGATGATTTAGATGACAAGGCAAGTCCTTTTCTTGTACGGAAAGTCCATCCGCCTCTTATATAGACGAGAGGTGATGGCCGATTGAACAACAACACCCAATCGAACAACGCATCCACCACTTTTTACCCTTTACCTTTATCTCTCTCCCTTGTTCTTCTTCTTTCTCGTTCTTCGCTTGTTCTTCTTCATTGCAGGGCGGCGAACCTCGAGGCCCTAGGGGCGGTCAGGCCGACCTAGGGCAGCCCATAGCCGTCCCGCGTCCAGACGGGGTCCCTCCTGTGCGCGTGGGGTTTCGGGTCTACAAAAGCGCCCGCCGGATTATCTTGCGTACCGCGCTTCGGGCGGGTCTCCTTCGACGTGAGCTGCGGTGCATCACCCCCGGCGTCGAGGGTACATGCTGACGTGTTCGTGTGCGAACACACTTTTTGGCGACACCTCTGGGGACGAAGCTTTGAACGGTCTCCGGTCTGTTGTTGCTACGAAGAGATCGTCATCTAGGGTTTGCAATCTACGAAGGTAAAATGAATATTCAATTCACATATGGAGATGCAAATAATGCATATGTTGTTGCTAGATCATCTAATGAGCAAAATGTATCGGCTAGCCCTACGTATATCAATCATGCATCTAATTATGTGCGAGAGCCGATGCAACAAAACCTTCATGCTTCCACATCATATAATTTTAGCAACATGCAACATATGTATTCCAACTCCCATGCATCGGCAACCCCAGAAATTCATATGCCGATGAACAACATGATGAGTTCGGTTAATCAAGTTGAAACACCTCACACGGGAACTTCTGATAGTATGCAACAAAGTGTTTCACCTTTTTATTTGTCGGCAATATGTTAATCCAAACATGCCGGTGGATAGAGGAATTGGCCACACTACTACTAGTTATCCGGCCAATTACCCTCAACCATCATATGCTACACCCCATGCTTCTAATGTTTTGGCACCATATGCAACTATAGGTATTCATAATTCGGCTTTGCACCTTCACGCTAATAGCCGAATAACTGAAAATTCTATAGGATCACATGTGCCTTCACCTAGTACCATGGCATACAATGTTTCCCGTGCACAATTACAGATTTTTGGTGACATCTCGTTACCGAAAGAGTCTAAAAGTGTCGGGGGGCAATTCTATCCAGATTGGGTCATTAAGAAAAATCTTATGTCTTTTTGGGACGAGTGCAATGTTGTTCTAAATGAATTAATGAAAGAGGGGAAACCTATTAGTTCGGCTGCAATACAAGCTAGATTATGTCAAAAAGAGAAAGCATTGAGTGTGGATAGAATTATCAAAAAGAGTGGTGATTGGTATAACTAAGTTAATTCGGTTATTGAAAAGACCGAATCAAATATTACGTATGCCGAATCTGTTCTAGAAAAAGAGGACAACAAGGTGTTGGGGAGCTATTCGAAAGAGGAACAACATATCGTTCAAGTAACGCAACCATCATGCTTTCACAACGTGTTTCCAAATGTATGTCTAGCAAATGATTTACCTATCTTCCGATTTGGTCACAACTTTATTGTTAATGCTTCTATAAGAAAAAATCTCATAAGTAATTTTGAAAGACCAATGAAGAAGGGTAATTTACATATTAGCAATAAAATTGTTATAGAACATATCGGTCAACCTATTGTACCATTTACAAAGACCGATAGTGATTTACTATTGCAGCCAAAGTTTTTCCCATTGCTTTATTTAAAATTCATATCGAATTGGGTAGCTTTGCTTGCTTCATACTTGGCTTAAGCATGGCCTCAATTGAGACATGTATGTTCTAACTACTTTGGTTTTAGAAATTTAAAGCCAAGGTTATACTATGTTGAGAAAACCGATGATGGTATAATTTCCTTTTCAAAGACATCGGAGATAGAGTGCAAAACACAATGGATAGCCGAATGGGGTAATGCAAAATCTAAACCATTCATTTGCTTAACTTCAAAGCCATTCTCACAGCAAGTTCGGCTAGAGAATAAAGAGTTTACCTTCAATTCAAGCATGTGTGATCAAATATTTGATATGTTGCTGAAAAATAATTACATAAAAATTCTTGATCACCATGTCAAGCCATCAATTCAAGGACGAATGCATTGTAGGTTGCATCATTCGTTCAAACATAATTTTGAGGATTGCAATATGTTTCGTCAAGTAGTCAAATCGGACATTGATAAAGGACGATTGAGATTTGTTGAGACACCAAAAGATGACCAGTCTATTTCGATTGGTCCCGATGGCAAAAAGTTTTTGTATCGGATTCTTCAAGCTGATTCATTAAATGATGAGAAGGAAAACACAGTGGATGATGGGATCAAGTTTTCAAGTAAAGAAGTTGTTCAAGAGCACACTGAAGATATTCTTGAAGGTGGGAATTCCATCAAGGTTGAACAGAAGACGCCAAGTACTGGGGGGCAACAAGAAAATTCAAAGATCGATGCAAGCACAACCAAACAAAGCAAAGGCCAAGGTAAGCACAAAGGTAAAAAGCTGAAAGTCACTTCCGCGCAGCTATTGGGAAAATACCAAAAGATGAGTGATGAGGAAAGTGCTTATTGACCAACTAATGCAAAAGCATCAAGATAACCTAGGCGCAAATCCAAGGATCGATATTGGCAAGAAGAGAATTTGAATGCAACTTATTCATATCCTTATTTTGGGCCGCCAATGCCAATGTCGTGGATACCTCCCTATGCTCATGTAGATCCATATCCATCATGGGACAGGTACGATACAAGGGCACATTCCCCATCTTATTTTAGAGCATCTCACCAATATTTTGCAGCTCCGAGAAGATCAACCTTTGAAAAATCACATGTCAAAGGCCGTTTCAATCATAAGGAATCGGTCCGGAGTTCAAGGAAGAGGAAAGAGGTGGTCAGGCAAGTATATCGAGTTAAAAAAGATGGTCGCAAGAGTGCCAATTCAGATTTGGTCTTAAAGGATAAAGAGCCAATTAGAGTGTTGATATTGGCTACAAAAGGCAATGAGATGGAGCGATCAATTATCGAGAATCATAGTGCCAAATCTGAAGAAAAGAAGTTGAGAGTGCACAAGGTAAAACAAGAATTGCCATTGCTTCAAACAAAATCGCAGTCGGGATGCCTACTCGGCTTATCTTATTGGCAAAAGAAGAAATTACAAAAACTTAGTGCACAAGAACTTAAATAAATGAACATGGCATGGGTTCCCAACAGAAGTACTCTAAAGAAGAATGGTGTGCAAGCTTCCATCGCAAGAAGTGCGACAAACGTAAAGAAGGAAAATGTGAAAATTATGAACGACCAAGCCAAAGGTTTCAACGTCCTCAGTGCACACATTATCCACATTCTACAACTATGCCATTTATGCCGATGACATGGAATTCATCCCCAGGTGTGACTGGTTACCCTCCATGGACTTATTTTGATCCATGGACGCAATATAACTTCTTACATCATCCAAGGGTTTTACCACATCATCATTCATATTAGCTGCATTTTGTTGCTGACCCATATGGCCGATATATAATTATCGCCCTAAGCATATAAATGGCCGATGGAGTGTTGACATCGTCCATAGAACCAACAAGGTACAAGTTATTTTTCGGCACACTAGCTTTGCTGAAAAACAGGGGGGCATGTGTTGACGCTCAAAAATGGCATGATCGCAAAGAGTGACTTGAGCCTATAGTGGGATGAGGTTAAAATTATGAGTTCATGTCATCATTTGATGACCCTCGTCAAGATGATTGAAATAAATATGAAGATGGACCAAAATGGAGCTCAAGTGCAAAATATATGACATTTTTGGAGATACCCGTGTTGACATCAGATTAGAAAATGGCATGAAACATAATTAAGGCCGCCTCGGATGAAAATGTCCTCAACAGCAAAGTTCTTCGTCTCGTCGAAACGGACGATTTTGATATAAAAATCATCTTAATCCATGGTCGTATAAAAAAATTACAGTTAAAACCGTGTGCTGCAGCACTACATGGCCGGATCATTCGGACCGGGTCCAGATCATCCGGCCGGGGGCCCAAAATTTGACCAAAACAACAGAAGCGAAAAGTTGAAGCCGGATGATCTGGGTCAACTCCCGGATAACCCGGGTAAAGGCCGGACAATCCGGGCAATCGTCCGGACGTCCGAACAAGTTTTTCGACTGTAGAGTTCAGAAAACGACCCGAAACACCCATAAGATGGCCTCAAATCGAAAAGTGTTCAATATGAAAGTTGTGCGTCTCGTCAAGACGGTTGATTTTAATATGAAAAACGTCCAAATCCAAGGCTGTATGTGGATTTTAGAGCCAAAACAGTAAGCGGATGTCAGAAAACTGTGCTAGGCCAGATCATCCGGGCCTAGAGCCGGACATCCGGGCCGGAAGTCATGAGAAGTCCGAATTTGGCCAGATTTTGGTGATTTGGACGACAAGGCAAGTCCTTTACTTGTACGGGAAGTACATCCGCCTCTTATATAGACGAGAGGTGACGGCCGATGGAACAACAACACACAATCGAACAACACATCTATCACTTTTTACCCTTTACCTTTATCTCTCTCCCTTGTTCTTCTTCTTTCTCCTTCTTCGCTTGTTCTTCTTCATTGCAGGGCGGCGAACCTCGAGGCCCTAGGGGTGGTCAGGCCGACCTAGGGCAGCCCATAGCCGCCGTGCGTCCAGACGGGGTCCCTCCCGGGCGCGTGGGGTTTCGGGTCTACAAAAGCGCCCGCTGGATTATCTTGCGTACCGCGCTTTCCGGCGGGTCTCCTTCGACGTGAGCTGCGGTGCATCACTCCCGGCGTCGAGGGTACACGGTGACGTGTTCGTGTGCGAACACACTGGGCTAGCGGCTCGGATGGCACGACAGTGTGAGTTGCGCGGTGTAATGTAGCAGCGGCCAGATCTGCTTCGAGACATGGGCGCCCCCCTGTGAGCATGATATAAGGTATAGCTGGCCAAACGGGCCAGCCCGCGAGCACGCCGGCACGGCCCGCCATGGGCCATGCACGGCACGGGCTAAACGGGCAGTGCCCGGCACGCCTTGGGCCGTGCCTGGGCCTGTAGCCGGGGCACGCGGGCCGGCACGTCACGTCCCGTTTAATTTTTTTATATAATTTTTAGAATTGTTCTACATATGTATACCTAAAATATAGCCCAATAGGACAAAGCCCCAGCCCAACAGGTTGAAAATATACAGCGCAGCGTGCTAAACGGGCCATCGGGCCGGCCCGTTTACTAATCAGGCCGTGCCTGGGCCAAGGAGCAGCGCCCGTGGGCCGGCGCGGCATGACCCGGCTATTAAACGTGCCACGGCGGGCCGTGCCGGGCCAGGCACGATTAGCACAGGCCGTGCCGTGTCGTGCCGGGCCGGCCCGTTCGGCCAGGTCTAATATAAGGTGGGAAGACGTTTCACCCATATGTGCCTTCTAGCTCTAGCATGGAGTACTAACCACTATCGAGTGACCCATCTTCAGAATGATGATTGAATACTTTTTCAAGTCCGGGGTAAACAATCTTGTTCTGACCTTTATTGGTCGGACTCAGCAACAAAGAACAAGTGTCATTACCTTGTTGGATGTGTTGTCTACTTGCTAGTATGTTGTCTTCCTTTGCTGGTCAAAGCAACTAGAATGAAAATCCTTGTCTAGGATGTCTATGATCGAATGTGGCGACAATGGCGTGAGGACTTTTATTCCTTCTTGAAGGTGTTATTGCGAAAAAAGTTGATATGTGTCTTTTCATATCTTGTAGTGGTTTGATCATGGTTTACATTGTTATGTACTGTGCTTACTAATTAACAAAAATGGCTATGTGCCTCATAGTGATGCATTGACCTGGGGTTTCAACCTCCTTTTCGAAAAAAAAAATTCCTCATACCTTGACTCTATATCTGAGGAGTTAAGGAAAAATGGTTCCTAGCCGAACCTCTAGAACTTAAGTCCTCTTTTTTTACCACAATTTTTTTATTTTGACTATCAAGTTAACCTAACTACTCAATTACTTCAATAAACAATATCTTGGGTACATATTTCATCAGTTTCTCATGAGCAGAACTATCCAAAAAAAACTACAAGAAAAAATATACACATCAATAGAAACACAACTTCCTTCACTGATTCTACAAGTTCAATCAATACGTTCTCCATCCCCTTATCTTCATGCGAACACTTTTGCTCTTCTTTGTTGACTTCTCTAGGTTGTGCACTTGTTTATTCTGTGCCTCCTTAAACTTGGACATTGTGTCCTCCGTAATCTCATCTCTAGCAAGTAGTGCACCAACATTCAACAAACCTCGCTTGATCAATATATCATTGTATTCTTCTTGCCAAAACCAGAACTTGCAAACTTTCTACATAGCAATAAGAAAACAATGAACACAGATTATTTTAAACCAAAGAACAACCACACAAAATTTCACTCACTTTATCCGTTTCACACTTGTACAAAACCCATCCAAGATGTTCTGCCATCTCCAAGACCCGGCACAACACCAACTACTAGTAGTCATCACACATGATGATCTTCAAAGGCTCACCAGTGAGTTGCTGGGTGAGGGATGAGCCCGAGCAACCAGCGGACAAGGATGTGTCAGCGCTCAGACGACCACGGAGATGTGAGCGTCGGGAGGAGTGCTAAGTGGAGTGCTCAATGTGGCTGCCTAGTGTGGTTCTCAATGAAACGTGACAGCATTGGGGCCTGGGTGCCTTGAATCCGGTGACGAGGTGATGGGCGGAGATACATTGATTCCCGTGACGGCAATGAGCGACAACCTAATAAAAGTGAGGCGGAGGAAAGATGGGTGCTACATGGTGTACGACGTGGTGCGTGTTGGAAATATGCCCTAGAGGCAATAATATTGTATTACTATATTTCTGTATTCATAATTAAAGAGTTTATATTCTATTATATAACTAATATGGTCCTAGAATATGTGATTCAATGGAAAACACGCATATGCACGTGCAGGATAATAAATGGTTTAACAAAATGTTCCTAGTCTTGCCTCTAGGACTAGCTCAATTGCGTTGGTGATCACGTTTTTCTTATCTTAGGATATCGTAAGTGTAATGATAGCCCTAAAACAACATTGAGATTATGACATTGTAAGAACGATCGTATTGAATCGACCCAATCTTGTCTGTTATGAATTGAGTTAATATTATTTGTAATCAGTTGTAATAACATGGAGTGTTAACGTGTGATTTTGCTCCTTAGACCATGAGATTATTATAGTCACTTCTTACCATACGGTGGGTTGTGGGATTTCTCGAACGTCACCTGTAAGAAGGTGATCATAACGACAACTTACATGCTCATCGAAAAGTTTGACAAGGGACTAGATTACTCAAGAGTGTGATTTGCTGCTTCGACGATGAAAGATATTCTTAGGGCCCTCCCGGTGTGACGGCATCCATCATCGTCTGGCCAGAAATAGGTGATTTCTTTACAGGGATGCCAGAACACGACAACGAGAAAGAACAAAACCGGTATCGAGGATAATGGTATAGTGAGCATGTGATGAGTCAGAACGATACCGATGCATCCCGGGTTTTGTGAAGTATCGAAAAGCAAAGGGAACATCACATGATGACTAAAGCTTCACTCTAATATCATTCATGTGCTCATAGGGATCGATATGAACGTCCACAGTTCCGCTATGAGTCATTGAGCGAACGATTTCGTTCATGTCTATGGAATTTGGAACTCCACCCATCTTACGATGGCTTTTTCATGAATTACAACATAAATGGGATGGATAAAAGTGCAAACGAGTTGTTTGCTATGCTGAAAACTGTGGAAGCTGGAATGCAGAAGAACAAAACAGTGTTGATTGTCAATAAGACCACCTAGTTGCAAGAAGAAGGGCAAGTCGAAGAAGAAGAAATCTACTGAAGCCAGTAAGACCAAGTCTCGAAAGAAGAACAAGGAGGGAGCCTCTAAAGAGACTGAATGTTTCTATTGCAAGTAGAAAGGACACTCGAAGCATTACTGCAAGAAGTATTTGGCGGATAAGAAGAACGGTTCTTCCAGTAAAGGTATAATCGTTATACAAAGGTAATGTTATTCTACTTGCAAATTTCCGTATGTAAAAAGTATTTGATACTGATCAGTTACTCTCGTTTTGCAAGCCGATACAGGGACTACAGAAAGCACACATCGAGAGAAGAAATGAAGTCGTGATACTAGTTGGGAATAGTGATGGGATAGATGCACGGAGACTGTCAAAATCATGGGTTTGTTTGTCTTCAAGATTTATCTTAGAACTGAAATAATAGTTATTTTTCTTCGAAGTTATGTAATGCATTACACTATGGGTTATGCGACGAATATTCTTATAAGTTTTTACACAATAGTTTTTTGGATTATTACGAGAATATGGTTTTTGATTAAATCTTTGTTTTTGATCGTTTGTTCATGATAAATCTTGAAGTTTGTGATCTATAACATTAAAGCTAAACGCCTGAGAAGACTGGTAAAACCATTTATGTGTGGCACTGCTTGGTTATATCGGATAATTAATCTTCATAGGGATGAAGTATAAAAGTTTTTTTATTTAAATTGACTGAATACATTATAATGTATAAAGTCCGATGAATATAACAGGGCGCGGGGAATATATATATATTTCATCAATGTTATGAGTAAATATGTTTTACTTGATAAAACATAAGGACTGGAAACATTTGAAATAGTTCAAAGAAATTAAGGATGAAGATATAATATCATTATGATAAAAGATAAACAAAGATTCTTCTTTCATGAAGAAATATATCTAAAGTCCTATGTTTGGCAAGCAATTAAATAATTGTGAAATTATTATTCCCGATCTGCTCTTATCTATGTTTTGGGGATTCATAAATTATCCAACATAATATTCACTGAATAGATGCATCGTCTAAAAGTCTGATAAATGCTACAAAGAGTTATATAATATTTTGGACCAAAAATTCATTGTTGTTTTTGTGTTCCTCTCACTAAATTTAAAAGCACAAAAATGATTCTTAGAAGAATGAATGTTTTACGAGGAAAGGTTTTCTCGTTAAAGGAGTAAGTGGGAGGATGATACATATTATTGAGATTATTGAATCTCGGGCTCAAGTTAAAACAAGACTAAACCAGAAATGTTATGGATTAATTTTGAATATAAAACCGAGCAAAGAATCTACTACATTAGATGTAGGAGCTTTAGATAAAGCTATAACAAAATGCAAAGGTCGGGTCAGATTATCGAATATACTGAATATTTCATCTTAGAAGAAGATGAAACATGCGCACTATGAGGAAGCGATGATGGCGCCCATCTAGAGATGTATTATTTAAACTATTGAAATTACAAGTGAAGTCCATATACAAGGAACAAGTTTTGAACTAGGAGAAACCTTCGGAAGGTGTATAAATTGAACTTTGAATATTCATGGATAATGATCCTGAAAGAAAAGTTTTACAAACGCGTTTTGTAGGAATGGAAGAGTTGATCTTATCAAATCTTCCTATTAGTAGCAATACTAAAAGTACAAATGGATTACAATGGTGAGTGTTGTATATTATTTAAATATAACATATGAGTAACAAAATTATTTTGAAAGAGATTTTAAAACTGGATGTATATAAAATACAACAAAAAGGTTTCGTTAGGAATACTAGAATGATATAAATACTTCAAGCCATGTGTATGATTTGAAATAAAGTATCGAGTCGCTAGAGTTTGATGAACTAATTGGATAATTTAAATTTTATCAATAAATTTGTGGATACAAGAAGTTTAGTGGGACCTCTATGGCATTTCTGATCACACATATGTATAACATATCATTTGTTCAGAAATAAATTAAAATATATTAGCACAAACAATTAAAATCATGTTTCTAAAAGGGACATAGAATTATTAGATGAAAATCCATATAGATAGATTGAAACATCTGATTGTGCTAAGACATGTACCGTGAGAAAGTCTTTAAAGAAGTTTAAAAGGAGAAAATATTTTCTCAAAATGTGACATAGCATAACAATGTACCGTGGATGAACAGATTTCAATTTGAATCATATATTAAATTCATCACGTGTGGTTATCAAAAAAAATCATCATGTGTGCTATCAAATGTACTGTCGTGGTTTTGTCACGGCAGATGTCCTCGTGAAAGGACTTAGTCGTGGAGCCATCGCAACGGGTTAGCTTGAAGGGGTTAAAACGGACACAGGGACGCAAGAGAGTTTATACTAGTTCGGCCCCTTCGATGAAGGTAAAAGCCTACGTCTAGTTGTGATGGAATTGATGGGGTTTCGATGACTAGGGAGCAAACAAGCTTCGCCTAAGTCTCGAGTTGTTGTCTGTTGTCTTGAACCGCCGCCGGGTCGTCCCCTTATATACACGGGTGACGCCCGTCGGTTCACAGAGTCCCAACACCGGTTCATATCCGTATCTGGGTTGGTCTCTCCTTATTCCTAATTTACAGCACAAGTTTACATACAAATGCCGGTTTACGGCTACAAGTCTTAAACCGACTACGGGCCTTAGGCCCTCATCTATCTTCTTGGGCTTTAACACCCTTGAACTACTGGTGAAGTTAACCCGGCCCAAATAGGCCGGTTTACGCCCAGTAGTAATATCCCCAGCATTAGGCCCCAGATTGATTTGAACGGGTTCATGTCAATCCTTTAGAAAAAAACTTCATCTTCAACATCCTCTCACAAATTGGTAAACCGCCATGATGTCATCTTCTTTGATCGCTGTAAACCAGAGTGACGTCACCTGTCATAACGAAGCTATCCATTTATGCTTCCCTGTTTAATAGGTCTGCGAAAATCGAGGCGACAGTTCCGTATCGTGGCCCCTGGATTGTCGCGCCTGACACATGTCCTTTTGCCTCATAAATAGGACCGAAGGGTCATTTATTTTCTCCCCTTCGTGCCCTTCCTCTTCGTCTTCCTCGCGTTGCCAGTCTCAGAGCTCCGCCACCGCCGTCGTCTTCTGCACCGACCTTGGCCGCTGCATCAACCTGAGCGCACCAGAAAACCGCGGCGACCTTCCGCGTCTTCCTCAGCTCTGGTAGGTCTTCTGCTCTTCTCAACATAGATCTGTTCTAGGGTTTCGTGTTCTTGCAGTGTTCATCACCTGTTCATATTCATATGCTGGCTCCTGGATGCATCTGTGAACCCCTGCTCTGTGTAGCGGCAACTTTTATTTTCCGCCTTTAGTTTCACGCCCAAAACCATATATCTCACATATATTTCTGCCCATTGATTCAATACCGTTCTGCTTTGAGCTTTTGAATATTTTCCTTCTTTTCTGAACTTGCTTCAGATCCAATGCTGTAGAGAAATCTTGTGAAATCTGTTTCTGTATACTTATCTATCCGCAACCTCAACTGTTTCAATGCTTAGATCAGGCGGTTTAACTTGGTGTAGAAAAAAAATTAATAAACCGGTATATACCATTAGTCCCCTTGTTGAACCGCCGGAACTCTTTAGCCGGATGCTTTATAGAACGCCGATTTAGATATAGCTGTCTCCGGTTTAACGTTGTATATACCAGTATACATTTAACCAACACATTCTTGAACCGGAATCACCTATTTTGTAGATTTCATCATGGCCAAGCAAGTATATGAATGCAACTGGGTTCCTTCTCGCGTCACAAAAACTCAACTGAATAATTTAGTCCTGACCGGCGCTTTAAGCAGCAAAGACACTATCCATTGGAGGGTCCCTGGTAAAGAATGTCCTTCCACACCTCAAGAGGGAGAGGTCGTCATTTTCGCAGATCACTTAGCCCGGGGCTTTAATCCGCCCGGTTCTAAATTTTACCGGGATGTCTTAGCCAATTTTCAACTCCGCCCCCAAGACACTGGCCCCAACTCTGTTACCGACATATGTCACTTCCAAGTGCTCTGTGAGGTGTTTTTTCAAGAGGAACCCACAGTTGAGTTGTTCAGAGACTGCTTCCATCTAAACCGCCGCACAGAGTTTACTGACGGTTCCAATACGGAATTGGGTGGTGTGGCGATTCAGAAAAGAAAAGAGGTCACTTACCCTCACGCTAAACTGCACAGCCACCCCAAAGAATGGAATCAAACATGGTTCTATTGCAAAGACACCTCCCCTTCTGATGAAAATCCTTTGCCTGGCTTTCGTCCGGAGCGGCTTAGCAATACACACCCCTTTCCGCAAAGGTTGACTGCCAAGGAGAGAAGCAAATACGCTCCTCAACTGTCCAAGCTCAGAGCCTTCATGGACAACGGTTTAACATGAGTTGATCTCGCTCGCTGTTGGATATCGTGGAGCATACTGCCCCTTAGTCAGCGCTCCGGTTTGATGTGCGAGTATACTGGCAGTGTTGATGACCCACTGCGACATGTTAACATCTAGCTGACCGACGAAGAAGTCACAGAAGTTGTGAAGAAAATGTTGAACGAACCGGAGCACATCTGTGCCCGAACCGGCCTGCTTCCCTTCTGTGCCACCAACAAACCGCTAAATGTAAGATTTTGATTTTACTTTTTACTGAACCTGTCATTGCTATATCTGTCCATTCTTTAATATCAACATCTGTTTAAACAGGGCGATGATCCGTTTTGGAGCAAGAAGCTTCCACAGGAGAAACCGGAAAAACCAGACAAACCGGAAAGACCAATCCGGTCAAAGACTAAAGTCGTGAAGAGGTCTGCTCATAAGAAGAAAACCACTGCATCTTCTGATCCGGCCGCTGATGATGATGTGGGTAATGCGGACCTTGAGGTAGAGCTTGATTCACTTGGCTTATTTTTCACACGCCTTATTGATGATGATATTTGTCAGGATGATGCCGAAGCCAGCCATGCTGATGCTGCAGAGGTAATTACTCTCTCTTCTGGTTCAAACCCTTTGCCTTCGCTAAAAATCCGTCAGGCAAACCGGAAGGTTAAATTTTCTCATCCTCTTGCTTACTTGGATCCCAAATTTCTTATGAAGACCCAACAGCACGAAGCTCTCCGCACAACCCGGCATAGCGGCCAGGTAGTTACCTCCGCCGGTTTACCGAACAGTCCGGTTCGGAAACGCCGTTCAGAGGTCTCTAATTTGCTTGTCAGTGCTTGTCCTAAAGCGGGCTGTTTTTGTCAACCTCTTAATCCATCTGACTCCGATTATCAGGATACTTCCCATTCATCCTCTGGCGAGTCATCGGCTACTCAGCTGCCACCGCTCAAAACAGTGCTTGGGTAAGCTATACTTATCATAACATTTCTGGTGCATTACTTTGTAACAGATGCTGTTTTTGACTTTTATTACTCCTTTCAGGGCCAAGCCTAGGCCGAGCAAGAAGGCCCGCCTGGATAAAGCAGCTGAGGAAGACGCCGTCACTAAACCGGATAAAACGCCAGATCTTGAAGCGGCTATTCGTGAAGATATACCCAACGAACCACCACTGCAAGATGAGGACTTTATTGCTAAAGAAAGGCCTATTGACACCTCAGGCCCTGTCGACCAGCCCACAAGCCCCTTCCGGATTGAGAGATCCACCAGTTCATCCCAGCCTGCTGACAAACCGACTGCCCCAGTGCAAACCGGTGATGCTAAGGATGATGATGTTGTAATTACTGGCATTGGCCGTACAGAGCCAAGCAATCCTGTCGCCTTATCCAAGCATACTGCCAAAGAAGAATTTGCTGCCATGGGTAAAGGCAAGTGGAATGTTGATCTAGTGACTTATGCTGCTCTGAATGCCCAAGATCTTCATTCCGGCTACCTGAAGCGGCTGTATACCAGCCGTGATTATGAAGTTGGTCTGGTGAATATGATGAAAGAAAATTTTGAGATAACTTCCTGTGCTTTTTGCTGCTTGGATATTTCAATCTTGTTAATTCTCCTAGCCCCCAAGGGCCGGTTTAGAATCTTCATTCAAACCGGGACTTGCTAATATAAATCTCCATGCTTTGGAATTCGCTGATGTAGCCCCCAAGGGCTGGTTCAACTTAGTGTAGTTAAACCGGGACTTTAAGTAATTGACATCGCAGCATCCGAATTTATTCGAGCAAATAGCCATTAGCCCCCAAGTGCCAAGTTGAATACTTGTATTGATCTTGGGACTTTATAATCAATTGAAAGATGAAGATCAAATATGCATTAGCCCCCAAGTGCCAAGTGCATAACTTGTTATGTGGTTGGTACTTCAATTCTTGCACTGCTTTCTGAATCATATAGCTGTCTGTATGCAGGCTGAGCTGAAGACAAAAGTAAACCAAGTCGCCGATCTCCAAGAAAATCTGAAGTCCCAACAAGCTGAAACCTCGAAAGCAAAAGAGGAGTTGACCAGCGCTTTAAGCGTCATGGAACAGCTTAAGGAGGACTTCAAGAAAGAGCGAGCGGACTGGGCCACTGAGAAGGCCGCTTTCACTAAGCGAGTTGAAAATGCCGAAGCCGCACTTAAACCGGTGGTAGATGAACTGACCAGCGTAAAGCGTCAAGTGCACGCCATGACTGTCGCCATCTTTGGTAAGCTTTCTTGACTTCTGTAGTAACTCGGCCTTCTTATGATGTGTCCGGTTTGTGAATCCTTTGTAATGTTGCAGGGACACGCATTGGTCACTTGGGTTCAGATGTGCGGAAGAAGTTGAAAGCTGACTATACATTGATAGAGAAATTGTATACTGGCGCGCAGCGGATCATCTCAACTGCGTCCCACAACAACCCGGCGCCCACCTTGATCCAAGACACCCTAAAAAGACTGTCTATGCTTCCTGCCCGGGTTGAAGAGCTGAAAAAATCTGCTGCTCGAACCGGTGCTATCAATGCCTTAATCCGGGCAAAAGCGTGGGTGCCGGATTTTGATCCTATTGAAGCGGCTCAAGGCTACCCCCACTTGAAGGAAGATGGTTCAGAGTTCAATGAGGAGGACCTGAGAGCGATAAACCGGGAGGTGCGCCCTCTAGCTTGTCAATTGGTGGAAGAGGCAGACTTGTCTCGTTATCAAGCCCAATATGATAACTAGAACAAACGAGTGGCTGCACCAATTCCTGAAGCGGAGAATCTGATCCCTCCAATCCGTAAGCATACTTACGCTCCTGATATTGAACCGTCGTTGTTGATCCATGATGAAGCTGTCTTTCAAGCCTTAATGGGAATCGACTGGACAACTGTTGAATTCCAGCCACTGGGTAGGGAAGCAGAAGCTGAAGCGGCGCAAGATGACCCGCAACCATCAGACCAGGCCGGCAACGAAGCTTGAACCGGAGGCCGGTTTAAATTGCTGGTCTTTTATATTCCGCCGAGAAAACAATGATCTTATTTGGGCACCTTTTTGCCTTGTAATAGGATAGCCAATACTCTTGCTTTTGAGATGCCTTCGTGCATAGGTACTGGTACTTACACTTCTTTGAATGATCAAAACCTTCCATCTATTTTTCCTGCAATCACAAAATCTTAAACTGCCAAGGCGGTTGTACTGCCAGCCGGATTATGATCTTTCTATGTATATGCAATGAAAATTAGGCATATGATCAAATCTTGTGATACAAAATACCTGCCATCGTTGGGCATGAAGTTGGCGTTTCCAATCTTGAAACGGAGGTATATAAACCTATACCGTCGAAGGAGAAAGTAGCTCCTGTGTATGTAATGCCGGTTTACCATGTAAACCCTGCCGAGTTATGATAAACCCCGTGTTATTCATCCTTTGAGATGTGAAAAGAAAATCAAACCGAGCAAATAGTCTCCCGAAAAAATGGACCGTGTTCCGTCAATTGACAGTTTGAACCGGTTTAAAACTTTGTCGGTTTAAAAACGCAACAAAAATAAAGAAACATTTATCAAAGAAAATTTTGAAGCAAAGGCAGTGATAAAACCGTTTGCAAAAAGAGGCTTATTTGAGCCGATCAGATGGCGTTACCATGGTCAGACACGACCAAGCCCCCGATAGGCGTAGCTATGGTTCAAGTCAGCCAGGTCCCCAAATGAAACAGTGGCATTATGCCGATCAAGAGGCGTGGCAATGGTTCGGGTTCGACCAATCCCTCAAGTGATTCTGTGGCCTTAGGCCGATCAAGAGGCGTGACTGGTTCAGACTTGACCTTGTCCCCAAGTGATCTAGTGGCTTTCGCCTATCAAAAGGTGTTGCATTGGTTCGGATACGACCAAGCCCCCAAGTGATGTTATAAATCTTTTAAAGAGCAATTTCAAGGGGTAAACCGGAGGCCGCTTTGAGACAGAACAACTCCGTGTAACCACACATGATGTAAAAGAATGGATACCGCGCTTTAGCTGAGGTTCTGGTTTATTATATTAATCATAATATATACATTGTCATAATATGTACATAAGTAGAGCCGATAGCTCAGGTATAGTAAGGCCGAAGATGAGCTATGTTCCACGGCCTGTTGGTCTCCTCTTCTGATGTACGTAAGTCTTTATGATCTCGAATATCGACCAGATAGTATGACCCGTTGTGCAGATTCTTGCTGACCACGAATAGTCCCTCCCAAGGTGGGGATAACTTATGCATATCAGTCTGATCTTGGATGAGCCGAAGCACCAAATCTCCTTCTTGAAAGGTTCTGGTTCTGACTCGGCGACTGTGATAACGACGAAGATCCTGTTGGTAAATCGCCGAGCGGGCGGCTGCTATGTCACGCTCTTCATCCAACAGGTCCAAAGCATCTTGCCGTGCTGTCTCGTTGTCCACTTCAACATAAGCCGCCACACGAGGTGAGTCATGACGGATATCACTGGGGAGAACCGCCTCCGCTCCGTAGACCATGAAGAACGGTGTGTATCATGTTGATTTGTTGGGTGTAGTATTGATGCTCCATAACACAGATGGTAACTCTTCTACCCAACAACCCGGTGTTCTCTGCAAAGGAACCATAAGCTGGGGTTTGATGCCTCTCAAGATCTCTTGATTAGCCCTTTCTGCTTGACCATTGGACTGTGGGTGCGCTACTAATGAAACGTCAAGCCGGATGTGCTCACGTTCGCAGAACTCCTTCATGGCACCCTTGGACAAATTGGTACCATTATCTGTGATGATACTGTGTGGAAAGCCAAACCGGAAAATCACTTTTTTGATGAACTGAACCGCCGTGGCCGCATGCTAACAGGTTCTGCCTCCACCCACTTTGTAAACTTGTCAACCGCCACCAGGAGGTGGGTCTTCTTATCCTTGGACCTTCTGAAAAGGCCCAACCATATCCAGCCCCCAAGTCGCAAACGGCCAAGTGATCGGAATCATTCTCAATTCTTGAGCCGGCACATGAGCACATCTTGAAAACTTTTGGCAACCGTCACATCGTCTGACCAGATCCTCCGCATCAGCATGAGCAGTTAACCAATAGAAGCCATGGCGGAACACTTTAGCCACCAAAGATTTTGAACCGACGTGGTGACCACAATCTCCTTCGTGGATCTCACGCAAAATTTCACAGCCTTCTTCAGGAGACACACAACGTTGAAACGCCCCTGACACACTGCAATGATGCAACTCGCCATTGACAATAGTCATGGACTTGGATCGCCGGATTATCTGTCGTGCCAGAGTCTCATCCCCTGGTAACTCGCCCCGGTTCATGTACGCAAGGTAAGGAAGCGTCCAATCCGGAATGATATGAAGAGCTGCCACCAATTGAGCCTCTGGATCAGGAATAGCCAAATCCGTTTCACCAGGGAGCTTGACCGACGGGTTGTGCAGCACATCGAGAAAAACATTGGGCGGGACCGGTTTGCGTTGAGAGCCCAGCCGGCTTAAAGCATCCGCCGCTTCATTCTTCCGTCGGTCCATGTGGTCCACCTGATAGCCTTTAAAGTGACCTGCAACAGTATCCACCTCACGACGATATGCTGCCATGAGTGGGTCCTTGGAATCCCAAGTGCCAGACACCTGTTGAGACACAAGGTCCGAGTCACCGAAGCACTTAACTCGACTTAAATTCATCTCCTTAGCCATCCGGAGACCGTGGAGCAAGGCTTCATACTCAGCTGCATTGTTAGTACAAGGGAACATTAAGCGGAGAACGTAACAGAACTTATCACCTCGTGGGGAAGTTAATATGACTCCAGCCCCCGAGCCCTCCAATTGCCTGGATCCGTCAAAATGGATGGTCCAATATGTGTGATCTAGCTTTTCTTCAGGTGCTTGTAGTTCCGTCCAATCATTGATGAAATCAACAAGTGCTTGAGACTTAACCGCCGTCTGAGGCACGTACTTCAACCCGTGCGGGCCAATCTCTATAGCCCACTTGGCAATCCGGCCAGTTGCTTCCTGGTTCTGGATGATATCGCCCAAGGGAGCAGAACTGACCACCGTAATGGGGTGCCCTTGGAACTATTGCTTAAGCTTCCAGCTTGCCATAAAAACTCCATATACCAGCTTCTGCCAATGCGGATACCTTTGCTTGGACTCAATAAGTACCTCGCTGATATAATAGACCGGACGTTGAACCGGATGCTCCTTGCCTGCCTCCTTTCACTCCACCACAATAGCCACACTGACCGCACAAGCATTAGCAGCAACATATAGCAGCAACGGCTCCTTGTCAATGGGAGCGGCGAGCACAGGCGGATTGGCCAATTGCTGCTTTAAGTCCTGCAATGCCTTATCAGCTGCAGAACTCCAGACGAATTGATCCGTCTTCTTCAACATCTGATACAAAAGGATTGCCTTCTCACAAAGGCGGCTGATAAACCGGCTCAATGCGGCAATCCGGCCTGCCAGGTGTTGAACATCATTGATACACTTTGGTTTAGCCAAGGAGGTGATGGTTGTGATCTTCTCCGGATTAGCCTCGATTCCCCTGTTGGACACCAGAAAACCCAATAACTTGCCTGCCGGTACACCAAAGACACACTTGGCCGGATTAAGCATCATCTTGTATGTCCTCAGGTTATCAAAGGTTTCCTTCAAATCGTCAACCAGAGTCTCCTTCTCCCTTGACTTAACCACGATATCATCCACGTAAGCATGTACATTACGGCCAATCTGCTTGTGAAGGCAATTTTGTACACACCGTTGATAAGTTGCCTGGGCACTCTTGAGCCCAAAGGGCATAGACACATAGCAGAAGGCTCCAAAGGGAGTTATGAACGCCGTCTTCTCCTGGTCCTTAACTGCCATTTTGATCTGATGATAGCCAGAATATGCATCTAAAAAACGCAAACGCTCACAACCCTCCGTAGCATCAATAATTTGATCAAGATGGGGGAGGGCAAAAGGATCCGCTGGACAAGCCTTATTAAGATCTGTGTAATCCACACACATGCGCCAGGTGCCATTTTTCTTAAGGACCAGCACCGGATTAGCAAGCCACTCAGGGTGGAAAACTTCGATAATAAAGCCATCTGCCAAGAGCCTGGCTACCTCCTCTCCAATAGCCTTGCGTCTTTGTTCATTAAACCGGTGGAGGAACTGTTTCACCGGTTTGTACTTAGGATCCACATTAAGAGTGTGCTCAGCGAGTCGCCTCGGTACACCTGGCATGTCAGAGGGTTTCCATGCAAAAATATCCCGATTCTCACGGATGAACTCGATGAGCGCGCTTTCCTATTTTGGATCCAAGTTGGCACTGATGCTGAACTCCTTGGATGAAACGCCAGGAACGAAGTCAACAAGCTTAGTTTCAGCTGCCGATTTGAATTTCAGGGCTGGATCATGCTCCGTAGTTGGCTTCTTCAACGGAGTCATGTCTGCCGAATCAACATTGTCCTTATAAAATTTCTGCTCCTCGGTGGCACAAACCGACTCTGCGTAGGCCACATCTCCTTCCTCGCACTCCAAAGCGACTTTACGGCTTCCGTGAACCGTTATTGTCCCCTTGTGACCCGACATCTTGAGCTGCAAATACACATAACAGGGCCGTGCCATGAACTTGGCGTAGGCCGGTCGCCCAAACAGGGCGTGATATGGACTTTGGATTTTTACCACTTCAAACGTCAATGTCTCTGACCTGGAATCATGATCATCTCCAAAGGCCACTTCCAGAGCTATCTTACCAACAGGATATGCTGATTTGCCAGGTACCACACCATGGAACACCGTATTGGACGGTTTGAGATTTTTATCTGTTAGTCCGATACGACGGAAGGTCTCATAGTACAAGATATTAATGCTGCTCCCTCCATCCATGAGCACCTTGGTGAACTTGTAACCTCCCACCTGAGGCGCCACCACTAAAGCCAACTGACCCGGATTGTCAACCCGGGGAGGGTGATCCTCTTTGCTCCATATGATTGGCTGTTCGGACCAGCGTAGATAACGGGGCACGGCTGGTTCAACAGAGTTGACTGCCCGCTTCTGAACCTTCCGGTCTCGCTTGTCCAAGCTAGTAGTGAAGACATGGTACTGTCCACTATTCAACTGTTTTGGGTTGCTCTGGTAACCCGACTGCTGCTGCTGCTGGTTGTAACCGCCCTGGTTATTCTGATTATTTTGATTGCTATGTCCGCCCGGATTACCATTAAATCCTAAACCGGAATTTCCTCCACCGTAACCCGGCCCAGATCCCGAGCCACCGCCGGAGCCGTGATCATACCGGAAAGCATTAGAATTCTTGAACTCCTGCATAATGTAGCAATCCTTCCAAAGGTGGTTGGCTGGCACCTCCTTCGTCCCGTGCTTTGGACAGGGCTGGTTCAATAGATAATTTAGTTGGTCCGGGTTAGGGTTAGGCGCTCCACTGTGATTCGGCGGTTTACCCTTGCGTCGCTGGCCCTTGTCCTGCGCGTTGGTATTAGCCACGAAGTCCATGTTGTCATCCGCTTTACGCTTGCCTCCGCTACCATTACCTGTCGAGTGATGCTGCTGACCTTTGGAGTTGCTGTTCTTCTTTCCCTTCCCTGTCTTGTCGTCATCAGACTCGGGATCCTTGGTACTATCCGAATCAGCATACTTTACCAACGGAGCCATGAGGGTCCCCATGTTAGTGCAATGGCGCTTCATCCGTCCTAACTTCAGCTTTAAGGGCCCAAACCGGCAGTTGCCTTCTAAGGTTATAACCGCGGTGTCAGCGTTGATGCGGTCTGATGAATGCAGAACTTGCGAGACCCGGCGCACCCAATGAGTCGTTGATTCTCCTTCCTCCTGGACACAGGCAGCCAAGTCCACTATCGACATAGGCTGTTTACATGTGTCTTTGAAATTACTGATAAACCGGGCCCGCAATTGGGCCCATGAACTGATAGAATTGGTCGGTAAGCTTTTTAACTAGGTACGGGCCGTTCCTTCGAGCATCATGGTGAAGTACTTCGCACACGCCGCATCATCCACATCAAGCATCTATGGCCATCTCATAGCTCTCTACCCATGTCTCTGGAGGTTGATCCGCCGTGTAATTTGGTACCTTGCGCGGGCCTTTCAAATCCTTGGGCAGACGCACATTGCATAAAGCGGGGACAAGGCAAGGCACCCCCAAAGAACTAGAAGTAACACTAGGCTCGACCGAGGTAATTGGACGAACCGGCGTCAGCTGCCGAGCCTGATACTGTGCGGCTAACTCGGCCTCCCTGCGCGCTCGGGCCCGGTCCACCACTTCCTGAGCATTATCAGCACCACCCGCCGGGTTGTTGCCGCGGGGTGCTCCACGTCGTTCATTACTTGATACGACCGGTTCATCCATATGTCTGCTATAGCTCCGGCTTGGACGAGGGGTGGAGTGGATCCGGTCGCTGCTGTACGAGTATGCTTCCTGTTGGACCAAAGCTGTCCTAAGAAGATCCTTGACCCGGCGCGTCTCTACTGCCTCCGACGAATCACCTTCAATTGGAATGGCCTCCAGCTGTGCAGCAGCCGCAACAAGGTTGTCCATCGGGTTGGAGTAGTGACCCGGAGGTGTTGGAACAGCATGAGGTACAACAGTGTTATGACGAGGCAGATCCACCAAACAGTGCTGAACCGGCGCGCCCGTCCCAGGAGCTTCCGCCCGGTTTACCACCGGCGGATTACTGGTTCCCGTTCCTGGGGTGTTGAAGAGGTTTCTGGCCTCGAAAACCGAAGGCAAACGGGATCGGTACTTCCTCTTCATGACTTCATGCGACGCGTTCTGGTCCAATATGAGCCTGTAGGCTTGTGCATCTAAAGCGGCCCGCTCTGCAGTTATCCTGGTATTTTCAGCTGCCAGGTCCGCCTTGGCCTGAGTGATTTGTTCCCTCACCTTTGCAATCTCCGCGTTGTGGACGTCCTGATCCGCCGGGTTAGCTTCTGACATAAGCGCAGCCAACGCATCAAACAGATCCGATAAAACTTGAGCCGGTGGGCGCACAAAACCTCCTGCCCCGGCAGCCGTCGCCGCTACTGAACCAGAGGTCATTGCCGCAGTGGTCGAAGAATGAAGCACTGCTTGTGTACCGGCCATGAATATTCCAACCCGGTTGGGCAGATCAGAGGGGTCCAGAATACTGTCGCCATCAGAACAGCCCCCAATCCGGCCATCTTGTAGTTGATACAGAGATTCGGTTTCTCCGGTTGATGACTCGTCGCCAGAGTAAACGACGGTCTCGCCACCAGATTCCGATCCATCCTCATAATTTCCTCCATGAATGACTCCCACGAAGGCACGCTTCACGGCCGGTTTAACCTGGGCAGATCGCGCACGCTGAGCCGTTTCGACGAGGTCGGTGCAGATGTCCGGCTCAGGGCCCGGTTCACCGATCTTGCCGATGAAAACATGTATGCCACCAAAGGGGACCCGGTACCCGTACTCAATTGAGCCGGCCTCGGGGCCCCAGCCTGCATCGTCGATGTAGAGCTTGCCGCGACGACTCTTAGTCATCCGGCCCATGGCATAGCCCTTGAGTCCTTCGAAGTGGCCCTCCAAGAACTTGAAACCATCGTGCGATAGCCCCACGGTGGGCGCCAACTGTCGTGGTTTTGTCACGGCAGATGTCCTTGTGAAAGGACTTACTCGTGGAGCCATCGCAACGGGTTAGCTTGAAGGGGTTAAAACGGACACAGGGACGCAAGAGAGTTTATACTAGTTCGGCTCCTTCGATGAATGTAAAAGCCTACGTCTAGCTGTGATGGAATTGATGGGGTTTCGATGACTAGGGAGCAAACAAGCTTCGCCTAAGTCTCGAGTTGTTGTCTGTTGTCTTGAACCGGTGCTGGGTCGTCCCCTTATATACACGGGTGACGCCCGTCGGTTCACAGAGTCCCAACACCGGTTCATATTCGTATCCGGGCTGGTCTCTCCTTATTCCTAACTTACAGCACAAGTTTACATACAAATGCCGGTTTACGGCTACAAGTCTTAAACTCACTACGGGCCTTAGGCCCTCATCTATCTTCTTGGACTTTAACACCCTTGAACTACTGATGAAGTTAACCCGGCCCAAATAGGCCGGCTTACGCCCAATAGTAATATCCCCAACATGTACAAAGCCATATGTTTCATCTGAACTAGTCATTAGTAATAAGTACCATAGTGATCCTAGAGAGGTTCACTAGGGTGATTGCTTAAAAGATTAAGTACCTCAGTTGGATGAAGGTTTTGCTTCTTGTCATTGGAGGAGATGAAGAGATTGTTGTAAATTGTTACACAAAGTATTTGTTGAAAAGTTCACACAAGACAACTTCATGACTGATATAAATAAACTACCGGGCTATAATTTTCTGAAATAATTTCAAAAAATGAACATAATTGTGGATTTTATGAATGATATAGATTGAGGCTTGAGAAGTCTTCAATATAATATTATCTAGATTAATAAAAGTTTATTAACAAACTATGGTGTAAGTTTCAAATGATGTTAACTATATAGAGATATAGTAGATAGATTATATGGAGATATAGTGTTACTATGAAAATGGACTATATAGAGATATAGTGCTACCATAAAAGTAACGGAAGAATTACATAAGGAAAACCATATATTGCTGACACAAATGACATTGGGATTTGAAAAGTATCAAGTCCAGTGACAAAGGCTCTATCACTAGCAAAGCTCGAGCAACACCAGATAGCCATGGATGGTAGAAAAACATGCAACTAGATTATTGACTCTAGCGCAAGTGGGAGACTGTTGGAAATATGCCCTAGAGGTTATACTATTGTATTATTATGTATCCACATTCATAGTTAAAGAGTATATATTTTATGCTATAACTAGTATGATCCTGGAATACACGGTTCAGTGAAAATGCATATGCATTTGTTGAATGATAAACGGCTAAATAAAAGATTCCTAGTCTTGCCTATCTCAAGTGTTGTTGGTGATCACTTTTCTGGATCTTAGGATATCGTTACGTGTAACGGTAGTCCTAAAACAACATTGATATTATGACATTGGAAGACCGATCATATTGAATCGGCCCAATCTTGTCTGTTATGAATTGAGTTAACATCGCCTTTAATCAATTGTAATAACAAGGAGTGTTAATGTGTGATTTTTCTCTTTAGACCATGAGAGTGTGATAGTCAGTTCTTAGCATACGGTGGGCTTTGGGGTTTCTCAAATGTCACCTGTAACACGGTGATCATAACGACAACATACAGGCTCATCGGAAAGTTTGACAAGGGACTAGATTTTTGAAGAGTGGGATTTCCTTCTCCGACGATGGAGAAATATTATTAGGCCCATCTCGGTGTGACGGCATCCATCATCATCTGGTCAGACACAGGTGACTTCGTCAAGGGGATGCTTGAACCACGACAGCAAGAAAGAAGAACAAAACAGATAACGCGGATAACAGTATAGTGAGCATGTGATGACTTAGGGGGATGCCGATGCATCCTGGTTTTTTGAAGTATCACGTAGCAAAGGCAACATCACATGATAACCAAAGGTTCACTCGAATATCATTCGATGTTCTCATAGGGATCAATATGGACGTCCACGGTTCCGCTAGCGGTTATTGAACGAATGGTTCCGTTCATATCTATGAGTTACCGAACCTATGGGGTCACAAGTGTTTTAAGGCAATCATAATCTGCTGAGTGTTAGTATGACCAGAGTGAGGAGAATATATTTGTGTAATTGTTTCATTAATATTTGGAATAGTCCTGAGAGGATCCAGATGCGTATCGGGGTCAACAAAAGGGTTTCGGAGTTTATCAGGCAATACCGGGTATTCCCGATAAGTAATACATAGGTGGAATATATATAAAAGGCTCTAATAATAATTAGAAGGCTTTAATTTTATATTAATTTAAATATCAGCGGGTGTTAAAAGGCCAAGAGGTGGAGGAAGAATTGGGCCACCAAGGCCCAATAGGAGGAGGCGCACCCCTTCGCATAGTGGGAGGCCGAATTGGGGTGGCGGAAGGACTCGCCCTTCCCCATTTGGCCGGCGCAAGGGGAGGGGAATCCTTTCCCTCGTCTTTGCTGCCCCCTCTCCCCTCCAACCTATAGATACATGACGTATTGAGCTCTTTTGAACACACAAGTTTTGGAGCCTCCTCTAGTTCATCTAGGCCTAATTCTGGTTGGTCCTACTTGACTAATAAGAGCTTGGTCTAATTCCTATAATCCTCATAATTTGAAGCCCAGTGTAGTTCTAATCTCCTCCCTCTAATTCTCTGGCGACGATTAGCTTTGAACGGCGAAGTGCTGCCGGATTGTGAAGGTTGCTTGCTTGCAACGATGTAGAGAGCTCATAATTTTGGTCTTCGGTTCGAGGGACTGTTCGTGGGCGGTTAGCGGGATCGTTCGTCGGCATTTTGAGGGACTACAAGTACGATTTACACGGACACTTAACGATCGTGATCCCAACCTGTTATGTATCTTCGTATTGATCTCGGATGTGCGTAGGCATGATTTTTTTTGTTTTCTACTATGTTTCCCAACAGTGCATGGTCCCGGCGGAGGCAAGGACGGTCGCACCAGAGTGGAAGCGGCTAAGCAGGGGAGAGCGGCGGGTGTGGGAGGAGAGGCAAAATTATTCCGAGAACGAGCGCAACCGAGTAAATATAAACTGGCTGATGCGATGAGTGATTTTTTTGTGTAGTCAAAGCGGATAACGGATCGGCTAGATCTTGTTGAACTCCTCAACTAATTTAGAGTTAATTGGTTTTAAGAGATCGGATAGAGATGCACTAAGGGCCAGCGGCACATGTTACTTTATTTGAAGGGAGATAGCACAAGATAGGGAGAACACTGTTGGAGAAATCTTGACCTAGAACGTATGATTTCGTGGAAAAGCTATCCAGGATGTTGAACTCCTGCAATATAATCCACAACATCCCAATTTGTTAGGCATGATAAACTCAATGTTTTTCTTCTACTTGATAAGACACTGGTAGAAAAAGAGGCTTCCGTCCAGCCCCATTAGTCGCGGAACTGTAGGAACCGCGACTAATGAAGCCTTTAGTCCCGGTTCGGCAGACGAACCGCGACCAAATGCCTGCGCCCAGGGCGCTCGGTGGCCAGCTGGTGCACGTGAGGGGCTTTAGTCGCGGTTGGCCAGGCAAACCGCGACTAAAGGTGCCCAAAGGCCTTTAGTCGCGGTTGGCCAGGCCAACCGCGACTAAAGCTCCTCCCCTATATATACCAGTTCAGCACACTCACTTAGCCATTTGGTGCCACTTCTCTTCACAAGCTTCACAAGGGGTGTAGGTTTGCTTTTGGTTCCTCTTATGCACACAAGGTGTTTGATGAAATGCCCCAAGAGCCACACTTGAGGTTCCTCATTCATTTTTTCCTCCTCGATCGCGGTTAGCAACTTGAACCTTTCATGCATGTGTGTCATTGATTAAATATGCATGTGTGTTGTTCATTGTTTAATTTCTATTGTTTATAGCTAGTTAGTTTAACAAATGCATGATGGTTAATTATATATTTTATATTATAATAATGCAGATGAATCGGCAATGGATGTACGGTAACCGACTCTCCCGCGAGTTCACTACGGGTTTGAAAGATTTCCTCGTAGTGGCTAATGCGAACAAGCAGAAGGGTTTTGTTATCTGTCCATGTGTTGACTGTAAGAATCAGAAGGGTTACTCTTCCTCAAGAGAAGTTCACCTGCACCTGCTTCGGCACGGTTTCATGCCAAGCTATAATTGTTGGACCAAGCATGGAGAAAGAGGGGTTATAATGGAAGAAGATGAAGAAGGGGATGATTTCATCGATGAAAGCTATCTTGCTGATTTCGGTGATACTTTCATGGAGGATGCTGAAGGTGAAGGTGAAGGTGAAGGGGAAGGTGAAGGTGAAGAAGAGGCACGTGATGAGACCGTTGATGATCTTGGTCGGACCATTGCTGATGCACGAAGACGCTGCGAAACTGAAAAGGAGAGGGAGAATTTGGATCGCATGTTAGAGGATCACAGAAAGTCGTTGTACCCCGGATGCGATGATGGTCTGAAAAAGCTGGGCTGCACACTGGATTTGCTGAAATGGAAGGCACAGGCAGGTGTAGCTGACTCGGCATTTGAAAACTTGCTGAAAATGTTGAAGAATATGTTTCCAAAGAATAACGAGTTGCCCGCCAGTACGTACGAAGCAAAGAAGGTTGTCTGCCCTCTAGGTTTAGAGGTTCTGAAGATACATGCATGCATCAACGACTGCATCCTCTACCGCGGTGAATACGAGAATTTGAATGAATGCCCGGTATGCACTGCATTGCGTTATAAGATCAGAGGCGATGACCCTGGTGACGATGTTGAGGGCGAGAAACCCAGGAAGAGGGTTCCCGCCAAGGTGATGTGGTATGCTCCTATAATACCACGGTTGAAACGTCTGTTCAGGAACAAAGAGCATGCCAAGTTGTTGCGATGGCACAAAGAGGACCGTAAGTCGGACGGGGAGTTGAGACACACCGCAGATGGAACGCAATGGAGAAAGATCGACAGAGAGTTCAAAGATTTTGCAGCTGACGCAAGGAACATAAGATTTGGTCTAAGTACAGATGGCATGAATCCTTTTGGCGAGCAGAGCTCCAGCCATAGCACCTGGCCCGTGACTCTATGCATCTACAACCTTCCTCCTTGGTTGTGCATGAAGCGGAAGTTCATTATGATGCCAGTGCTCATCCAAGGTCCTAAGCAACCCGGCAACGACATCGATGTGTACCTAAGGCCATTAGTTGATGAACTTTTACAGCTGTGGGGCAGACCTGGTGTCCGTGTGTGGGATGAGCACAAACAAGAGGAATTTGACCTACGAGCGTTGCTTTTCGTAACCATCAACGATTGGCCTGCTCTTAGTAACCTTTCGGGACTGTCAAATAAAGGATACAATGCATGCACGCACTGCTTACATGAGACTGAAAGTGTACATTTGCCAAATTGTAAGAAGAACGTGTACCTTGGGCATCGTCGATTTCTTCCGAAAATTCATCCAGTAAGAAAGAAAGGCAAGCATTACAACGGCAAGGCAGATCACCGGCCGAAGCCTGCAGAACGCACTGGTGCTGAGGTATTTGATATGGTCAAGGATTTGAAAGTCATCTTTGGAAAGGGTCCTGGCGGACAATCAGTTCCGAAGGGAGCTGACGGGCACGCAGCCATGTGGAAGAAGAAATCTATATTCTGGGAGCTAGAATATTGGAAAGTCCTAGAAGTCCGCTCTGCAATCGACGTGATGCACGTTACGAAGAATATTTGCGTGAACCTCCTAAGCTTCTTGGGCGTGTATGGGAAGACAAATGATACAAAGGAAGCACGGCAGGACCAGCAACGTTTGAAAGACCCTGATGACCGGCATCCGGAATGGTTTCAAGGTCGTGCCAGCTACGCTCTGACCAAAGAAGAGAAGGTCATCTTTTTTGAATGCCTGAGCAGTATGAAGGTCCCGTCTGGATTCTCGTCCAATATAAAGGGAATAATAAACATGGCGGAGAAAAAGTTCCAAAACCTGAAGTCTCACGACTGCCACGTGATTATGACGCAATTGGTTCCGATTGCTTTGAGGGGGCTCCTGCCGGAAAATGTTCGAGTAGCCATTGTGAAGCTATGTGCATTCCTCAATGCAATCTCTCAGAAGGTAATCAATCCAGAAGATCTACCACGGTTACAGAACGATGTGGTCCAATGTCTTGTCAGTTTCGAGTTGGTGTTCCCGCCATCCTTCTTCAATATTATGACGCACCTCCTGGTTCACCTAGTCGAAGAGATTTTCATTCTCGGTCCTGTATTTCTACACAATATGTTCCCCTTCGAGAGGTTCATGGGAGTATTAAAGAAATAAGTTCGTAACCGTGCTAGGCCAGAAGGAAGCATCGCCAAGGGCTATGGAAATGAGGAGGTAATTGAGTTTTGTGTTGACTTTGTTCCTGACCTTAAGCCGATTGGCCTTCCTCGATCGCGGCACGAGGGGAGACTAAGTGGAAAAGGCACGATCGGAAGGAAATCAACGATATTTATGGACGGCCATTCTCTGACTGAAGCACACCACTCTGTACTGACCAATTCCAGCTTGGTGGCTCCGTACTTTGAGAAACACAAGAATATTTTACGCTCGGACAACCCGGGGAAGCTTGAATCCTGGATTAGGAAGGCCCACATGGAGACTTTCGGCAGTTGGTTGAGAAAACATTTAATGAATGACAATGATGTTGTAGATCAGCTGTACATGTTGGCCAAGACACCATCTTCGACTATAACGACTTTCCAAGGGTACGAGATAAATGGGAATACATTTTACACGATCGCCCAAGATAAAAAGAGCACCAACCAAAACAATGGTGTCCGCTTTGATGCAGCAACCGAGAATGGGCAAAAGGTCACATATTATGGTTACATAGAGGAGATATGGGAACTTGACTATGGACCCTCCTTTAAGGTCCCTTTGTTCCGGTGCAAATGGTTCAAGCTAACAGGAGGTGGGGTAAAGGTGGACCAGCAATACGGAATGACAATGGTGGATTTCAACAATCTTGGTTACCTTGACGAACCATTCGTCCTAGCGAAAGATGTCGCTCAGGTTTTCTATGTGAAGGACATGAGTAGCAAACCGAGGAAACGGAAAGATAAGAAAACGATCAGTACATCATGCGATGATCCAAAGCGCCACATTGTTCTTTCAGGGAAAAGAAACATCGTGGGAGTGGAGGACAAGACAGACATGTCAGAAGATTATAATATGTTTGGTGAAATTCCGCCCTTCAAAGTGAACACCGACCCAAGCATTAAGTTAAATGATGAGGATGCTCCATGGATACGGCACAATCGTAAGCAAGCAGGGACACAAGGGAAGAATTGATGTGTAATAATTTATTGTACCAAACTTTGTATTTGGTCGATGAACTGAATGATGTATCAAACCTTTTGTCAAACCTTCAAGGGATTAGTTTTATTTTTCTGATTTTTTTGATATATAATTGTATTTTTAAGATTTTAAAATGAATTAGTTTTATTTTTCTGATTTTAAAAGGAAAAAGGAAGAAGAAGAAAGAAGGAAAAAGGAAAAAAAAGAAGAAAAAAGGAAAAACAGAAGAAAAAAAATAACAAAAGAAAAAAGGAAAAACAGAAGAAAAAACAAACAGAAGAAAAACATAAGAAAAAAACAAACAGAAGGAAAACAGAAGAAAAAAGAAAAAAGGAAGAAAGGAAGAAAAAAGAAGAAGAAAAACAAGAAAAAGGAAGAAAAAAACAGAAGAAAAAATAAAAGAAAAAAGGAAGAAAAAAACAGAAGAAAAACAAGAATTTAAAATGAATTAGTTTTATTTTCTGATTTTTTTGATATATAATTGTATTTTTAAGATTTTAATAACATAAATAAATAAGTAATTAGAAACTTTAATAGCAAAAATAATTATCATAAAGTAAAATAAATAAGTAATTAGAAACAAAATAAAATAAAATAAATAAGCTTTTTGTTGTAAGTAGAAACAAAACAAAATAAATAAAGCAAAAATGAAAACAAAAAACAGGCAAAAAATAAAAAATATGCCACCTACTGGGCCACCACGGCCTGAATACGACTAGAAACCCATTATTGGGCCAGGATTCAGGCCCGCAGGAAGGCCCAGTAGGCCCACAGGCTAATAGTAACAGAATAGGCCCGTAAGCCTGCATTTGAGAGGAGCTCGAAGTGGTGAGCGCAGCCGCGCTTATAAACCACTTTCGAAGCCTCTCGGCTAGCGAGGTGGGACTAAACATCCCACCGCACCGCGCCAGTGCCAGCACAGACCTTTAGTCGCGGTTGGTGTGGCGGACCGCGACTAAAGGGTAGCTTTAGTCGCGGTCCGCCTCCCCAACTGCGACCAAAGGCTCTTCCTGCGCGGGAGCGAAAGCGGCGCCAAAATCCTTTAGTCGCGGTTGGTGTGGCGGACCGCGACTAAAGGTAGCCTTTAGTCGCGGTTGGTGTGGCGGGCCGCGACTAAAGGGTAGCTTTAGTCGCGATCCGCCTCCCCAACCGCGACTAAAGGTGCGTATATAAATACTGCACTTGGCAGTTTTGCCACTTCCCATTCTCCTCTCTCTCGACGCCGAAGCGCTGCCCCGACGCCGATCGACGCCGACGCCGACGCCGAAGCCCTGCCCCGACGCCGAAGCCCTGCGCGCCGCCGCCCCCGTCCCCAGTGAGCGCCGCCTCCGCCCGTGCCTGCCCTTGCCCGCCGCCCGTGCCCTGCGCCCTTGCCCGCCGCCCGACGCCCTGCCGCCCGCCGCCCGACGCCCTGCCGCCCGACGCCCTGCCGCCCGCCGCCCGCCGCCCGCTGGCCCTGCCTGTCGTCCTCCGCGCGCCGCCCGCCGCCCGCTGGCCCTGCCGTCCTCCGCCGGCAGAAGAAGATCAGAAGAAAAAAAAGGAAGAAGAAGAAGAAAGAAAAAGGGAAAAGGAAGAAGAAGAAAAAGGAAAAAAGGAAAAAGGAAAAAGGAAAAAGGAAAACACAAAAAAAAACAAATTAAACAGAAGAAAAAACAAAAGAAAACAAAAAAAAACAGAAGAAAAACAAAGGAAGAAGAAAGAAAAAGGAAGAAGAAAAAAAACAAGAAAGAAAAAGAAAGAAGAAAAAAGAAAGGAAGAAGAAAAACAAAGGAAGAAGAAAAAAAGAAAGAAGAAAAAGGAAGAAGAAAAAAAGAAAGAAGAAAGAAAGAAGAAAGAAAAATGAAGAAGAAAAAACAAGAAAGAAAAAGGAAAAAAAATGAAAACCAAATAAAAACCAAATGAAAACCAAAAGAAAGAAGAAAGGAAAAGGAAGAAGAAAAAAAGAAGAAGAAAGGAAGAAGAAAGGAAGAAGAAGAAAGAAAGAAAAAAGAAAAAGGAAAGAAGAAGAAAGAAAGAATAGAAAGGAATAAGAAGAAAAGGAAGAAGAAGAAAGAAAGAAGAAAGGAAAGAAGAAAGAAAGAAGAAGAAAGGAAGAAGAAGAAAGAAAGAAGTAGAAAGGAAAAAGGAAGAAGAAAAAAAGTAACTTAAAACTTGATAATTAACAAAAAACCGTAATATTTGATAATTAACCAAATGGCGAGGGTTATACATGTGTGTTGTCCTCGCCTCCCTCTCTGTGGCGCCGTCGTCTGCCGCCCCGTCTCGCGCTCTACCGCGACACCCTCTCCCACCCCTTCCTCGCCCCCTCCTTTTGCCACCGCCCTTTCGCCACCGCCACCGCCACCGCCCCCCTTCTTCACTTAATTAATTTGTTTTTACTACATGTTTTCAGGACTGACATAATGGCGGACGATAGAGCTGACCCGATTATGGACAACTATGATCCGGACGGTGAAGCACATATGTTCGGCATCATAAACGGCGATATTCAATATGTGCCGACCGGACAAGAAGAAGATGATGTCTCTTCTTATCTGAACCTTGACAGTGAAGATGAAGGGCGCCGTCAGCAAGATGATGCCGAACAAACGTCGATAAACGACAATCTTCAAATGGAAGTAGCAACCACCTCCGGCGCCGAGGTATATATATACATTGAGCCTCTGGTGATACAAACTAACTGATTTGAATAAATATGTGTGTACTAACGGGCGTGACTCTCTTTCTTATTTTAGCCCTCGGCCGGATCGTCGAAACAATCGAGTACGTCGTCAAAGCGTGGCGCAACCAAGACGATGAAACAAGGGGAAACATGCACCATCGAGGTTGTCGACAGTGCAACCGGCAGGCCGCTGGAGCCCCGCAAGAACGCCATCAAGTTTGTCAGCCAATGCGGAGCCGTTGTTAGAGACAACGTCTCGATCACCGTCCAAGAGTGGAATGAGCCAAAGAAGGCACGAATTGCTGGTTTCACTTTTGTCGATAAGAGAACAAAAAAAGATTGCTTCAAGAAGCTTATGGAACATTTCGTTCTACCTCCGGAATACAACAAATTCGATGAGGAGGGTAACAAGATTGAGGAAAACAAGGAGAGGAGGAGGCTAGTCAAACAGTTCGCTCTTCATAAGATGGCCGACGCATTCCGGAAATTCAAGCAAAATCTAAACCATGACTTTGTCAAGCAGAACAAGACTCCGGATTTCAAAGGACAATATGAGAAACTGAAACATGATTGGCCAGAATTTGTGAAGCAAAAGAAATCGGAGCAGTTCATTCAAATATCAAAAAAAAATAAGGAAAATGCGGCTAAGAAGGAGTACAATCATATTATGGGGCCAGGAGGGTATCGCCTTTGGCAGCCTAGGTTGGAGAAGATGGAGAACGAGCTGAGGGCGCGAGGAATCCGTCCAGGTACGGAGGGATGGGACCCAAGGGCCAAAAGCTGGTGGTACGGGCATGGGGGAACGCTGAACCCGGAGACAGGGGAGTGTGTTTACCAGGGCAAAATAATGAAACCCACCCAAGCCCTTATTGACGCAATGAGGGATGCTCAAGAGGGGAAGATCAAGTTCAACAGAGAGAACGACGCACTGACAAAAGCCCTCGGGAATCCTGAACACGGAGGACGTGTACGAGGCATGGGGCACATTCCGTGGAAAATAGGGTTCCCGCAGAACGATGACCCGTACGGTTACAGAAGCCGTAAGAGAAAGATGGATCGGGAAGCAGATGTTGTGGCGCGGTTGGCATCGAAAATGGATGTGATGAAGAAAACTGTGAGTGTACTAGTAGCCGAAAGAGATGCAGCTTGGGCGCAGCATGAAGATCATCTAGCGGATCTCGATAGCCAGCAGCGGAGAAGCAGCGTGGCTTCCACGGAGGCCCCACCGGCTGGTGCAGATGCACCGACGATCGAAATTACTGCACCGGAGCCTCTGGTGGTCGAAATTACTGCACCGGAGCCTCCTCGCTACCCCGTGGACCATATAAAGGAGAGGAAAGAATGTCATCTGTATTATCCTATCGGGAACATGTCCATGAAGGTAGCCATCGGCAGTGCTTTACCATGTTTACCTGGAGCACTCCACCACAACAACCCCATTCAAGATGGCTATGCTCGTGTCACGGTGGAGGACATAGTCCAAGGGTTTGAGGACCTGGAGATTGACATTGCTACAACTGAAGGGGAGAAAAGACTTGGAGATGTCAAGCGCCATTTCATTCTATGGCAAAAGAAGTTTATCAAGTTTCCAGGCGAGGCGCCAAGGACAACAAGTCCACCCCCCTACGGTGGTGGTGGTGGCGATGGCGGCGGCGGTGGTGGTGGTGGTGGTGGTGGCGGTTCACCTACACCTCCGTCACGTCAGCCGACGCCTCCCAGTCCACAACGTCCGGCGGGTGATCAGACGTCGCCCCCCAGTCCTCGTCCGGCGGGTGATCAGACGCCGCCCCCCAATCCACCTCCGGCAAAGAAGCAGAAGCAGTCCTGGATTATTAACCCGGACCCTTATGTACCTAAGACCACAAAGGTACCGGAGCCATCACTAAAGCCTCTCCCCACAAGGCCTTGGGAACGTAGTGCCGAGGAAACTGCCGCGGCCGCGGCTGCTGATCTTGAGAAATGGAAGGCGGACTGCAAGAAGAAAAGAGAGCCCGAGCCCAAGCCAGTATTTTCTGATGAGCAAAAGAAGTGGGCTAAGTCATTTTTGAGCACACCGTCCCAAGCCGCGAAGAATCTGCCTGAGGACTATGCACGTGAACTTCGTAGGCAGGCACTCATGTTGAAGGAGAAGAAAGGGCGGGCGGATGACCCCGATCCGGAACAAAGTAAACGAGTTGCCCAGCTCGGGGAACAAAGTAAACAATCGATTGCCCCGCTTATAGTGAAAGCCGCCGGTCCGGATGACCCCGATATCATAGCAGCTGCGGCAGCACTTGGATTGACTGCAACGAGTGCCAGAGAACAAGCGGCCAACTTAGGTATTACTCTTCGTGAACTGTTAGGCCTTGATGAGGCGCCAGTGAAGGAGGTAGTAATTACATATGTGAAGAATGGGCCTCTCGTCGAGCCTGCGCAGGAACAGGATCTACCTCCACAAATGAAAGGTCTGCTGAAATGGTACAAGGGTTACATAAAAAATAAAAACGCCAACGAATATATTTATGCGGAAGTTTTATATGAGCATCACTTCAAACATTACTATGTACAAATTCATCTGAGTGAATTGTTCCAGCTTTTCAATCTGCGCGAGCTCGACAAATCTATCATCAGTTGCTACATTCTGTAAGTGATTTATTTCTACCCCATCTCGTTCATATTGCCTGCACTATATATATGTCCTAACTATATTGTTGTGTCCGCTATTATACATGCAGAATGAAGATTAAGGAATGCAGAGTAAGGAATATCCATGATGCTGGGTTCATTGACCCACACATCGTTAATGGATATGTGTTGCGGCATCACCCCGACGACATGGAGGCAGACCTGTGGCAGTTTCTTACAAAGCAGGAACTCAAAAGTGATATTCTATTTCCTTACCATTTTGGGTGAGTGTTTCTGTCTTGAGCACATTCTCTTTTGTTTACTCCATGCATGGTATGTGGCCGGCTAATCGATGAGTTATGCATGACGTACTGTGCATGTATCGTGTCCGCAGGTTCCACTGGATTCTGCTAGTAATTAAAGTTGACACCTCAGAATGTCTCGTCCACGACTCTCTGAATATGGATCCAAAACTTTGGGGCGACCTGAGAAAAATGCTGCAGAAGTAATTATTTTCATTCATTTGCGCTCTATATCGATCGGCCTATTTCGTTCATTTCCTAATATCAAGTAACTAATAACTCTCTTGTTCATTTAATTTTCTTTGCCTCATAGGGTTTGGAGACGGTTCGTAGATACAAAGGTCGGTGAATTCAAAAAAGAGCTAGAATTCAAAAAGTCAAAGGCTAAGAATGCTGGGGATATTCAGCCAGCGGGGACCAATCTATGTGGATACTATGTCTGTGAGATGATCCGGAGATACACCTCTGAGCGGGTTCCGAGTGATACCAATGCTCAGAGGAATAACCTCCGGATGATGCTTAGTCCAGAAGCTCGCTTCCGACCACTTCAAGAGGAACTAGCTGGATGGTTCAGGAGGGAAGTCCTCCATCCTAAAGGAGAACACCATTACGAGGACGTAGAACTTTATATGCCTTAAATTATGTATGGAAACTTGTTCAAAATTGTATATGGTCATCCGATGATATTTAATATATACTGTATATTCCTCTTGAATTCTTTTTGGTTCTAATTTCAAATTTGTTTGAAATTGTACATTCATATGCATGTATGTAGTAGCGTAGAATATGTGAAACTCCTTCAAAATTAAAATAAAGCATAAAAGAAATAAAACAATACAAATTAAACAGAAAACATGTTTAGGGGGGGCAGGTTTAGGGGGGGGGCTAAAACCCTAAACCTGCGGTGGTCTTTAGTCGTGGTTGGCCAGAAGAACCGCGACTAAAAGTCCTCCGCCCCGGCGGCCACCTGGCGCCCACGTGGATGGGCCTTTAGTCGCGGTTCTTAAGCAACCGCGACTAAAGGGTGGAGCCTTTAGTCCCGCCTGTTTGGTCGCGGTTGCGCAGCCGCGACTAATGGCAATTGCGAACCGCGACCAAAGGCCCTTTTTCCACCAGTGAGATCAAGGACATGTCTACCGAGCGGCCTTTGGCTCGGTAGCACTTCATGGCAGTCTTCCTTTTTTAGTATGTTTTTGTCTACAGAGCGGCCTTTGGCTCGGTAGCACTTCATGGCAGCCTTCCTTTTTTAGTATGTTTTGTCATCCCAGCAAGAAAAAGATAAAGACCAAACAACGTGTTCAAAAAAAATTGCGACAACACACAACGTGTTATTTTCTAATTTAGATTTTAAATTTTTTTAATAAGTGGTGAAGGGGAAGGAGTTGCCCATCGACTAGTAGAAAGTTAGCTGAAACAACAGAGTAACTTGCAGATATAGCTGGTAGGGGTACGTGGGGCATGGTATGACAGTAGTGAAAAACTATATCATCCATGAATAGGGAAGGGGAGGGTTGCACATCGACTACTAGGTAGATTGTTGGGGTAGTAGACTAGTTGCACATCACTAAAAATTTGTTGTCATGGTTGCTAGGTTACAATCTCATAATATTTTGGATCATGCAGATTTAAAAAATGGTTTTGAAAAAAGTAGCACCATGTTGTACTAAAATTGCATGATGTAGTAGTAGATTTGCACCATACAGCATCAAAGTTGGCATAAGTTTTTTCATCAAAACATATTCATATGTAATCTAGTTTCAAAGACCCGTCGCGAGGATTCCGACGATGAAACCGGATCTGAATTTTGACGCATGGTTTGAAAGATATGACTTTAAAACAACTGAAAACCCGAATAAATGCACATGCACATCCAACAAACATGGAATTAAATGTGTTGACCTGGCCATGTGACCATCCTATTATTACATGTCATGTCAAGAATAAAGACAAAAGTTGAGCCACAAAACTGCATGCATGCATGTGTGAGATCCGACCGCTCGGTTTTTCCAAATAGTGCCTTACACTTTTAGATTTCAGTTAAGATCAAATTATCAACGTTGGGAGAACTGCCACCTTGGGCCGGCCCTCTTTTACTTCCTCATTTTTATCCCACGTTTTGTCTTTCTTTAAAAAAACCTATCATGTTTCATTATTTTGGTTTCTTTTTGCTCGTCTCCCCTTGGTTTAAGTTCCTTTTTGCCATCATAGTTTGAATATTTTCCCACAGTCTTAATAATTTTTTAAGGTATCTAATTCAAAAGTAACAACAACTGAACTTTTCATACATGAATATACTTTTTTACGTAAATATTTTTAAAATAAATGATGGATATGTTATTATACACGTATAAAATCTTTTCATACCCCTGCATGAATATTTTTTCTTGCTTTGATATATATTTTTTCTATTCTTTGAAAATAGACTTTTAAATCTAGATAATGAAAATACTTTTTCCGAAACAGAAACAAAATTAATCTTCGGCTTAATGGGCCATCCGATGACCGGTTCATATAGCAGAATGGACGTTTGTAAACTAGACAATTTAATGTTAAATGGATTTTGAATCGGGGTTGTCTTTTGAGAGGTAAACAACTTAAAATTCTGTTTTACTAAAGCACATCTAGATGTGCCCTAAGTATTGCATATCTAAGTTCGACGTCATTGATTGTAAAATTATGAATTAGAAAAGAATCGGAGTGCACCTGTTTTATCCTTGCATAGTTGCATACTCTTGCATTAATACACATGCATGGCGTAGTTTTAAAAGCCGGGTAGGATCGGGAAAACCCGGAACCGACGCCACCTAAATCCGGCGAATGAAAAGTTATATCTAAATATTTTTTCTTTTTTATTACGCCGCCTACCGCCTATAGGCTGAAGCAGTGAGCACCAGCGAGCAGTTCTCAGAACGTTTGTGCCCCGAAAGTGTCTCACTGGTGGAAAAAGGGCCTTTGGTCGCGGTTGCGCAACCGCGACCAAACAGGCGGGACTAAAGGCTCCACCCTTTAGTCGCGGTTGCTTAAGAACCGCGACTAAAGGCCAGTCCACGTGGGCGCCAGGTGGCCGCCAGGGCGGAGGTCTTTTAGTCGCGGTTCTTCTGGCCAACCGCGACTAAAGACCTCCGCAGGTTTAGGGTTTTAGCCCCCCCCCCTAAACCTGCCCCCCCTAAACCTGTTTTCTGTTTAATTTGTATTGTTTTATTTCTTTTATGCTTTATTTTAATTTTGAAGGAGTTTCACATATTCTACGCTACTACATACATGCATATGAATGTACAATTTCAAACAAATTTGAAATTAGAACCAAAAAGAATTCAAGAGGAATATACAGTATATATTCAATATCATCGGATGACCATATACAATTTTGAACAAGTTTCCATACATAATTTAAGGCATATAAAGTTCTACGTCCTCGTAATGGTGTTCTCCTTTAGGATGGAGGACTTCCCTCCTGAACCATCCAGCTAGTTCCTCTTGAAGTGGTCGGAAACGAGCTTCTGGACTAAGCATCATCCGGAGGTTATTCCTCTGAGCATTGGTATCACTCGGAACCCGCTCAGAGGTGTATCTCCGGATCATCTCACAGACATAGTATCCACATAGATTGGTCCCCGCCGGCTGAATATCCCCAGCATTCTTAGCCATTGCCATTTTGAATTCTAGCTCTTTTTTGAATTCACCGACCTTTGTATCTACGAACCGTCTCCAAACCCTACGAGGCAAAGAAAATTAAATGAACAAGAGAGTTATTAGTTACTTGATATTAGGAAATGAACGAAATAGGCCGATCGATATAGAGCGCAAATGAATGAAAATAATTACTTCTGCATCATTTTTCTCAGGTCGCCCCAAAGCTTTGGATCCATATTCAGAGAGTCGTGGACGAGACATTCTGAGGTGTCAACTTTAATTACTAGCAGAATCCAGTGGAACCTGCGGACACGATACATGCACAGTACGTCATGCATAACTCATCGATTAGCCGGCCACATACCATGCATGGAGTAAACAAAAGAGAATGTGCTCAAGACAGAAACACTCACCCAAAATGGTAAGGAAATAGAATATCACTTTTGAGTTCCTGCTTTGTAAGAAACTGCCACCGGTCTGCCTCCATGTCGTCGGGGTGATGCCGCAACACATATCCATTAACGATCTGTGGGTCAATAAACCCAACATCATGGATGTTCCTTACTCTGCATTCCTTAATCTTCATTCTGCATGTATAATAGCGGACACAACAATATAGTTAGGACATATATATAGTGCAGGCAATATGAACGAGATGGGGTAGAAATAAATCACTTACAGAACGTAGCAACTGATGATAGATTTGTCGAGCTCGCGCAGATTGAAAAGCTGGAACAATTCACTCAGATGAATTTGTACATAGTAATGTTTGAAGTGATGCTCATGTCTAACTTCCGCATAAATATATTCGTTGGCGTTTTTATTTTTTATGTAACCCTTGTACCATTTCAGCAGACCTTTCATTTGCGGAGGTAGATCCTGTTCCTGCGCAGGCTCGACGAGAGGCCCATTCTTCACATATGTAATTACTACCTCCTTCACTGGCAGATCATCAAGGCCTAACAGTTCACGAAGAGTAATACCTAAGTTGGCCGCTTGTTCTCTGGCACTCGTTGCAGTCAATCCAAGTGCTGCCGGAGCTGCTATGATATCGGGGTCATCCGGACCGGCGGCTTTCACTATAAGCGGGGCAATTGATTGTTTACTTTGTTCCCCGAGCTGGGCAACTCGTTTACTTTGATCGGGGTCATCCGCCCGCCCTTTCTTCTCCTTCAACATGAGTGCCTGCCTACGAAGTTCACGTGCATAGTCCTCAGGCAGATTCTTCGCGGCTTGGGACGGTGTGCTCAAAAATGACTTAGCCCACTTCTTTTGCTCATCAGAAAATACTGGCTTGGGCTCGGGCTCTCTTTTCTTCTTGCAGTCCGCCTTCCATTTCTCAAGATCAGCAGCCGCGGCCGCGGCAGTTTCCTCGGCACTACGTTCCCAAGGCCTTGTGGGGAGAGGCTTCAGTGATGGCTCCGGTACCTTTGTGGTCTTAGGTACATAAGGGTCCGGGTTAATAACCCAGGACTGCTTCTGCTTCTTTGCCGGAGGTGGATTGGGGGGCGGCGTCTGATCACCCGCCGGACGAGGACTGGGGGGCGACGTCTGATCACCCGCCGGACGTTGTGGACTGGGAGGCGTCGGCTGACGTGATGGAGGTGTAGGTGAACCGCCACCACCACCACCACCGCCGCCGCCGCCACCGCCACCGCCACCACCGTAGGGGGGTGGACTTGTTGTCCTTGGCGCCTCGCCTGGAAACTTGATAAACTTCTTTTGCCATAGAATGAAATGGTGCTTGACATCTCCAAGTCTTTTCTCCCCTTCAGGTGTAGCAATGTCAATCTCCAGGTCCTCAAACCCTTGGACTATGTCCTCCACCGTGACACGAGCATAGCCATCTTGAATGGGGTTGTTGTGGTGGAGTGCTCCAGGTAAACATGGTAAAGCACTGCCGATGGCTACCTTCATGGACATGTTCCCGATAGGATAATACAGATGACATTCTTTCCTCTCCTTTATATCGTCCACGGGGTAGCGAGGAGGCTCCGGTGCAGTAATTTCGACCACTAGAGGCTCCGGTGCAGTAATTTCGATCGTCGGTGCATCTGCACCAGCCGGTGGGGCCTCCGTGGAAGCCACGCTGCTTCTCCGCTGCTGGCTTCCGAGATCCGCTGGATGATCTTCATGCTGCGCCCCAGCTGCATCTCTTTCGGCTACTAGTACACTCACGGTTTTCTTCATCACATCCATTTCCGATGCCAACCGCGCCACAACATCTGCTTCCCGATCCTTCTTTCTCTTACAGCTTCTGTAACCGTACGGGTCATCGTTCTGGGGGAACCCTATTTTCCACGGAATGTGCCCCATGCCTCGTACACGTCCTCCGTGTTCAGGATTCCCGAGGGCTTTTGTCAGTGCGTCGTTCTCTCTGTTGAACTTGATCTTCCCCTCTTGAGCATCCCTCATTGCGTCAATAAGGGCTTGGGTGGGTTTCATTATTTTGCCCTGGTAAACACACTCCCCTGTCTCCGGGTTCAGCGTTCCCCCATGCCCGTACCACCAGCTTTTGGCCCTTGGGTCCCATCCCTCCGTACCTGGACGGATTCCTCGCGCCCTCAGCTCGTTCTCCATCTTCGCCAACCTAGGCTGCCAAAGGCGATACCCTCCTGGCCCCATAATATGATTGTACTCCTTCTTAGCCGCATTTTCCTTATTTTTTTCGATATTTGAATGAACTGCTCCGATTTCTTTTGCTTCACAAATTCTGGCCAATCATGTTTCAGTTTCTCATATTGTCCTTTGAAATCCGGAGTCTTGTTCTACTTGACAAAGTCATGGTTTAGATTTTGCTTGAATTTCCGGAATGCGTCGGCCATCTTATGAAGAGCGAACTGTTTGACTAGCCTCCTCCTCTCCTTGTTTTCCTCAATCTTGTTACCCTCCTCATCGAATTTGTTGTATTCCGGAGGTAGAACGAAATGTTCCATAAGCTTCTTGAAGCAATCTTTTTTTGTTCTCTTATCGACAAAAGTGAAACCAGCAATTCGTGCCTTCTTTGGCTCATTCCACTCTTGGACGGTGATCGAGACGTTGTCTCTAACAACGGCTCCGCATTGGCTGACAAACTTGATGGCGTTCTTGCGGGGCTCCAGCGGCCTGCCGGTTGCACTGTCGACAACCTCGATGGTGCATGTTTCCCCTTGTTTCATCGTCTTGGTTGCGCCACGCTTTGACGACGTACTCGATTGTTTCGACGATCCGGCCGAGGGCTAAAATAACAAAGAGAGTCGCGCCCGTTAGTACACACATATTTATTCAAATCAGTTAGTTTGTATCACCAGAGGCTCAATGTATATATATACCTCGGCGCCGGAGGTGGTTGCTACTTCCATTTGAAGATCGTCGTTTATCGACGTTTGTTCGGCATCATCTTGCTGACGGCGCCCTTCATCTTCACCGTCAAGGTTCAGATAAGAAGAGACATCATCTTCTTCTTGTCCAGTCGGCACGTATTGAATATCGCCGTTTATGATGCCGAACATATGTGCTTCACCGTCCGGATCATAGTTGTCCATAATCGGGTCAGCTCTATCGTCCGCCATTATGTCAGTCCTGAAAACATGTAGTAAAAACAAATTAATTAAGTGAAGAAGGGGGGCGGTGGCGGTGGCGGTGGCGAAAGGGCGGTGGCAAAAGGAGGGGGCGAGGAAGGGGTGGGAGAGGGTGTCGCGGTAGAGCGCGAGACGGGGCGGCAGACGACGGCGCCACGGAGAGGGAGGCCAAGACAACACACATGTATAACCCTCGCCATTTGGTTAATTATCAAATTTTACGGTTTTTTGTTAATTATCAAGTTTTAAGTTACTTATTTTCTTCTTCCTTTTTCCTTTCTTCTTCTTTCTTTCTTCTTCTTCCTTTCTTCTTCTTTCTTTCTTCTTTCCTTTCTTCTTTCTTTCTTCTTCTTCCTTTCTTCTTCTTTCTTTCTTCTTTCCTTTCTTCTTTCTTTCTTCTACTTCCTTTTCTTCTTATTCCTTTCTATTCTTTCTTTCTTCTTCTTTCCTTTTTCTTTTTTCTTTCTTTCTTCTTCTTCCTTTCTTCTTCCTTTCTTCTTCTTCCTTTTTCCTTTCTTCTTCTTTCTTTCTTCTTCTTCCTTTCTTCTTCTTTCTTTCTTCTTTCCTTTCTTCTTTCTTTCTTCTTCTTCCTTTTCTTCTTATTCCTTTCTATTCTTTCTTTCTTCTTCTTTCCTTTTTCTTTTTTCTTTCTTTCTTCTTCTTCCTTTCTTCTTGCTTTCTTCTTCTTTTTTTCTTCTTCCTTTTCCTTTCTTCTTTCTTTTGGTTTTCATTTGGTTTTTATTTGGTTTTCATTTTTTTATTCCTTTTTCTTTCTTGTTTTTTCTTCTTCATTTTTCTTTCTTCTTTCTTTCTTCTTTCTTTTTTTCTTCTTCCTTTGTTTTTCTTCTTCCTTTCTTTTTTCTTCTTTCTTTTTCTTTCTTGTTTTTTTTCTTCTTCCTTTTTCTTTCTTCTTCCTTTGTTTTTCTTCTGTTTTTTTTGTTTTCTTTTGTTTTTTCTTCTGTTTAATTTGTTTTTTTTTGTGTTTTCCTTTTTCCTTTTTCTTCTTCTTCCTTTTCCCTTTTTCTTTCTTCTTCTTCTTCGTTTTTCATCTTCTGATCTTCTTCTGCCGGCGGAGGACGGCAGGGCCAGCGGGCGGCGGGCGGCGCGCGGAGGGCGGCAGGCAGGGCCAGCGGGCGGCGGGCGCGCGGCGCGCGGAGGACACGGCGCAGGCAGGGCCAGCGGGCGGCGGGCGCGGCGGGCGGCAGGGCGGCAGGGCGCAGGGCACGGGCGGCGCTCACTGGGGACGGGGGGCGGCGGCGCGCAGGGCTCCGGCGTCGGGCAGGGCTTCGGCGTCGGCGTCGGCGTCGATCGGCGTCGGGGCAGCGCTTCGGCGTCGAGAGAGAGGAGAATGGGAAGTGGCAAAACTGCCAAGTGCAGTATTTATAGACGCAGCTTTAGTCGCGGTTGGTGTGGCGGACCGCGACTAAAGCTAGGCTGTAGTCGCGGTCCGCCACACCAACCGCGACTAAAGCTAGCCTTTAGTCGCGGTCCGCCACACCAACCGCGACTAAAGGGTTTTGGCGCCGCTTCGTTCCCGCGCAGGAAAGAGCCTTTAGTCGCGGTTGGTGTGGCGGACCGCGACTAAAGCCTAGCTTTAGTCGCGGTCCGCCACACCAACCGCGACTAAAGCTCTGTGCTGGCACTGGCGCGGTGCGGTGGGATGTTTAGTCCCACCTCGCTAGCCGAGAGGCTTCGACAGTGGTTTATAAGCGCGGCTGCGCTGACCACTTCGAGCTCCTCTCAAATGCAGGCTTACGGGCCTATTCTGTTACTGCTAGCCTGTGGGCCTACTGGGCCTTCCTGCGGGCCTGAATCCTGGCCCAATAATGGGTTTCTAGTCGTATTCAGGCCGTGGTGGCCCAGTAGGTGGCTTATTTTTTATTTTTTGCCTGTTTTTTGTTTTCATTTTTGCTTTATTTATTTTGTTTTGTTTCTACTTACAACAAAAAGCTTATTTATTTTATTTTATTTTGTTTCTAATTACTTATTTATTTTACTTTATGATAATTATTTTTGCTATTAAAGTTTCTAATTACTTATTTATTTATGTTATTAAAATCTTAAAAATACAATTATATATCAAAAAAATCAGAAAATAAAACTAATTCATTTTAAATTCTTGTTTTTCTTCTGTTTTTTTCTTCCTTTTTTCTTCTATTTTTTTCTTCTGTTTTTTTCTTCCTTTTTCTTGTTTTTCTTCTTTTTTTTCTTCCTTTCTTCCTTTTTCCTTTTTTCTTCTGTTTTTCTTCTGTTTGTTTTTTTCTTATGTTTTTCTTCTGTTTTTCCTTTTTTTCTTCTGTTTGTTTTTTTCTTCTGTTTTTCCTTCTTTCTTCTTCTTCCTTTTTCCTTTTAAAATCAGAAAAATAAAACTAATTCATTTTAAAATCTTAAAAATACAATAATATATCAAAAAAATCAGAAAAATAAAACTAATCCCTTGAAGGTTTGACAAAAGGTTTGATACATCATTCAGTTCATCGACCAAATACAAAGTTTGGTACAATAAATTATTACACATCAATTCTTCCCTTGTGTCCCTGCTTGCTTACGATTGTGCCGTATCCATGGAGCATCCTCATCATTTAACTTAATGCTTGGGTCGGTGTTCACTTTGAAGGGCGGAATTTCACCAAACATATTATAATCTTCTGACATGTCTGTCTTGTCCTCCACTCCCACGATGTTTCTTTTCCCTGAAAGAACAATGTGGCGCTTTGGATCATCGCATGATGTACTGATCGTTTTCTTATCTTTCCGTTTCCTCGGTTTGCTACTCATGTCCTTCACATAGAAAACCTGAGCGACATCTTTCGCTAGGACGAATGGTTCGTCAAGGTAACCAAGATTGTTGAAATCCACCATTGTCATTCCGTATTGCTGGTCCACCTTTACCCCACCTCCTGTTAGCTTGAACCATTTGCACCGGAACAAAGGGACCTTAAAGGAGGGTCCATAGTCAAGTTCCCATATCTCCTCTATGTAACCATAATATGTGACCTTTTGCCCATTCTCGGTTGCTGCATCAAAGCGGACACCACTGTTTTGGTTGGTGCTCTTTTTATCTTGGGCGATCGTGTAAAATGTATTCCCATTTATCTCGTACCCTTGGAAAGTCGTTATAGTCGAAGATGGTGTCTTGGCCAACATGTACAGCTGATCTACAACATCATTGTCATTCATTAAATGTTTTCTCAACCAACTGCCGAAAGTCTCCATGTGGGCCTTCCTAATCCAGGATTCAGGCTTCCCCGGGTTGTCCGAGCGTAAAATATTCTTGTGTTTCTCAAAGTACGGAGCCACCAAGCTGGAATTGGTCAGTACAGTGTGGTGTGCTTCAGTCAGAGAATGGCCGTCCATACATATCTATGATTTCCTTCCGATCGTGCCTTTTCCACTTAGTCTCCCCTCGTGCCGCGATCGAGGAAGGCCAATCGGCTTAAGGTCAGGAACAAAGTCAACACAAAACTCAATTACCTCCTCATTTCCATAGCCCTTGGCGATGCTTCCTTCTGGCCTAGCACGGTTACGAACATATTTCTTTAATACTCCCATGGACCTCTCGAAGGGGAACATATTGTGTAGAAATACAGGACCGAGAATGAAAATCTCTTCGACTAGGTGAACCAGGAGGTGCGTCATAATATTGAAGAAGGATGGCGGGAACACCAACTCGAAACTGACAAGACATTGGACCACATCGTTCTGTAACCGTGGTAGATCTTCTGGATTGATTACCTTCTGAGAGATTGCATTGAGGAATGCACATAGCTTCACAATGGCTACTCGAACATTTTCCGGCAGGAGCCCCCTCAAAGCAATCGGAAGCAATTGCGTCATAATCACGTGGCAGTCGTGAGACTTCAGGTTTTGGAACTTTTTCTCCGCCATGTTTATTATTCCCTTTATATTGGACGAGAATCCAGACGGGACCTTCATACTGCTCAGGCATTCAAAAAAGATGACCTTCTCTTCTTTGGTCAGAGCGTAGCTGGCACGACCTTGAAACCATTCCGGATGCCGGTCATCAGGGTCTTTCAAACGTTGCTGATCCTGCCGTGCTTCCTTTGTATCATTTGTCTTCCCATACACGCCCAAGAAGCTTAGGAGGTTCACGCAAATATTCTTCGTAACGTGCATCACGTCGATTGCAGAGCGGACTTCTAGGACTTTCCAATATTCTAGCTTCCAGAATATAGATTTCTTCTTCCACATGGCTGCGTGCCCGTCAGCTCCCTTCGGAACTGATTGTCCGCCAGGACCCTTTCCAAAGATGACTTTCAAATCCTTGACCATATCAAATACCTCAGCACCAGTGCGTTCTGCAGGCTTCGGCCGGTGATCTGCCTTGCCGTTGTAATGCTTGCCTTTCTTTCTTACTGGATGAATTTTCGGAAGAAATCGACGATGCCCAAGGTACACGTTCTTCTTACAATTTGGCAAATGTACACTTTCAGTCTCATGTAAGCAGTGCGTGCATGCATTGTATCCTTTATTTGACAGTCCCGAAAGGTTACTAAGAGCAGGCCAATCGTTGATGGTTACGAAAAGCAACGCTCGTAGGTCAAATTCCTCTTGTTTGTGCTCATCCCACACACGGACACCAGGTCTGCCCCACAGCTGTAAAAGTTCATCAACTAATGGCCTTAGGTACACATCGATGTCGTTGCCGGGTTGCTTAGGACCTTGGATGAGCACTGGCATCATAATGAACTTCCGCTTCATGCACAACCAAGGAGGAAGGTTGTAGATGCATAGAGTCACGGGCCAGGTGCTATGGCTGGAGCTCTGCTCGCCAAAAGGATTCATGCCATCTGTACTTAGACCAAATCTTATGTTCCTTGCGTCAGCTGCAAAATCTTTGAACTCTCTGTCGATCTTTCTCCATTGCGTTCCATCTGCGGTGTGTCTCAACTCCCCGTCCGACTTACGGTCCTCTTTGTGCCATCGCAACAACTTGGCATGCTCTTTGTTCCTGAACAGACGTTTCAACCGTGGTATTATAGGAGCATACCACATCACCTTGGCGGGAACCCTCTTCCTGGGTTTCTCGCCCTCAACATCGTCACCAGGGTCATCGCCTCTGATCTTATAACGCAATGCAGTGCATACCGGGCATTCATTCAAATTCTCGTATTCACCGCGGTAGAGGATGCAGTCGTTGATGCATGCATGTATCTTCAGAACCTCTAAACCTAGAGGGCAGACAACCTTCTTTGCTTCGTACGTACTGGCGGGCAACTCGTTATTCTTTGGAAACATATTCTTCAACATTTTCAGCAAGTTTTCAAATGCCGAGTCAGCTACACCTGCCTGTGCCTTCCATTTCAGCAAATCCAGTGTGCAGCCCAGCTTTTTCAGACCATCATCGCATCCGGGGTACAACGACTTTCTGTGATCCTCTAACATGCGATCCAAATTCTCCCTCTCCTTTTCAGTTTCGCAGCGTCTTCGTGCATCAGCAATGGTCCGACCAAGATCATCAACGGTCTCATCACGTGCCTCTTCTTCACCTTCACCTTCCCCTTCACCTTCCCCTTCACCTTCCCCTTCACCTTCACCTTCACCTTCAGCATCCTCCATGAAAGTATCACCGAAATCAGCAAGATAGCTTTCATCGATGAAATCATCCCCTTCTTCATCTTCTTCCATTATAACCCCTCTTTCTCCATGCTTGGTCCAACAATTATAGCTTGGCATGAAACCGTGCCGAAGCAGGTGCAGGTGAACTTCTCTTGAGGAAGAGTAACCCTTCTGATTCTTACAGTCAACACATGGACAGATAACAAAACCCTTCTGCTTGTTCGCATTAGCCACTACGAGGAAATCTTTCAAACCCGTAGTGAACTCGCGGGAGAGTCGGTTACCGTACATCCATTGCCGATTCATCTGCATTATTATAATATAAAATATATAATTAACCATCATGCATTTGTTAAACTAACTAGCTATAAACAATAGAAATTAAACAATGAACAACACACATGCATATTTAATCAATGACACACATGCATGAAAGGTTCAAGTTGCTAACCGCGATCGAGGAGGAAAAAATGAATGAGGAACCTCAAGTGTGGCTCTTGGGGCATTTCATCAAACACCTTGTGTGCATAAGAGGAACCAAAAGCAAACCTACATCCCTTGTGAAGCTTGTGAAGAGAAGTGGCACCAAATGGCTAAGTGAGTGTGCTGAACTGGTATATATAGGGGAGGAGCTTTAGTCGCGGTTGGCCTGGCCAACCGCGACTAAAGGCCTTTGGGCACCTTTAGTCGCGGTTGGCCTGGCCAACCGCGACTAAAGCCCCTCACGTGCACCAGCTGGCCACCGAGCGCCCTGGGCGCAGGCATTTGGTCGCGGTTCGTCTGCCGAACCGGGACTAAAGGCTTCATTAGTCGCGGTTCCTACAGTTCCGCGACTAATGGGGCTGGACGGAAGCCTCTTTTTCTACCAGTGTCTTCACCGACTTCGCGTCCTTCTCCGCTGTGTATGCTATAAGTACAACTACTCTATCTGAGAACCAGTCAGCTTAAGCTAAACCGCCCTGTTCTATAAGCAACTGATCATCATCCCATTCCCGGCAGGCAGCTATATACCTCTCGATGGAGCTCCAACCATGGCTGTCCTTCCTTGGGATTGTGCTCGCCACCGTGCTCTTCATCAAAGCCGTGGCTGGTCGACCCAGTGGACGTGGATACAACCTCCCTCCGGGACCTAAGCCATGGCCAATCATCGGAAACCTCAACCTCATTGGCGCGCTCCCACACCGCTCCATTCACGCGCTCTCGAAGCGGTACGGCCCACTCATGTACCTCCGCTTCGGATCCTTCCCGGTCGTCGTCGGATCTTCCGTCGAGATGGCCAAGTTCTTTCTCAAGACCCATGACGTGGTGTTCACTGACCGGCCCAGAACCGCCGCCGGGAAGTACACCACCTACAACTATAGCGACATCACCTGGTCCCAGTACGGTCCATACTGGCGCCAGGCGCGTAGGATCTGCCTCACCGAGCTCTTCAGCGTGAAGCGCCTCGAGTCATACGAGTACATCCGCAGAGAGGAGCTGCGCGCACTCCTGCGCGATCTGCACGTGGCGTCCGGCCGCGTCGTGACACTCAAGGACTACTTGTCCACGTTGAGCTTGAACGTGATATCGCGCATGATGTTGGGCAAGAATTACTTGGACAAGGAAGCGGCAGGCTCCGCGATCACGACGCCTGAGGAATTCAGGTGGATGCTCGACGAGCTGTTCTTGCTCAACGGCGTGCTCAATATCGGTGACTCCATCCCGTGGCTGGATTGGATGGACTTGCAGGGTTACGTTAAGAGGATGAAGAAGCTGAGCAAGATGTACGATCGGTTCCTCGAACACGTGGTCGACGAGCACAACGAACGGTGCAGCCGCGAGGGGGAGAGCTTCGTGGCAAAAGACATGGTCGATGTGCTGCTTCAGGTAGCCAGCGACCCCAATCTTGAGGTCAAACTCAGCCGGGATGGCGTTAAGGCCTTCATACAGGTCTGTGACTAAAATTCCTAGCTAGTACTTCCTTAGTTAATTTAAAAACTCTCAATTCCTATACTTCGAACAAACATATGTGTGCAGGATCTACTCGCTGGCGGCACGGAAAGCTCGACGGTGACTGTGGAATGGGCCATTTCCGAACTCCTCAAGAAGCCGGAGGTGTTTGCCAAGGCAACTGAGGAGCTGGACCGCATCGTCGGCCGGTGCCGCTGGGTCACAGAGGACGACATTCCGAGCCTCCCGTACGTGGATGCTATCATGAAAGAGACCATGCGGATGCATCCGGTGGTGCCGTTGCTGGTGCCCCGCCTGTCTCGCGAGGACACGACCGTCGGCGGCTACGACATCCCGGCTGGCACACGCGTCCACATAAGCGTGTGGTCCATTGGCCGTGACCCGACCTTGTGGGACGCGCCTGAGCATTTCATGCCGGAGCGGTTCCTTGACAGCAAGCTCGACGTGAATGGGCAGGACTACGAGCTCCTGCCGTTTGGCTCCGGCCGGCGGATGTGCCCCGGGTACAGCCTCGGCCTCAAGGTGATCCAGATGAGCCTCGCAAATCTGCTGCACGGCTTCACATGGAGGCTGCCCGAGGGCGTTTCCGCCGAGCAGCTGAGCATGGAAGAGATATTTGGGCTGTCCACTCCACGCAAGCTTCCATTAGAGACTATCATGGAGCCCAAGCTCCCACGTCACCTCTACCACGGGGCTAATGCGTTTGCGGAGTAATTAATGAGTTATTGTTTTTATGGATGTTCTGTTGTTCTTCCAGTATGTTGCGCCATATCTATTGCGCGTGATCCCCCTACAATCACTAGAATAAATGGAGTAGTCGGAAATGACAAACTAGGTGAGCTGCTCCGCACTTTCCCTGTCCTAATTTAGTGGCATAGGCGGGTTGTGAGCATGCTTTCAGTGTTTTTAACTTTGTTGTATCCACGATATTGTTGAATTATAGATGGACTTTGGTTCATATAAGACAATAATTGCTAATTAATTTTTAAGGCCCATGGTAAATGGTGGGAAGTTTAGTGCAGTACCATACTGCTAGTGGAGGAATAGTTTTTTTTCAGGGATCTAGTGGAGGAAGAGTTGAACCCTTTATAAATGTTGCTCTACCACATGACATTGAGAGCGTTAGAAGTGGAGCTATACATGTGTGCTCCTCCTTCACTGCCGCGCGTGCATTAGCCGGGCTCACATCTATACGCTTTATTTTTGCCGGTTAGGAATGGTTAGTTAATCTCGAATCATTGAACGAGTCACTAACGGAAGTGTCACTGTCTGAGAAGTTGCACCATGGGCTGTTTGCTTACTTGATCGTGGTCCTAAGTCTAGATACAACTACCAGACGGCCTTTATATATAAGGAGGTGTTGGCCAGTGCAGCCAACACACTCACCCCCTCCTTACACAACTCTAGCCGACATTTACTGTTCCTTTCACTGCCTTGCCTCCAGCGATCTCATCACGACGACCGCGTGCACGGTTGGTCGGGAGAGTGGGTGCCTCCGGAACAAGATTTTGAGTCCCGAGTGGACCTTTTTTCTCGAGGGGTGCCGGAATTTGTGGTTACCACGGTAACCATGAAATACCAAAAAAAAATCAGATGAAATTTAAAATCAAAATTTGAACTCCAATTTTTTGTAGTCGATATAGATATGTATTTAACTCTTATATATCTGAAACCTTGCCCCGGCATAGTGGCTGTTCAACCTGATAAAGGCCAACATCGGTTAAAAAACAATCGTTTGGAGGTTTGGACTGAAATATGCAACCAATAATAATAATAATCAGAAAACATGAACACAACTTAATTATTAGTATGTGGAAACATTGTTTCAGACTTTCTTTTTGGCCACATCGTCTTAAAGAGTAAGGAAGCAGTGGCATGTGTGGCGAGATTACCTCTCCGTGCACCTCATCATTTCTCGTAACTAGATGATACCTCGCGGTTGCAACGGGATTGGGTGTGTTTTGATGAAATTTAAATAGATAGAACATATTGTGTTTAATTATTATATACTTGTAAATATATATACAATATAAGTAGTATTTACCATGCATGTTGAGAGAAAAATTACTAGTGCGGCATGTGTGGTGAGTTGGATGTGACATGTTGGGAGAGATTATAAATAATATTCGGGTGTACCCCAGCCATGGTTGATTCAAAAGTTTTGTCCTTTTGCGCTCAGGAAAGATCTTCCGTTCATTTAAAGATGGTAGAAATCAGCTCATGTTTAGTTACGGAGTAACGGATGCAATGGCAGTAATTGTGAAGATGACGTGGCAAACGGAAAGCACTGTATGGACAGGACTATAAGTACACCGGCCGTGTGCCACAACCAATCAACCATACAAGAATAAGAATACTCCTCCTCGCAGAAAACACAAACTAGGTAAGTATCTTCCACACCCCTCATTTGCACAATTACATATTATTATAAGTAAATCTTTTCCAACACCGAACTACGAATGTGTACAGAGGTTGATACGCTTGACAAACGAATGGACAGTTTGCCTAAGTGCGACGCTAACGTCCCTTTGATCCCCATCACGTTCCTGCCGAGAGCTTCACGAGAGGGCAATCAATAAGAAGTATTGTATTGTTTCATCTTGGTCACAAAACCAACATCATGCACTACCTACCCATCTTCGCTTTAGCAGATTATCTTTGATAAAAATCACTTGCTTGTGGACAAATCACATGAAAATTTTAATTCGCAAGGAAATCTTAATTTTCCAAATATGGATCGATCTCGGGATTGAGCCAAAATTGATTAGATCCAAGTACATAGTTTCGACCGTAAACACCTTGCATCCAGTTAACTTCCAATGAAAAGAGTCAGCCTGGTCAGAGAGTTCAACATCCATCAACCACCGCACAAGGTGTAGCGAGGAGCTCCAACGCTCCCCGACTAAAGACATCTTGAACTGGATGTTTAAGGGAACCGCATGTAATACTGTATGCTTCTTAGTTCTTAAAATTAACTCTTGGAAATTCCTCCTTCAACAAGATTAGCACTGTTAATGTTAATGCAGAGGGTCAAGACAAAAAATTCTCAAGTTTTTCAAAGTTGGATAGATTCACAACTTTGATGTTCAAACCAGTGTTCTAGCTAGCTAGAATTTCCTTAACATTAGTATGATACCTAAAACTGGAGTTGGGAACTTTTCTTCTTTTTTCCTTTTTGTTTCCCCCTTTTTGCTAATATTTACTCTTATACTCTCTCTGTTCCCAAATATTTGTCTTTCTAGACATTTCAAATGGACTACAATATACGGATGTATGTAGACATATTTTAGAGTGTAGGTTCACTCATTTTGCTTCTTATGTAGTCAATTATTGAAATCTCTAGAAAGACAAATATTTGGGAACGGATGGAGTATAATGAAAATTGTCGCAGAACAATTGTTCTACGGTTTTCGGTTAAAATACAATTTTTTGGAAGATTTGGACTGAAATATATATATATATGCAACCAATAATAATAATAATCAGAAACCATGAAGAAAAGTTGAGTATCAGTACGTGGAAACATTGTTTCAGACTTAGTTTTTGGCCTCATCGGCTTAAAGAATAAGCAAGCAGCTTCCTCGTGGCGGGATTACCTTTCCTTGCGCCTCATCATTTCTTGTAACTAGATGATACCGCGCGCATTGCAACGGGATTGCGTGTATTTTGATGAAATTTTAATAGATAGAACATATTGCGCTTAAATATTATATAGTTGTAAATATATATAGAATACAAGTAGTATTTACCATGCATTTGTTTTGGAAAACGAGGCTTGCCCCTGGCCTCTGCATCTGAACGATGCATGCATGCAGCCATATTATTTAAAAAGTCTCAAAAAATCACAGAGTCTTCAAAGTATTACAGCTCGCAAAAGGAGCAAAGAAAAATAAAAAGCCGCAATGCCGCAACCGGTATGAATTAAAGGACTAGGGCCCTAGACTCCTATCCGTTTATGCGACCGTCATCCAAACCGGTTGAATATAGCCCGTGCTATCATCTCTCATTGGTTGCACCCAGTAACCAGTGGCTCCCTCGAGTCCGTAGAAGTGAGTAAGGACCACATACGGATCCATGCCGTAACTCTAAAGATGGCCTGCAAGAAGTTTAAAATGTGTTATCTGTTAAAAATCATATCATTCCTACAATTTCATATAGCCTACATAAGTGCACAGATTCCAATTTGAATACGAGCCGCAGTAAAAAGTTCCACCCCAGCTAACAACGTCCTAGAAAACGATTCAATGCTAACTGGAGGGAGGATGTTGAAGGCTATATGGATCGTGTGCCAAAGTAATTTTGCAAGAGGGCAATCTATGAAGAGATGTTGAATTGTTTCATCATGGTCACAAAAACAACATCGTGAACTGCCTACCCATCGTCGCTTTAACAAATTATCTTTAGTGAGTATCACTTGCTTGTGGACAAACCACATAAAGATTTTAATATGTAAGGATACCTTAACCTTCCAGATATGAATAGATCTCAGGACTGGGCCAGAGTTAATAAGGTCCATATAAAGGAATTTACCGTAAACACTCCGTTACGAGCCAACTTCCAGTGTATGGAGTCCGCTTGGTCAGATAATTGAACATCCATCAATCTTCGAACCAAATGTATCCAGGCATTCCATCGCTCCCCCGCTAAAGATCAACTAAACTGAATATTCAAGGAAGCCGATTGTAATACTGTGCGTACATAATCTTTCTTACGTTGCACAATATTATAAAGGCTTGGATATTATGTGGCTAATGGCGTCTCAACTAGCCATGTATCCTCCCAAAATCTTGTTGTCATCCCATTGCCAACAAGAAATTTGATCCTACGAAAGAACAAGTTTTTCATTCTCATAAGCCCCTTCCAAAAAGGCGAATCATTCGGCCTCGTGGTGACTTGGGCAAGAGTTTTCGATTGCAAGTATTTGTTGTGTAATATATGTGCCCACATACCGGAAGCGCACTTTTGGCTCCGGGCGGCGCGCGCCCCTGGTATCTTGTCCGTGTGCAGGTGCTTTGAGATGTGCAGATAAAGTAGTGCTTTTACTAGCTAAAAGAGCTTTTATTCTTTACACAAATCAGCATACAAAGAAATACAGTATCTGTTTAGGCAGCAAAACGTCAGACAAATAAATGCGCAGTCAATCAAAAGCTGCACACTTAATGCCTCGACTAATAAGTCAACAAGCAAGCTTGCTTTTGTTTAGGCTGGTCACAATGGGCAACAACATAAGCTAGTAGCTTACACATTTCCCTAGACTATGTTACTATCTCCATAGTGGGTAGGAACATATATGTAGTGTCATGCAACGATGTATTTATTAGGTTACAGACTCATTGTTTCTTGAAGTGTGTGATGTTCCGGTAACTTAGCTAGTTACCACAAGCATCTCTCTCTTCATTAAATATGTGCCACATAAGCAAAGTTGTATTGGAGTCTGTGATATTACTCCTAAGGCTGGTTGTAATGGGGAGTATCATATACTAATATCATGCATATGATACTAGTGTATGATACTACCTCCCTAATGCATAGTATCATATATTAATATCATGTATTACTCTATTTATTGCCATGCATGACACAAAGTAGCATAGCAGTTAATATGATACGGTTTCATGATATGATACTACACCCTCTCTTTCTTCATTTAATGATAATGATACATCACCAAAATTGCCTAGTTGGCATGCATGACACTAGCTATGATACTATCATTACGACCAGCCTAAGTTCCTCCCCATTGTGACCAGCCTTACGGGGTTAATGCCTCGACTAAATGACCCATTCCACTGCATGCGGCTCTAATCCACTGCATATGCCACCTAATGCCATAATTAATGCTCGATTAAAGGAACAAACCGCAGAAAACAAGTGACAAATGAGGCGATTAATTAGTACAAGTATGTTGGCTCAAAAATGTTTCATTTAAAAAAAGCGAAAATATTTCATCGGATGCTTAATTAGAGAAAAAATGAGGCGATTAATTGGTGCAAGTATTTCTCAAAATTGTTTCGGTTCAAAAACAAGGTGAAAGTATTTACAATGTATTAGGAGTTTGATCCTTAACTACAACAAAAATGCTGAATTTTATTAGTAAAAATATTTGTGCTCAAGAATGTTTGGGAAAACAAATGGAAGTATTTCAGATGTATTAGCTGGCTGATCCCTAATTAGAGAAAAACAAGTTGATTAATTAGTGTTTGCATATTGTCCGTGCTATGAGGCTGGTCATAGTGGGGAGTAACTTAGACTAGTGTCATATGCATGACACTAGTCTAAGTTACCACATTCATAATGCAAAGTAACATATTACTAGTGTCATAGATGGCTTCATTTATTAGCATGTAGACTCATCTTATCTTGGAAAGCGCTATGTTACAGTAACATATTATGTTACCACCTCTCATTAAATACTTGCCACATAAGCAAAATTTTCTTGAAATGCGCTATGTTACTAGCTAAGTTACTCCCACTATGACTAGCCTGAAGGACTAACAATGCAGGAGTTCATCGGGCTATTAATCAAGACAGGTTAATTGAGGCACTAACTATATGCGTGGTGGTTGGCTAAGTTCTCGCGATGCAATTAATTAGCTCCTGGTCATGGTGCATGAGATTGGAGGGAGTGCAGGGTTCATTTAATGATGACGTGAGGAGGACGCACTTTAAATGCAAATACCAGTGATATACGAGGAGGCTGTGATAATTATACACAATAAAAATTATTGATGATACTAGTTATGGACGGTTGTTGATCACCAGTGAATGGTGAGATTGAGGGGGGTGGCGTGAGCAGGTTCTCCATCGTATTTTCCCCCACATACCATCATTTTCTACTGATAACCTATAAAGCCATTTACTCATAAGGCATCTATTCTTAATTTCCAAGTTCTCAATACCGAGTCCTCCTGATCCTTAGGTCGGCATAAAATATCCCATCGTGCTAGGCGATATTTCTTCTTGGCCTCATCTGACTATCAGAAGAATCGAGATCGAAAGAAATCTAGCCTCTTTCGTACCCCCTTGGGTACCTCAAGGAAGGATAGCAGGAACATCGGGATGTTGAGAGAAATATAATTAGTGGGGCATGTGTAGTGAGTTGGATGTGTATATACTGGAAGAGATTATAAATAATATTCGGGTGTACGCCCAACCCTGGTTGATTCCAGAGTTTTGTCCTTTAGCCATCAGGAAAGATCTTCCGTTCATTTAAAGACGGTAGAAATCATCCCATGTTCAGTTACGAAGTAACGGATGCAATGGCAGTAATTGTGAAGACGACTTGGCGGACGGAAAGCACTGTATGGACAGGACTATAAATACACCGGCCGTCTGCCACAACCAATCAACCATACAAGAATAAGAATACTCCTCCTCGCACAAAACACAAACACCAGAGGTAAGTATCTTCTAGTACAACACCCCTCATTTGCACAATTACATAGTATTATTATAAGTAAACCTTTTCCAACACTGAACTACGAATGTAAACAGAGGTTGATATATACGCTTACAATAAGGAACGAATGGATAGTTTGGCTAAGAGCAAATACAATAGAGCTGACTCAGCCGGCTATAAGGATTAAATTAGTATATTTCTGCTTAGTTGGAAGAAAGAGAAGAGGAGAGAGAAGGTAAGCGGGCTCTTTGTGAAGAGCCAGCTCTAGCACGTGCTCCTAGGCATTTTGTGAGAATGAAAGGTGGGCCACATAATAAAAAAGTAGTACATTCTTTTAATGTACTGTTGCACATGTTGGCTATAAGATGGACGGTAAGTGACATGGCACTGGCTTATAGCCAGCAGCTGGCTATACTATTAACCATGCTCTAAGCGCGACGCCAACTACGTCCCTTTGAGCCCCATCACGTTCCTGCCGAGGGCTGCCTCTGTCTATGCGGACCGCACCTCTCTTGTGTACGGCAACACCATCTTCACCTGGCGGCAGACATACGAGCGCTGCTGCCGGCTCGCTGCCGCCCTACAACAACTCGGCGTCATGAAGAAGGACGTCGTGAGAACCTTGACTAACAATTACGCCATCAGCAATGTCACGTCTTCTTATTTCTACAGAGTACTGACCTCCTTTTGTATATCTAGGTGTCCGTTCTTGCGCCCAACACGCCGGCGCTATACGAGATGCACTTCGCTGTGCCCATGGCCGGCGCGGTGCTCAACGCCATCAACACGCGACTGGACGCCACCGCCGTAGCTGGCATCATGAAGCATGCCGATCCCAAGCTTCTTTTCGTGGACTACCAGTACACGTGCCTGGCTACGGAGGCACTTAAAGGCATCACGGACGACGAGGCGGCTGGCACACTGGTAGAAAAAGAGGCTTCCATTCAGCCCCATTAGTCGCGGAACTGTAGGAACCGCGACTAATGAAGTCTTTAGTCCCGGTTCGGCAGACGAACCGCGACCAAAGGCCTGCGCCCAGGGCGCTCGGTGGCCAGCTGGTGCACGTGAGGGGCTTTAGTCGCGGTTGGCCAGGCCAACCGCGACTAAAGGCCACCTTTAGTCGCGGTTGGCCAGGCCAACCGCGACTAAAGCTCCTCCCCTATATATACCAGTTCAGCGCACTCACTTAGCCATTTGGTGCCACTTCTCTTCACAAGGGGGTGTAGGTTTGCTTTTGGTTTCTCTTATGCACACAAGGTGTTTGATGAAATGCCCCAAGAGTCACACTTGAGGTTCCTCATTCATTTTTTTCCTCCTCGATCGCGGTTAGCAACTTGAACCTTTCATGCATGTGTGTTGTTCATTGTTTAATTTCTATTGTTTATAGCTAGTTAGTTTAACAAATGCATGATGGTTAATTATATATTTTATATTATAATAATGCAGATGAATCGACAATGGATGTACGGTAACCGACTCTCCCGTGAGTTCACTACGGGTTTGAAAGATTTCCTCGTAGTGGCTAATGCGAACAAGCAGAAGGGTTTTGTTATCTGTCCATGTGTTGACTGTAAGAATCAGAAGGGTTACTCTTCCTCAAGAGAAGTTCACCTGCACCTGCTTCGGCACGGTTTCATGCCAAGCTATAATTGTTGGACCAAGCATGGAGATAGAGGGGTTATAATGGAAGAAGATGAAGAAGGGGATGATTTCATCGATGAAAGCTATCTTGCTGATTTCGGTGATACTTTCATGGAGGATGCTAAAGGTGAAGGGGAAGGTGAAGGGGAAGGTGAAGGGGAAGAAGAGGCACGTGATGAGACCGTTGATGATCTTGGTCGGACCATTGCTGATGCACGGAGACGCTGCGAAACTGAAAAGGAGAGGGAGAATTTGGATCGCATGTTAGAGGATCACAGAAAGTCGTTGTACCCCGGATGCGATGATGGTCTGAAAAAGCTGGGCTGCACACTGGATTTGCTGAAATGGAAGGCACAGGCAGGTGTAGCTGACTCGGCATTTGAAAACTTGCTGAAAATGTTGAAGAATATGTTTCCAAAGAATAACGAGTTGCCCGCCAGTACGTACGAAGCAAAGAAGGTTGTCTGCCCTCTAGGTTTAGAGGTTCTGAAGATACATGCATGCATCAACGACTGCATCCTCTACCGCGGTGAATACGAGAATTTGAATGAATGCCCGGTATGCACTGCATTGCGTTATAAGATCAGAGGCGATGACCCTGGTGACGATGTTGAGGGCGAGAAACCCAGGAAGAGGGTTCCCGCCAAGGTGATGTGGTATGCTCCTATAATACCACGGTTGAAACGTCTGTTCAGGAACAAAGAGCATGCCAAGTTGTTGCGATGGCACAAAGAGGACCGTAAGTCGGACGGGGAGTTGAGACACACCGCAGATGGAACGTAATGGAGAAAGATCGACAGAGAGTTCAAAGATTTTGCAGCTGACGCAAGGAACATAAGATTTGGTCTAAGTACAGATGGCATGAATCCTTTTGGCGAGCAGAGCTCCAGCCATAGCACCTGGCCCGTGACTCTATGCATCTACAACCTTCCTCCTTGGTTGTGCATGAAGCGGAAGTTCATTATGATGCCAGTGCTCATCCAAGGTCCTAAGCAACCCGGCAACGACATCGATGTGTACCTAAGGCCATTAGTTGATGAACTTTTACAGCTGTGGGGCAGACCTGGTGTCCGTGTGTGGGATGAGCACAAACAAGAGGAATTTGACCTACGAGCGTTGCTTTTCGTAACCATCAACGATTGGCCTGCTCTTAGTAACCTTTCGGGACTGTCAAATAAAGGATACAATGCATGCACGCACTGCTTACATGAGACTGAAAGTGTACATTTGCCAAATTGTAAGAAGAACGTGTACCTTGGGCATCGTCGATTTCTTCCGAAAGTTCATCCAGTAAGAAAGAAAGGCAAGCATTACAACGGCAAGGCAGATCACCGGCCGAAGCCTGCAGAACGCACTGGTGCTGAGGTATTTGATATGGTCAAGGATTTGAAAGTCATCTTTGGAAAGGGTCCTGGCGGACAATCAGTTCCGAAGGGAGCTGACGGGCACGCAGCCATGTGGAAGAAGAAATCTATATTCTGGGAGCTAGAATATTGGAAAGTCCTAGAAGTCCGCTCTGCAATCGACGTGATGCACGTTACGAAGAATATTTGCGTGAACCTCCTAAGCTTCTTGGGCGTGTATGGGAAGACAAATGATACAAAGGAAGCACGGCAGGACCAGCAACGTTTGAAAGACCCTGATGACCGGCATCCGGAATGGTTTCAAGGTCGTGCCAGCTACGCTCTGACCAAAGAAGAGAAGGTCATCTTTTTTGAATGCCTGAGCAGTATGAAGGTCCCGTCTGGATTCTCGTCCAATATAAAGGGAATAATAAACATGGCGGAGAAAAAGTTCCAAAACCTGAAGTCTCACGACTGCCACGTGATTATGACGCAATTGCTTCCGATTGCTTTGAGGGGGCTCCTGCCGGAAAATGTTCGAGTAGCCATTATGAAGCTATGTGCATTCCTCAATGCAATCTCTCAGAAGGTAATCAATCCAGAAGATCTACCACGGTTGCAGAACGATGTGGTCCAATGTCTTGTCAGTTTCGAGTTGGTGTTCCCGCCATCCTTCTTCAATATTATGACGCACCTCCTGGTTCACCTAGTCGAAGAGATTTTCATTCTCGGTCCTGTATTTCTACACAATATGTTCCCCTTCGAGAGGTTCATGGGAGTATTAAAGAAATATGTTCGTAACCGTGCTAGGCCAGAAGGAAGCATCGCCAAGGGCTATGGAAATGAGGAGGTAATTGAGTTTTGTGTTGACTTTGTTCCTGACCTTAAGCCGATTGGCCTTCCTCGATCGCGGCACGAGGGGAGACTAAGTGGAAAAGGCACGATCGGAAGGAAATCAACGATATGTATGGACGGCCGTTCTCTGACTGAAGCACACCACACTGTACTGACCAATTCCAGCTTGGTGGCTCCGTACTTTGAGAAACACAAGAATATTTTACGCTCGGACAACCCGGGGAAGCCTGAATCCTGGATTAGGAAGGCCCACATGGAGACTTTCGGCAGTTGGTTGAGAAAACATTTAATGAATGACAATGATGTTGTAGATCAGCTGTACATGTTGGCCAAGACACCATCTTCGACTATAATGACTTTCCAAGGGTACGAGATAAATGGGAATACATTTTACACGATCGCCCAAGATAAAAAGAGCACCAACCAAAACAGTGGTGTCCGCTTTGATGCAGCAACTGAGAATGGGCAAAAGGTCACATATTATGGTTACATAGAGGAGATATGGGAACTTGACTATGGACCCTCCTTTAAGGTCCCTTTTTCCGGTGCAAATGGTTCAAGCTAACAGGAGGTGGGGTAAAGGTGGACCAGCAATACGGAATGACAATGGTGGATTTCAACAATCTTGGTTACCTTGACGAACCATTCGTCCTAGCGAAAGATGTCGCTCAGGTTTTCTATGTGAAGGACATGAGTAGCAAACCGAGGAAACGGAAAGATAAGAAAACGATCAGTACATCATGCGATGATCCAAAGCGCCACATTGTTCTTTCAGGGAAAAGAAACATCGTGGGAGTGGAGGACAATACAGACATGTCAGAAGATTATAATATGTTTGCTGAAATTCCGCCCTTCAAAGTGAACACCGACCCAAGCATTAAGTTAAATGATGAGGATGCTCCATGGATACGGCACAATCGTAAGCAAGCACGGACACAAGGGAAGAATTGATGTGTAATAATTTATTGTACCAAACTTTGTATCTGGTCGATGAACTGAATGATGTATCAAACCTTTTGTCAAACCTTCAAGGGATTAGTTTTATTTTTCTGATTTTTTTGATATATAATTGTATTTTTAAGATTTTAAAATGAATTAGTTTTATTTTTCTAATTTTAAAAGGAAAAAGGAAGAAGAAGAAAGAAGGAAAAAGGAAAAAAACAGAAGAAAAAAGGAAAAACAGAAGAAAAAAACAAACAGAAGAAAAAAGGAAAAACAGAAGAAAAACATAAGAAAAAAACAAACAGAAGAAAAACAGAAGAAAAAAGGAAAAAGGAAGAAAGGAAGAAAAAAAAGAAGAAAAACAAGAAAAAGGAAGAAAAAAACAGAAGAAAAAAAAGAAGAAAAAAGGAAGAAAAAAACAGAAGAAAAACAAGAATTTAAAATGAATTAGTTTTATTTTCTGATTTTTTTTGATATATAATTGTATTTTTAAGATTTTAATAACATAAATAAATAAGTAATTAGAAACTTTAATAGCAAAAATAATTATCATAAAGTAAAATAAATAAGTAATTAGAAACAAAATAAAATAAAATAAATAAGCTTTTTGTTGTAAGTAGAAACAAAACAAAATAAATAAAGCAAAAATGAAAACAAAAAACAGGCAAAAAATAAAAAATATGCCACCTACTGGGCCACCACGGCCTGGATACGACTAGAAACCCATTATTGGGCCAGGATTCAGGCCCGCAGGAAGGCCCAGTAGGCCCACAGGCTAATAGTAACAGAATAGGTCCGTAAGCCTGCATTTGAGAGGAGCTCGAAGTGGTGAGCGCAGCCGCGCTTATAAACCACTGTCGAAGCCTCTCGGCTAGCGAGGTGGGACTAAACATCCCACCGCACCGAGCCAGTGCCAGCACAGGCCTTTAGTCGCGGTTGGTGTGGCGGACCGCGACTAAAGGTTAGCTTTAGTCGCGGTCCGCCTTCCCAACCGCGATTAAAGGCTCTTCCTGCGCGGGAGCGAAAGCGGCGCCAAAACCCTTTAGTCGCGGTTGGTGTGGCGGACCGCGACTGAAGCTAGCCTTTAGTCGCGGTTGGTGTGGCGGACCGCGACTAAAGCTAGCCTTTAGTCGCGGTCCGCCACACCAACCGCGACTAAAGGTGCGCCTATAAATACTGAACTCGGCAGTTTTGCCACTTCCCATTCTCCTCTCTCTCGACGCCGAAGCGCTGCCCCGACGCCGATCGACGCCGACGCCGACGCCGAAGCCCTGCCCCGATGCCGAAGCCCTGCGCGCCGCCGCCCCCGTCCCCAGTGATCGCCGCCTCCGCCCGTGGCTGCCCTTGCCCGCCGCCCGTGCCCTGCGCCCTTGCCCGCCGCTCGACGCCCTGCCGCCCGACGCCCGACACCCTGCCGCCCGCCGCCCGCCGCCCGCCGCCCGCTGGCCCTGCCTGCCGTCCTCCGCGCGCCGCCCGCCGCCCTGCCGCCCGCCGTCCGACACCCTGCCGCCCGCCGCCCGTCGCCCTGCCGTCCGAAAAAGCAAAGGAAAAAGAAGAAGAAGAAAAAGAAAAAGGGAAAAGGAAAACACAAAAAAAAACAAATTAAACAGAAGAAAAAACAAAAGAAAACAAAAAAACAGAAGAAAAACAAAGGAAGAAGAAAGAAAAAGGAAGAAAGAAAAAAAACAAGAAAGAAAAAGAAAGAAGAAAAAAGAAAGGAAGAAGAAAAACAAAGGAAGAAGAAAAAAAGAAAGAAGAAAAAGGAAGAAGAAAAAAAGAAAGAAGAAAGAAAGAAGAAAGAAAAATGAAGAAGAAAAAACAAGAAAGAAAAAGGAAGAAAAAAATGAAAACCAAATAAAAACCAAATGAAAACCAAAAGAAAGAAGAAAGAAAAAGGAAGAAGAAAAAAAGAAGAAGAAAGGAAGAAGAAAGGAAGAAGAAGAAAGAAAGAAAAAAGAAAAAGGAAAGAAGAAGAAAGAAAGAATAGAAAGGAATAAGAAGAAAAGGAAGAAGAAGAAAGAAAGAAGAAAGGAAAGAAGAAAGAAAGAAGAAGAAAGAAAGAAGAAGAAAGGAAAAAGGAAGAAGAAGAAAGAAGAAAGAAGAAAGAAGAAAGAGGAAGAAGAAGAAAGAAGAAAGAAAGAAGAAAGAAAAAGGAAGAAGAAAAAACAAGAAAGAAAAAGGAAGAAGAAAAAAATGAAAACCAAATGAAAACCAAATGAAAACCAAAAGAAAGAAGAAAGAAAAAGGAAGAAGAAAAAAAGTAACTTAAAACTTGATAATTAACAAAAAACCGTAAAATTTGATAATTAACCAAATGGCGAGGGTTATACATGTGTGTTGTGCTCGCCTCCCTCTCCGTGACGCCGTCGTCTGCCGCCCCGTCTCGCGCTCTACCGCGACACCCTCTCCCACCCCTTCCTCGCCCCGTCCTTTTGCCACCGCCCTTTCGCCACCGCCACCGCCACCGCCCCCCTTCTTCACTTAATTAATTTGTTTTTACTACATGTTTTCAGGACTGACATAATGGCGGACGATAGAGCTGACCCGATTATGGACAACTATGATCCGGACGGTGAAGCACATATGTTCGGCATCATAAACGGCGATATTCAATATGTGCCGACCGGACAAGAAGAAGATGATGTCTCTTCTTATCTGAACCTTGACGGTGAAGATGAAGGGCGCCGTCAGCAAGATGATGCGGAACAAACGTCGATAAACGACGATCTTCAAATGGAAGTAGCAACCACCTCCGGCGCCGAGGTATATATATACATTGAGCCTCTGGTGATACAAACTAACTGATTTGAATAAATATGTGTGTACTAACGGGCGCGGCTCTCTTTCTTATTTTAGCCCTCGGCCGGATCGTCGAAACAATCGAGTACGTCGTCAAAGCATGGCGCAACCAAGACGATGAAACAAGGAGAAACATGCACCATCGAGGTTGTCGACAGTGCAACCGGCAGGCCGCTGGAGCCCCGCAAGAACGCCATCAAGTTTGTCAGCCAATGCGGAGCCGTTGTTAGAGACAACGTCTCGATCACCGTCCAGGAGTGGAATGAGCCAAAGAAGGCACGAATTGCTGGTATCACTTTTGTCGATAAGAGAACAAAAAAAGATTGCTTCAAGAAGCTTATGGAACATTTCGTTCTACCTCCGGAATACAACAAATTCGATGAGGAGGGTAACAAGATTGAGGAAAACAAGGAGAGGAGGAGGCTAATCAAACAGTTCGCTCTTCATAAGATGGCCGACGCATTCCGGAAATTCAAGCAAAATCTAAACCATGACTTTGTCAAGCAGAACAAGACTCCGGATTTCAAAGGACAATATGAGAAACTGAAACATGATTGGCCAGAATTTGTGAAGCAAAAGAAATCGGAGCAGTTCATTCAAATATCGAAAAAAAATAAGGAAAATGCGGCTAAGAAGGAGTACAATCATATTATGGGGCCAGGAGGGTATCGCCTTTGGCAGCCTTGGTTGGAGAAGATGGAGAACGAGCTGAGGGCGCGAGGAATCCGTCCAGGTACGGAGGGATGGGACCCAAGGGCCAAAAGCTGGTGGTACGGGCATGGGGGAACGCTGAACCCGGAGACAGGGGAGTGTGTTTACCAGGGCAAAATAATGAAACCCACCCAAGCCCTTATTGACGCAATGAGGGATGCTCAAGAGGGGAAGATCAAGTTCAACAGAGAGAACGACGCACTGACAAAAGCCCTCGGGAATCCTGAACACGGAGGACGTGTACGAGGCATGGGGCACATTCCGTGGAAAATAGGGTTCCCCCAGAACGATGACCCGTACGGTTACAGAAGCCGTAAGAGAAAGATGGATCGGGAAGCAGATGTTGTGGCGCGGTTGGCATCGGAAATGGATGTGATGAAGAAAACCGTGAGTGTACTAGTAGCCGAAAGAGATGCAGCTTGGGCGCAGCATGAAGATCATCCAGCGGATCTCGATAGCCAGCAGCGGAGAAGCAGTGTGGCTTCCACGGAGGCCCCACCGGCTGGTGCAGATGCACCGACGATCGAAATTACTGCACCGGAGCCTCTGGTGGTCGAAATTACTGCACCGGAGCCTCCTCGCTACCCCGTGGACGATATAAAGGAGAGGAAAGAATGTCATCTGTATTATCCTATCGGGAACATGTCCATGAAGGTAGCCATCGGCAGTGCTTTACCATGTTTACCTGGAGCACTCCACCACAACAACCCCATTCAAGATGGCTATGCTCGTGTCACGGTGGAGGACATAGTCCAAGGGTTTGAGGACCTGGAGATTGACATTGCTACACCTGAAGGGGAGAAAAGACTTGGAGATGTCAAGCGCCATTTCATTCTATGGCAAAAGAAGTTTATCAAGTTTCCAGGCGAGGCGCCAAGGACAACAAGTCCACCCCCCTACGGTGGTGGTGGTGGCGGTGGCGGCGGTGGTGGTGGTGGTGGTGGTGGCGGTTCACCTACACCTCCGTCACGTCAGCCGACGCCTCCCAGTCCACAACGTCCGGCGGGTGATCAGACGCCGCCCCCAGTCCTCGTCCGGCGGGTGATCAGACGCCGCCCCCCAATCCACCTCCGGCAAAGAAGCAGAAGCAGTCCTGGATTATTAACCCGGACCCTTATGTACCTAAGACCACAAAGGTACCGGAGCCATCACTGAAGCCTCTCCCCACAAGGCCTTGGAAACGTAGTGCCGAGGAAACTGCCGCGGCCGCGGCTGCTGATCTTGAGAAATGGAAGGCGGACTGCAAGAAGAAAAGAGAGCCCGAGCCCAAGCCAGTATTTTCTGATGAGCAAAAGAAGTGGGCTAAGTCATTTTTGAGCACACCGTCCCAAGCCGCGAAGAATCTGCCTGAGGACTATGCACGTGAACTTCGTAGGCAGGCACTCATGTTGAAGGAGAAGAAAGGGCGGGCGGATGACCCCGATCCGGAACAAAGTAAACGAGTTGCCCAGCTCGGGGAACAAAGTAAACAATCGATTGCCCCGCTTATAGTGAAAGCCGCCGGTCCGGATGACCCCGATATCATAGCAGCTGCGGCAGCACTTGGATTGACTGCAACGAGTGCCAGAGAACAAGCGGCCAACTTAAGTATTACTCTTCGTGAACTGTTAGGCCTTGATGAGGCGCCAGTGAAGGAGGTAGTAATTACATATGTGAAGAATGGGCCTCTCGTCGAGCCTGCGCAGGAACAGGATCTACCTCCACAAATGAAAGGTCTGCTGAAATGGTACAAGGGTTACATAAAAAATAAAAACGCCAACGAATATATTTATGCGGAAGTTTTATATGAGCATCACTTCAAACATTACTATGTACAAATTCATCTGAGTGAATTGTTCCAGCTTTTCAATCTGCGCGAGCTCGACAAATCTATCATCAGTTGCTACGTTCTGTAAGTGATTTATTTCTACCCCATCTCGTTCATATTGCCTGCACTATATATATGTCCTAACTATATTGTTGTGTCCGCTATTATACATGCAGAATGAAGATTAAGGAATGCAGAGTAAGGAACATCCATGATGTTGGGTTCATTGACCCACACATCGTTAATGGATATGTGTTGCGGCATCACCCCGACGACATGGAGGTAGACCTGTGGCAGTTTCTTACAAAGCAGGAACTCAAAAGTGATATTCTATTTCCTTACCATTTTGGGTGAGTGTTTCTGTCTTGAGCACATTCTCTTTTGTTTACTCCATGCATGGTATGTGGCCGGCTAATCGATGAGTTATGCATGACGTACTGTGCATGTATCGTGTCCGCAGGTTCCACTGGATTCTGCTAGTAATTAAAGTTGACACCTCAGAATGTCTCGTCCACGACTCTCTGAATATGGATCCAAAGCTTTGGGGCGACCTGAGAAAAATGCTGCAGAAGTAATTATTTTCATTCATTTGCGCTCTATATCGATCGGCCTATTTCGTTCATTTTCTAATATCAAGTAACTAATAAATCTCTTGTTCATTTAATTTCTTTGCCTCGTAGGGTTTGGAGACGGTTCGTAGATACAAAGGTCGGTGAATTCAAAAAAGAGCTAGAATTCAAAAAGTCAAAGGCTAAGAATGCTGGGGATATTCAGCCAGCGGGGACCAATCTATGTGGATACTATGTCTGTGAGATGATCCGGAGATACACCTCTGAGCGGGTTCCGAGTGATACCAATGCTCAGAGGAATAACCTCCGGATGATGCTTAGTCCAGAAGCTCGCTTCCGACCACTTCAAGAGGAACTAGCTGGATGGTTCAGGAGGGAAGTCCTACATCCTAAAGGAGAACACCATTACGAGGACGTAGAACTTTATATGCCTTAAATTATGTATGGAAACTTGTTCAAAATTGTATATGGTCATCCGATGATATTTAATATATACTGTATATTTCTCTTAAATTCTTTTTGGTTCTAATTTCAAATTTGTTTGAAATTGTACATTCATATGCATGTATGTAGTAGCGTAGAATATGTGAAACTCCTTCAAAATTAAAATAAAGCATAAAAGAAATAAAACAATACAAATTAAACAGAAAACAGGTTTAGGGGGGGCAGGTTTAGGGGGGGGGGCTAAAACCCTAAACCTGCGGCGGTCTATAGTCGCGGTTGGCCAGAAGAACCGCGACTAAAAGTCCTCCGCCCCGACGGCCACCTGGCGCCCACGTGGACGGGCCTTTAGTCGCGGTTCTTAAGCAACCGCGACTAAAGGGTGGAGCCTTTAGTCCCGCCTGTCTGATCGCGGTTGCGCAACCGCGACTAATGGCAGTTGCGAACCGCGACCAAAGGCCCTTTTTCCACCAGTGGCAGTATCTCACCATTGCTTGTGGTAATCGACGACCTCAACAAGCCGGAGGAAACCAGAATCGGCGAGGTCCATTACGAGCAGTTGGTGGAAAGGGGCGACCCAGAGCAGCACCCACCACGCGCCGTCGACGATGAGTGGGATGCTATCACACTTAACTACACCTCCGGCACGACAAGCTCGGCGCTCAAGGGCGTCGTGTACAGCCACCGCGGCGCGTACCTGAGCAGCGTGGGTCTCCTGCTCCAGTGGGGGGTCGGGAGCGAGCCCGTGTACCTATGGTCACTCCCCATGTTCCACTGCAATGGGTGGACCTTGACGTGGGGTGTAGCCGCGCGGGGCGGCGTCAATGTCTGCATCCGTACGCCGGCGGCTGACGACATGTACGCTGCCTTCTCTGCCCACGGTGTCACGCACATGTGTGGGGCGCCGGTGCTACTTAATATCCTTGTAGAGGCATGCCGAGAACCGTTACTCCACGCCGTGGAGGTGCTGACTGGTGGCGCGCCGCCACCGGCAGCGCTTCTCGAACGCGTCGAGCAGCTGGGCTTCAACGTCACGCACGCCTATGGCATGACGGAGGCCACTGGCTCTGCCATGGTTTGCCAGTGGCGCGAGCGGTGGAACGCCCTGCCAACTTGCACGCGCGCGCGCCTCAAGGCTCGGCAAGGGGTGAGCGCGCTCTCCCTCGCGGACGCCGCCGTCGTGAACGATATCGACAACATGTGGAGTGTGCCCAGGGACGGCGCCACCCTTGGCGAGATCATGCTCCGCGGTAACAATATCATGAAAGGGTACTACAAGGACACCGCCGCAACGGCGAGTGCATTCCGCGGCGGGTGGTTCCTGACGGGTGATCTAGGTGTGGTGCACCCGGATGGATATGTTGAGATCAAGGACCGATCCAAGGACGTGATCATCTCCGGCGGAGAGAACATCAGTAGCGTTGATGTGGAGATGGCGTTGTACCAGCACCACGCGGTGCGGGAGGCGGCGGTAGTGGCCATGCCGCATCCGCACTGGGGCGAGACGCCGTGCGCATTTGTGGCGCTGGAGCAGGGGTTCTCCAGCGTTGGCGAGGTCACGGAAGAGGACATTATCTTGTTCTGCCGTGAGAAAATGCCGCATTTCATGGTGCCACGGAAGGTTGTTTTTGTGGACAAGCTGCCGACGAACTCCATGGGGAAGGTGCGGAAGGTTGAGCTGCGCCAGAGGCTGCACGGATGTAGGCAAAGTGCTCCGGGTGACAGCAGGCCCGGCTCGGCTTTGGCCGGCAAAGCCAGGCTTTGAATTTCAGTTCACACTCGCAAAAACGTATAGGATCGCTTGCTGTTGCTGGTCGATCCGATCCGATCCGTCAAACATGCTGCAGCTTGTTTCCTTGCTCTCCAGTACGTACTCGCATTCGCCGGCTCACCCTAGCAACGAATTCATCCTTTAACTTCTTTTTAGCGATGAATTACGGATGTCTCCTGGTTCCCACAACAACTCGATCGATTATCCATTGCAAAAAACAATACCTACCTACCAATCGACCACGCACTGCACGCTCCGGCCCTACTCGATCGATTTTTCATTCTCCTTCCTTTCATCTCCTCTCCTCCGGCCGGTCAGCTCACTGCCGCGCGTCCTCCGTCGATTCCGGCCGGCGACTTACTCGTTCCTTCCTCGCGCGCATCCGTCCATCCTCACCAGTTCGTCTTTCCTTTTCTTTTTCCCGTCAACTATACAATACCACCGGGGGGCGGGGCGTTCCTTCCTTACCACGCCGAAGCCGGCGCCGGGGACGAGAGAACCGGCCTATAGGCCTTATAACCTTATATGCCTACGGCCTTATATGCCTTATATGCCTACGGCCTACGGCCTGGGGAATAACCTTATATGCCTACGGCCTTATCTATGCCAACGGCTGCCGTAGGCATAGATGGAGCTATGCCGACGGCCTGGGGAATACCGTCGGCATAGAAAAGCCGTCGGCATCCTTCCATCTATGCCTACGGCAGCCGTAGGCATAGTAAGGCCGTCGGCATATATCGATCTATGCCTACGGCAGCCGTAGGCATAGTTAGGCCGTCGGCATAGAGGTGGCCCTCGTGGCCCCGGGACAGACGGCGGGCAGACGTCGTCAAATCTATGCCGACGGCCCTGACGGTGGCCGTCGGCATAAATATCATCTTTTTTTTATTAGGTGCTGCCACGTGGCCGAGCTATGCCGACGGCAAAGCCGTAGGCATAGTTTCCCATCTATGCCTACGGCCCTTGCCGTAGGCATAGCCACACCACGTGGCACCTCCTGGTAGCCCCTGGCCGAGAACTATGCCTACGGCCATGCCGTAGGCATAGATATCATCTGTTTTTTATTTTAAATTATTTTTATGTTTTTAAAAGTTAAAATTTGAATAATTTAAATCTAACTTATCTAAACTTAAAACATACACAAATTATACATTGACTTGGGGTAGAATTTTCCATAGATTATGAATATACAGTTTTTTTTTTGTTTTTGAGTATGTTAGAAATGTGGCCTCATGTACTTTTGCATATAAGTTCTTATAGTTTGTTAAAATCACAAGTAATTGATACTTGGATCAATTTTGACAAATTTTATATGGTTTTTATCAGAAACTTGAAAGGATTCTGTTGCTATACTATTTTTCAAATTTGAACAAACTTAAATCATGTTTTCTTCAAATTTACAGAAAACACCCTTTTGTTTTGATTTTTTTGTAAAATTTTCATTCCTTGGCCAATCGAGACAAATTTTATATCTACATCCATCAGATTTTTTCAAGGATTGTGGTGGCAGGCGCAAACACCCGACAACCGGCTCCGGAGTGTGACTCCTTCATGGACGGCGATGCCATCGGCACTTGAAGGGGGAAAACGGACACGTTGGGTCGACACGGAGGGAATCTTATGGTGGGTTTGGCCCAAACATTGTTCTCAAGTGTTCCTATGGGCTGACCTATCATAACCATGTGAAAACGTCCATTGGTTAAATCCCGTCTGATGAAAGTCAAAGGCGTAGATCTCCGGGTCAACTGGTCCAGGGTTAGGCCGGTTGGGGGCCTTCGGGGGGTAGCAATGCCACCAGAGCATTACGACGGGTCCTCATACATGTCTTAAGGTGTGGTGGCATGTCTGAAGAGGCAATACGCGGCTCCGGTGTGAGGTCCCCTCCCCTCACGGACGGCAATGAAATCGAAGTAATCCCTCTCCAGTTTTGGCGTTGCATGAATATTTTGAAACACTCGGAGCATGATCAATTCATGAAATTTTTACACAGTGCACACACATGTGATATAATAGGCGTGGCAATTTCTTATATTTTTTGAAGATGCAAGAGTATGTGAAAAAATCCCCCACTACGGATTGTTCTTCACGTGTCTACGAGTGTGGCCAGGGGCCTTCAGGGGCTAGCTATGCCACCAAATCTTGCGCTGGGTCCTCTTACATGTCTGGAAGTGTGGTGTGATAACCCACTAGTATAGGGGATCGCAACAGTTTTCGAGGGCGGAGTATTCAATCCAAATTTATTGATTCGACACAAGGGGAGCCAAAGAATATTCTCAAGTATTAGCAGCTGAGTTGTCAATTCAACCACACCTGGATAACTTAATATCTGTACCAAAGTATTTTCGGGGTGGCCGGCGACGGCGGCGGCGCCGTCCGTGAGGGGGGCACACCCCGGAGACGCGTGCCGGGCGTTTGCAACTACCACAACACTTCCAGACTTGTGAGAGGCCGCCTACGCAAGATTTGGCGGCATGCTAGCCCCCGGAGGCCGCCGGCCACAGTCGTAGACACGCGAAGAGCAATCCGCGTAGAGGGAAGTGTTCAGATACTTCTCCATCACCAAAAATTATGAAAAATTACCATCAGTCATATAGCACATGTGCCCACGTCGTGTAAAAAACTCATGATTTTATCGCGCTCCGAGTATTTAATAATATTCACGCTGCATCGTTAACGCAGAACGTCTACTACCGTGTCATCGTCGTCCGTGAGGGGGGCGCACACCCCGGAGATGCGTGCCGCCTCTTCGGACATGCCACCACACCGTACGACATGTATGAGGGCCCGGTGCGACGCTTCGGTGGCATTGCTACCCCCCAGGGCCCCCGTCCCGCCTAACCCTGTAGCGTTTGACCATGGGATCTAGCCCTTTGACTTTGCACGGACAGGATTTGACCAGTGGAACTCTCCACCCGGTTGTGTTAGGTCAGCCCATAGGAACACTTTGGAGCAACATCCGGGCCAAAGCCACAGCAAGATCCTCTCCGTGTAGACCAGACGCGTCCGTTTCCCCATCCAGGTGTCGGCGGCGACGCCGTCCGTGAGGGGGGCTACACCCCGGAGATGCGTGCCGGGCGTTTGCAACCACCACAACACTCCCAGACTTGTGAGAGGCCTCCTACGCAAGATTTCGCGGCATGCTAGCCCCCAGAGGCCGCCGGCCACAGTCATAGACACGCGAAGAGCAATCCGCGTAGAGGGAAGTGTTCAGATACTTCTCCATACCAAAAGTTATGAAAAAATACCATCAGTCCTATAGCACATGTGCCCACGTCGTGTAAAAACTCATGATTTTATCGCGCTCTGAGTATTTAATAATATTCACGCCGCATCGTTACCGCGGAACGTCTACTACCATGTCATCGCCATCCCTGAGGGGGGGGCACACCCCGGAGACGTGTGCCGCCTCTTCGGACATGCCACCACACCGTACGACATGTATGACGGCCCGGTGCGACGCTCCGGTAGCAATGCTACCCCCCCTCTCCCAGGGCCCCCGTCCCGCCTAACCCTGTAGCGTTTGACCACGTGATCTAGCCTTTTGATTTTGCACAGACGGGCTTTGACCAGTGGACCTATCCACCTGGTTGTGTTAGGTCAGCCCATAGGAACACTTTGGAGCAACATCCGGGCCAGACCCACAGCAAGATCGCCTCCTTGTAGACCCAACGCGTCCGTTTCCCCCTCCAGGTGCCGGCGGTGGCGCCGTCCGTGAGGGGGGGCACACCCCGGAGACGCGTGTCGGGCGTTTGCAATCGCCACAACACTTCCAGACTTGTGAGAGGCCGCCTACGGAAGATGTGGCGGCATGCTACCCCCCGGAGGCCATCGGCCACAGTCGTAGACACGCGAAGAGAAATCCGCGTAGAGGGAAGTGTTCAGATACTTCTCCATCACCAAAAATTATGAAAAATACCATGAGTCCTATAGCACATGTGCCCACGTCGTGTATAAAACTCATGATTTTACTGTGCTCCGAGTATTTAATAATATTCACATCGTTACCGCAGAACGTCTACTACCGTGTCATCGCCGTCCATGAGGGGGGTACACCCCGGAGTTGTCAATTCAGTTGAGTTATCAGGAAGACGCCTCACCCGAGCCTGATGCAGACGAATCGCCGCCGGAGAGACCCTTCGTCGCTGTGTGCAGGTCAGTCGACCGCCATGGCCGCAGCAGTGCCGTTGCAGACCATCTCCGAAGAGGCCACGACGGGCCCCTGGCATCATATATGATTTAACAAATCACTTTGCGTACAATTTCTCAAATGACTGTAGGCAAAATGAGTTTATCAATTTTTTAATTCTAAAAAGTTCATCTTTTTGAAAAAACATGAAATTTGGCAGAATATTGGTTTATGATTCATAGAGTGTGTGGAAAAAGTTTGAAAAGATTTCATAAAAAAATCTAATAAATCTAGCAAAACAAATACGTAAAGAAGCACATAAAAATGAAGACTTCCTATTGGGTGACCACCCGGTCACGCGGATCAGTGACGTGGATGGCTGGCCCCACGCTCCTCTGCACCTCCAAAAAGAAAAGAAGAAAAAGAAAGCGCACGCACGCATGATACAATATCAAATGAAATTTTGGGCCTTCCCGCGCCACTCAGCCCGCTTCCCTCCCATCCACCAAAATTAAAAAAAAAAAGAAAGGAAGAGAAGCGAGAGAGAGCCCACCAAAGACCCAACACAGCCGCACCACTCCCCACCGCACCACGCACCCCTCGACCTCTCTCTCTCCCCGCGAGTCTTCTCCGCCGCCGCCACCCACACCGGCGATTCCGGCGGCTTCCAGCGATTCCGGCGGCTACCGACGACGCCAAGCACACTCCCATGATCGCCTCCGTCCGCTCCGTCTTCCCCTCCGAGCAGATTCGTCGCTCGCGTCCTCTACCGGTCACCCGCGGCCGTCCCCTAAGCTAGGGTTTCGGCCACCGCGTCGCCGGCGTGGCTCCGGCGGCTCAGGTACATCTCTCCGTCGAGATCCCCCGCAACCCATCCTCTCTTACTCACCTCGTATCCTCTCCCTCCCAGATCAAGCACGCCACCGTCGCCGTCGTTTCGCTCGCGCTGGAACAGCAAAGGGAAGGCCATGGACGACGCCGCTCCAGCCCTACTTCGACGCCAACAAGGTCAGCCCCTCCCTCTCCTATTCGATCTGTTCCCCTATCCTTCCCTGATGTGCCTACCTTCCTCACCCACACGCAGCAGTAGCAGCAACTCGATGCATGGACGAGGGAGGGGAGGAGTCCTGCTTCCCCCGCGTGCATCCTCTCTCTCGGAACGACGCCCAACCTCAAGCGAGAGGTTTCCCTTCCCCTCCACGCCTCCCTTGTCCTCCTCGATTTCCTAGGCTTGCTCTCAATTTGCTGCTGCTCTGCTCTGCTCTGCATTTTTTACTTGCACACATGCTTGACTGAATTTTGAATGGGTGCTACTGCTGTCACACTCCACTGCTGGGTCCTCCTAGCTAGCTAGATCTCAGTTTGGACTGCCCTTGTTGGTTGCTGCAGCCAGGCTAGGAACTTGTTCGCATATATTGCAAATTTGCATGCCTAGTGAACTAGCCATGTACGTATTTTTTTGATAGCACGGTCTAACTGAAGTTTGTGTTTGTGCTAAATGGAACACCTGATGCACTTGTCTTGGTACTGCTTTTGTTGCTGTGACGGTGTGGTGTTCAAATAGTTAATGCAACTCATCCATTGATGAACTAGAGTCCATCTCCGGTTTGAATTGACTCTGCTTTTAGTATATTTTGCTTGCTACCCAAAAATGCAGTAGGATTTAGCTTATGAATTGGTCTGGTTGGATTTCTCAAGTTATCTCAAGATGCTACAAAATAAATGGTTGTTGCCTCTCCCTTTGATGTTTGATTTGATTTGATTCGGTTTCCTCACGCCTCTCTGTTTGCTCTGTTCGTGCTGCTGTCGGATCCAGGAAGGTCTTTGAGAACCTAAAGGTTCTTTTTTTGATTGATAGATGCATGTGTGGGTGGCAGCATATCAACCTCCTTCTCAACCCATGTGTAAGCCCAGCCCCTGAGATACTCACCTTCTCAACCCAATTTTTTTTGTCTATCTTGTTCCTTGACAAACAAATTTTTTTAGGCCAAAACTTTTTGTTCCATTACTACCATCTTACTGCTCTTGATATCCATGCCCTAATTCATACCTGATCCATTCTTAGATGCTAGTAAGTAAACATGACATGTGGTAGAAAACATATTAAGCCACCATTACGTGTGAATTACACCGGCTCATGTCAGCGTATGTAATTTGGATGAAATTTTCTTTTTGACAACAAATGCATCAACTCTGACAGAACCATTCATGATTAATTCTGTCCTGTGCAAAATGTAGTGCTAGTTCTGTAGTTCGTCATATGTACACATGTGCTCTGCAGTTTTAGTTCTTCTTGTGTTGCTGCACTTGGTCCAGAGATACAATAACATTAGTTAGGTCCACGCATGGATGGATGGATCAACACATACAACTAGCAGTGCTAGTAACAACAAAAAAATAACCTTGTGATTGATTCTGCTGAGGCTAGCACTCTCTGTTTGTTTTGGAGCCCAACCATGTACTGTACGTACTAAGCTAGCTCACGCACACGCATAGCCAGCTCGATTGATTTCTGTAGATACTAGCACCAGCACGCCTGTGTCTCCTATACTAGCTTGTTTAATTTCTGTACTAGCTCAACAACACTAGCTCTGACTTGTTCGTTTGATTCGGAGCAGCAGGCATCCTCCGTGGATGATGACGACAACCAGGGCATCCACCGCCACGACGATACCCCGCACATGGTCCAACTCGGGTACAACCACCTCTACCGTGTGAGTGCAGCCGCGGTCGTGTTCGGCATCGACTACAACCTCCTCTCCGGTGAGTCCATCTCCTACCTCTAGCTCCCTCTCTTGTGCTGCTATAGCAGTACATTGCTCTGTTTCATGCGCATGGGTGATTTTGCTTGTGCTTGTCGTGCTTGTGCCATGAGAAAGATCATTCCTATTTACAATGATGATGATTCAGAGTAGCACACTTGTTAAATTCTGCTCTTGTATTACCTCATTTGTGGTTGTTGGTTACTGCAGCTAGGTTTTGTTAAGTGTTGGTGTTTAATCTAGCTAGCTAGTAGTGTTGGCATCAAGCTACTCCTGTACTAGTAGTTCATCCATATGTGTAATTGATCCTTCCCAGTAATTGAATAATGTGAAGAAATCCTATTGTATCAGCTATGCAGTGCGAACATCAGATCATTTACAACGAAAATCTTTGTTTGCCTCCTGGTAGAAGTATTTCTTGTAACATTTTGGTGATTTCCTTTTGGTAGATGCAATGTATATATTACATATTCATCCTTATGTGTAGGATCTTTGGTTCATTATATCGACTGCATGCCACCTCAGTCATTGCCGCCCCGTCTCCCGCACCATCGGCACCGCCCCTCCGCCTTCTCCTTTGATCCTGTAGTGGATTCTTAGAATGAAAATGTTGTGTATATCAAAAATATTTTATGGTCTGTGTTTGCAAATCCATGGTTGTTGAATCATGCCTTATAATTGTTGGAAATTGCTAGCCTTTTTGGCTAGTTTTTTTTAGTGGATTCTTAGAATGAAAATGTTGTGTACATAAAAAATATGTTATGGTCTGTGTTTGCAAATCCATGGTTGTTGAATCATGTATTATAATTGTATTGGAAATTGCTAGCCTTTTTGGCTAGTATTTTTTTTGGTTTTGGTTCGTAAGTATGCCTACGGTTAAACAGTCGGCATAGATATGCACAGGGCTACCCAGGGCCTGCCACGTGGCAGGGATATGCCTACGGCAAAGTCGTCGGCATAGGTTAAAATCTATGCCGACGGCTTTGCCGTAGGCATAGCTCTGCTGCCAGGAGTCACCAGAGGCCGCCACGTGGCAGAGGTATGCCTACGGCAAAGCTGTTGGCATAGGTGAAAATCTATGCCGACGGCTTTGCCGTAGGCATACCCTGCTGCCAGGAGTCACCGCAGGCCGCCACGTGCCAGAGATATGCCGACGGCAAAGTTGTCGGCATAGATTTTCACCTATGCCGACGGCTTTGCCGTAGGCATACCTCTCCCACGCGGTAGCCCGTGATTCGTTAGCGCTTTTGACGGCGCCGCCCGTTGCCGTCATGTGAAAATCACCGCTGACGGCTAAACTATGCCGACGGCCAAACGGAAGCCGTCGGCATAGGCCCCTATGCCGACGGCTAAACTATGCCGACGGTCTGACAAGACTACGCTGACGTGATCTACGCCGACGGGACTATGCCGACGGCAGCCGTAGGCATAGATGTATGCCGACGGGAAATGGCCTATGCCGACGGTCCTGGGCCGTCGGCATAGGTGGCGAGTCCGGTAGGCCTCCAACGGCGCCAACGCTTCCTCCACACTTCGCTAGCTATCGGCCAACACAGACCATCATATCATCTCATGCTCCGCGGGCTCCTGCTGCTCCTCGTGCCTCGCCTCCTCTCCTCTCCTCGCCGTAGCCCAAATCCTAAGTCGCACGGGCACCCCGCACACAAAGAAATGATCCTTTCTAGTATATATATAGAGTCGGGCTTAGAAGAAGGCATGGTGGAGATAAAAGCCGCGTTGCTGCGGATCGGTGAGGTGGCGCAAGCCCGCATCTCCAGCGGCATCCCTAGGCGCTTAATGGCATAATGATGATGATGACGATCCGCTTCGTTTTCAGTAAAGGCAATTAGTATGCGGCTGGACGGGCCACATGCATAGGCGCTAGAGCTTTCGTTAGACTTCGTATTGTAGCCCATTGTAGCCCACATACAACTCGATCGATTTTCCATTGAAAAAAATACCTACCTACCAATCTGTTAGACTTCGTATTGTAGCCCAACTATGTAAACTATACCTTATTGCTATTGGACTTGTATATATATATATATATATATGTGTGTGTGTGTGTGTGTGTGTGTGTGTGTGTGTGTGTGTGTGTGTGTGTGTGAGAGAGAGAGAGAGAGAGAGAGAGAGAGAGAGAGAGAGATAGGCCACCCCTTTGAGGGTTGAGCCAGTTTCCGCAAAACCTACGGTTTACATGGTATCAAGTCTAACCTAGGTCCTCCAACTCCACCCCACCCGCCGCCCTCCTCAACCTCCCACCTGCCCCCTGGCTCCGTCAGTGCCTCAGTTCTTCGGCACCACCGTCGTCTGCTCCCTGTTTTCAGCACCGATCCCACCGTCACCGCCCGCGGCGGCCTCAACACCAGTCGCGCCGCCGCCACCCGCGATGGCCTCCTCTGGATCCTCCTCGACACTCGCCGTCATCCTGGCGACCTCGGGGGAGACGCTGCCCCCGGAGCCACCCGCGGCCGTGATCCTGATCATCCCCGCGCCACGACCCGTGGCATAGATCGCGGTCGTGGATCCTATCGTGGTTCCGCCGCCAATCGTCCCTACTGCTGGCGCAATCACGTCCACCGGGCCGTTCCATTTCGACAACTTGATCGCCATCCGACTCACGTCGGACAACTACTTGTTCTGGCGCGCCAAGGTCCTACCGCTGCTACGCAGCCGGTCTCTCCTCGGGCTTAGAAGAAGGCATGGTGGAGATAAAAGCCGCGTTGCTGCGGATCGGTGAGGTGGCGCAAGCCCGCATCTCCAGCGGCATCCCTAGGCGCTTAATGGCATAATGATGATGATGACGATCCGCTTCGTTTTCAGTAAAGGCAATTAGTATGCGGCTGGACGGGCCACATGCATAGGCGCTAGAGCTTTCGTTAGACTTCGTATTGTAGCCCATTGTAGCCCACATACAACTCGATCGATTTTCCATTGAAAAAAATACCTACCTACCAATCTGTTAGACTTCGTATTGTAGCCCAACTATGTAAACTATACCTTATTGGTATTGGACTTGTATATATATATATATATATGTGTGTGTGTGTGTGTGTGTGTGTGTGTGTGTGAGAGAGAGAGAGAGAGAGAGAGAGAGAGAGAGAGAGAGAGAGAGATAGGCCACCCCTTTGAGGGTTGAGCCAGTTTCCGCAAAACCTACGGTTTACATGGTATCAAGTCTAACCTAGGTCCTCCAACTCCACCCCACCCGCCGCCCTCCTCAACCTCCCACCTGCCCCCCTGGCTCCGTCAGTGCCTCAGTTCTTCGGCACCACCGTCGTCTGCTCCCTATTTTCAGCACCGATCCCACCGTCACCGCCCGCGGCGGCCTCAACACCAGTCGCGCCGCCGCCACCCGCGATGGCCTCCTCTGGATCCTCCTCGACACTCGCCGTCATCCTGGCGACCTCGGGGGAGACGCTGCCCCCGGAGCCACCCGCGGCCGTGATCCTGATCATCCCCGCGCCACGACCCGTGGCATAGATCGCGGTCGTGGATCCTATCGTGGTTCCGCCGCCAATCGTCCCTACTGCTGGCGCAATCACGTCCACCGGGCCGTTCCATTTCGACAACTTGATCGCCATCCGACTCACGCCGGACAAGTACTTGTTCTGGCGCGCCAAGGTCCTACCGCTGCTACGCAGCCGGTCTCTCCTCGGGCTTAGAAGAAGGCATGGTGGAGATAAAAGCCGCGTTGCTGCGGATCGGTGAGGTGGCGCAAGCCCGCAT